>OX392462.1:133565239-133906516 GCA_947623515.1 Neoascia interrupta
ATATAAGCCAAAGCAAATTTTAATAAAGTGTTCTTTTTTGGAAACTCGTAGCCGAGCAAACACAGTCTTTCTCTCTCGACAAGCAACTCGCTTGGGAGGTTTGATCTAATCCTTTCAGAACCAACTACACCCTCTCCTGACCCAGCAGGCTTCTGCTGGTGGAGATAAACGACAGCGCAATAGCTAACGTCGGGTGTATAGGACCACAGGTTGTACTTTTCTTACAACGTTGCATAAACAGGTTGTACTTGCGCACAACGTTACATGGCGATCCTGCCAGGAGCAGGTCTGGTTATTACAGGAGATCAGAAGATTCCAAATCAGAAGATCCCAAATCAGAAGATTCCAGATCAGAAAATTCCAGATCAGAAAATTCCAGATCAGAAGATTACAGGAGATACAACCCTAACAGCACAACGAGAGATCTTGGCCCGAGCATCTCAACACCTTGCTCAAGCCAACCAATTGCTGAAAACAAAAACAGATTCACTGCAGAACCAAGGACCCCGGCGGTTGACAATCGCCGAGTACCACAGCCACCAAATCCGCCGCGTAGAAGCAGAGAAGACTGCTCTGCCCCCTACAGCACCTCCCCAAACTAGAGGAGGTATTAAAGTAAAACAACAAAAACAAATCCGGGAGCTGTACCGCCTACAGAACATCCCTGGTACAACAACTGAGGTCCGGAAGCAGTACGCTCTCCAAATAAAGGAGATAAGACGAAACATCAGGTCTGCTCGTGCTGCTAAGAAGCTCCAGCGAAAACAAGAAGAGGAGAAGTTCCATCGCCTCTTCAGGAAGCTAACCCAGCAACTGGCCAATAATGGGCGGAACAGAGAGCAAAACTGAAACCATCAACACTGGCCCTCAATTGCTTGCCGCCAACGTCGCCGAAACTCGGGTCGACCACACCGCCGTCGTACTGGCCCTAATCTTCGTTACCGGAATATTAATCGGCCTTGTTTACTTAGGACTCCAGCATTTCCGGAGGAAATTAATATCAGACGTGATCAAGCACCTTGAATCCAGGCCAGCCAAGGTATAAAAAATAATTAAATAAATTTTTGTAATATCTTTAAAAAAAAAACAAACACACGAAAAAAGAACATATATATTGTATTAGTAAAATGTTTATCCTAAATCCAAATAAAAAGAGGAATTAATATTAATATATACATATTGTAGAATGTTCAAAAAAAAAAAAAAGGGGGGGGGGGGAGAGAGAGCCCTCCGTGTGGAAATTAATATTAGTTATTAAATTGTCCTCCGTGTACGTACATGTGAGACAATATCACTGTATAGTTTAAGTGTAATATGAGTATTTATAGGTTAAGTTTAATGAAGTAAAGATTAAGTTGAATTATTAATTACCTATTGTTAGCATTGTTAGTTAAGAGAAAAGAAAAACGAATATATATAAATTTAAAAACTAAATAAATCGAATAAACTAACTAAATCAAATAAAGACTAAGCTGTATTATTAATTACCTATTGTTAGCATTGTTAGTTAAGAGAAAAGAAAAACTAATATATATAAAAACAATTACAATTAATTATTAAAATTATTATTAATTACATATTGTAAACGTTGTTATAAAAAAAAATATATATAAAATCTGTATAATTAGAATAGTCTGTAGAATTATAAGAAAAATTCCTTTTCAGTCATATATTAATTAAATACACTTATACGATTTCACGAGTAGTATTATGTTGAATTATAAATAACATACAATGATGTGAAAGCCAAACGTATGCTACAATATAATATATATACCTAGTATTAATTAGATACAGTAAATAAATTTCATCTTAAAGAGATTGATAAAACTCCCAAAAATGTGCAAGTAACGCGGGAAAGAAGAAACCTCGTGACTCCGAAATTTCTTCTTTTCCCCAGAAGGGTGGTGTGAGGGGAGCACACCAGCGATCACTCAATTTCCATTGAGTTCATCAGCCCACATTCAAATCTATCTTCGGTATTCCAACCCACCTAGAATAAGTGCATTCGTTGGGGTAGGTAACGGTAATTGTCCATACACCGTATGCGGCACTGGCACGGTCATATTACATATCAGCGTACAGACGTGACCCACTGCCTGTGATAATGTCTATTATTCTGATCTAAAAATAAACATATACCTACCCACACCCACGGTGCATATGGCCATGAGTACGATATACCCGACCGACGCCAGCTAAGCGATACATGATGCCCTGTTCAAGGTTGTTATGTCTGGGTCGTCGTCATTATCAATAGTACCGACACAGCAGAATTGTTATGCTGGGAAAAATATTAACGTGCTGAAAGAAATGGGTTGGATTACCGAATATCGAAAATTGGAAGGGAATTTGAATGGACTGAAATGGAAATTGACTCCAGAATTTTTGTATATAAGCCAAAGCAAATTTTAATAAAGTGTTCTTTTTTGGAAACTCGTAGCCGAGCAAACACAGTCTTTCTCTCTCGACAAGCAACTCGCTTGGGAGGTTTGATCTAATCCTTTCAGAACCAACTATACCCTCTCCTGACCCAGCAGGCTTCTGCTGGTGGAGATAAACGACAGCGCAATAGCTAACGTCGGGTGTATAGGACCACAGGTTGTACTTTTCTTACAACGTTGCATAAACAGGTTGTACTTGCGCACAACGTTACAACGCAGTATCTTGTAGACTTCAGACTCTGTTGCTTCCTCTACATATATACTTTGTTGAAGTTGCCAGTTCTCATGGTTTGAAGTTTTTGTATCACAGACATGAATGATGTTTGCCGCTTGATTCGAAAACCGCTCCACGAATTCCTCAACAATGTCTTTTAAGCCTTCGGTAGCAACTGAAAAATTGTTTTTGATTGCTTCGTCTACTGAGCGTTTTTTCCTTCCAAGCAGTTCACTCACAATACTCCACGTTTTCCTCGGATCGTTGTTGGCAGTTAAAAACTTTTGTTTGTAATAATTGGCTTTTACAAGTTGAATGTTCTTGGTGACTGTGTTTCGATACCTTTTGTATTCATCTTCAAACGTCTCACATCTGGGGCTATTTTTCCACCTTCTATATAATTCATCCCTTTGTTTGCACATTGGGATTATTTTCGGAGTGATCCATGGCTTATGTTTCCGTTTTCTTTTGGTTGTGGTTGTTTGACTTGCTTCAGCATAAATTTTACTCATTTCTCCTACGAATTTATTATAGAGGGTCTCAACGTCATTTTCTTGGAGTATTTCTTGCCAGGCTGTATTCTGAATAAGCTCATTAACTTTTTGCTGATCGATATATTTAACCCTGTTTTCACAAGGTGTTTCTGAGATATTTGAAATTTTTGTTGCATATAAAACGGTGTAATGGTCAGAAAGATCAGTTTCGATTACTGCTGAGTATATTTCACGCTTAGTTATGCTAACATATACATGGTCAATTATTGTCGCAGTATTATTTAAAGCATCAACGCGCGTGGGACATTTAATCACGCTTGTTAACCCTTTGGAAGCCATCATCTCCATGTATTTTAAAACAAGTGAGTTATTCTCATCTCGGATGTTAATATTGATATCTCCCAAAACGATATTTTCATTATTTCCCTTCAAAATTCCATCTAATTCTTCAATAAACCTTCCAACACTCTAGCTAGGTCGCCTATATATTGCATGTACATGCTTTTGCTCACCGTTATGGCATATTTCTAGGTGCATGCCTTCGTAGTTTATTGGACTAGCTGGTAATATTGTGTAAGTTATATTGTCTTTTATAAATATTGCAACTCCTCCTCCTTTCGTCGCCTCTCGGTTTAAAAATTCAGGATTAAAACCGTCAATGTTATAAAAGTCATTTTTTCTCTTCGGTATATTAATTTCATTCAATACTAATATATCGATGTAGCATAGCACATTTTCAATTTCCGCTATAAATACATCCCAAGTTTTTGTGATCGATCTAATGTTAAAACTGACACAACAAAAATTCATATTTTCCAAAAAAGTTTTTTCGATGCCGCTGACACCATGTATTACCCTAAAGTCAACATCAGCTTTACTATATATGTTTTCCATTTTACATTTTTTATTTTGATTCTCTGGTAAGTATGACGTACAACAACAATGCTTAGTTGTTCATCTTGTTTACATCGTCGCAAGACCCGATGTGTATGGATTCACCGTTTTCGTTTTTTTGGCTAGTATTTTTCCGGCTGTTTCCCACACAAACCTCCAGTTGCACTCTCTGGCTTTGTTTTTTACTAGCCAAAGAAGGTGCTTATTAGTAAGTGTGAGATGATCGTTGACATATATTATTGCTTCGATTTCGGGTGTAGTACTTATAGCAGCAGCAGGGCCATTGCAAGTATTTTCTCTGATCTTCTTCAGGGGAATGCTTCGCATTGTTTTTGCATTTTTAATTAAATTTGTTTTGCATGAGTGGCCTGCGAAAGTGACGATGATCGTTGATTTGTTTGGGTTTTTTTTGTTTGTTCTGTAAATGTCAGTGATATCTGAGTTGCTTATGTTTTGGTTTAAGGTTTTGCCGAGTGCTTGGACAACTTCGATTAGATTCTGTGTTGGTGGAAAATTTTTAATTTCGATGTTGTTTTTTAATAATTGTTGCTCGAGGCTGTTAATTTTCGTTTAAATTAAAGAGATTTGTTGGTCCTTTTTCTGATTGCTTTCCTTTATCTCTTTTATTTCGTTGGAAAGTTTTTTCAGTGCTTCATTGTTAGTTGTCATATGCTGCTTTATTTCTTCATATTTGTTCGCCATAAATTCACAACTTGTGTTGATGTCAGACATTTCTTTACGCATTTTTCGCATTTCATAAAGAAGTGTGTCATTGTTAATGGCTTTTGTTGCTCCTATAGTGCTTGTTGCTGGATTTTCGGTTAGCGGTATAACTTCAGGAGAACTTACGCTTCGCATTCTTTTTGACTGGGGTTGGATCGAAGTGATTTCAGCTGGTGTTTTGGGTGCAGAAATGTCTGCAAGTTCCTTTCTGCAGGTTGAACATCTCCATTCCTCCTTCCTAGCAATGCACATTTTTCTGTAAGATTTTTCAGAAATGGAGGTACATCCATAGTGCATTTATCGGTCACATCTGTGACATGTTACGAAATCTCCATCGGCGGGGAGGTCGGAGAGGCATTCGCTGCATGGATCCATATTGTACATGGGTAGGTAGCTACTGTAGTGTGGGTGTTTGCGGGAGAGTAAATAAGCAAATGGGAGAGAAATTGCTGTTAAAATGATTTTGAGGGGGGAAAGAAATTATTTTTCACTTCCTTTACAAGGGATTTTTTTTTTTTAGAGATAAAAGGTATAAAAAGTCACTGTCTTTGGCACACTATGGTTTATTCTGAGTTTTGAAATAAATAAATACGTTTTTCACCAAAACGGGATCACAACTCAAGAGAGGAAATAAAACACAACCGGTCACTTCAAAAGCTAATAAATATGTTCAAACGAAGTTTAATCGGATGGTGTTTTCAGTTTTCCCAGATTCCCCCGACTTGTTCAATTTTGCTTTTTAAATTGAATTGTGCACTATAGGGGAGTTCGGCAAGTTAGCTTGAAACCGTATTCAACGTCTATAATTACAAAACGGTTGACATTATTCGATTTATAGCAGTTGTTTTTCGTGTTTTTGGTTCTTTTTCAAAAACGTTACAATCTTGAAGACTGAAAATATAAAATTTAAACTCAGTAGACTGCTGCAAAGGCAACTTTGATTGATTATCCTTCATCCAAGAATATTTAAATATCCAAGAGCCAAGAAATATGCAATTGCAAATATTGCTAAGTAACGTTTGACAGAAATTTTAATTGCGTATTTCGTAATCTAAAACATTCTGAAAACTAAAAAAAAACATCAAATGCGAAAGCTATCTAAAATAAAACAATAACTACCAAAAGCAGCTTTGTTCCGCTCATTTCAACCGTGAAACGTGCCCTGAAAGTCAAGAACAAAATGATACATTTTCTGGTCTGATTTTGTTTAATTAATTGTAATTAATTGGTGAGGAAATAAATTATTTTAAAATCAAATTAAACTGACTGTTGCGAGTTAAATGCGAAATGTTTGCGGACTCCCTTTAAATCGTCCACGGCCCGGGAGAATGTTGAATATTCATTTAACAACTATTGTGAATTAGCGAAATTTAACAAAGATTGTATTATTGTCAAAGTTGTCCTACAAAAAAACCTCAATGTCAAATAAACACAACACTTTTTCAACCCGCAAATAAATCTACACATTTTTTATAACGTTAAAGGAAAAATCGAGTTTGTCTTTATTTTTTGAAGTTTTATTGAACAAAAAGTAAAATTTGCAACAGGTAATATACCGAGTGTCGAACATTTGGTCCATTTCGAGCCAGATAATAAAGTGTAATAAAGTGCGTGACTAGCTATATAGTATATACTCAACATAGTGGCTTAAAGAGATTAAAAAGTATACATTGCAAATACAAGATTCCTTGCAAAAGGCAAGTACATATAGTGCAAAGTTCACTTGACAGAAACTATAAATAAGATACACTGAAAAAAAAAATGCGTGCAAATTCGGAATTCACGCGTCGCGCAATTTAATAAAAAATATTTACAAACGCGTCGTGCAATTTCTACAGTTTTATCATCCAACAAGGTAAGTCCTTATGTTTTTCTAGTTCTTTTTATAATTTTTATTACTTATATAAAAAAAAAACCAAATATGCCGTTTGGCGAGCTCCAAATTGGCCTTTTGGCTCATATGGAGAATGAGGTGTCCACGTTTCGCAACTTAAGCGCAACAAAAAAAGCGTCAGCAAACCATTTAAAGAGCCGTTTAGCGATGTTAGAGGTGAACATGGAAGCAGCACGGAAATATCACGAGCGTATCTTTTCTAAGGAAGAAACAGAGAAAGATAAGTTAGTAGAGGTATTCGGGAAAATAAACAGTATTTACCTGGACTATCGTGTCGAGTTGCTGGATGCAATCGACCTGTGTTCAGCGTCAGGGCCAGCACAACCGGCATGTGAGTCAACGTTCGTGCTTCAAGGCGATCTTCGGCTTCCAACGGTTAAGATCCTGACGTTTTCCGGTTCGTATACTAAGTGGCGATCTTTCCATAACCTGTTCGTTTCAATGGTACACAACAAGGCAGAATTCAGCGATGTTCGGAAACTGCATCACCTGAAGTCGAGTCTCACAGGCGAAGCGGAGTGCATTATTCAGCACCTGGATCTGGAAGCTGAAAACTATAAAAAGGCTTGGGAACTGTTGGAAGCAAGGTACGACCACAAGCGTCTTTTTGTTCCATAAGCTACCCAGCTCAACGCCGCAGCTGTGGGAAGAAAAGCTTGGCAGCAACAGAGATCTGCCACCGATAAAACAATTTAAGGAGTTTTTGGAAACGCGCTTCCGGACTTTCGAAGCGATAGACCAGCAAGGTTCAACGTCGAACGCTTCTCGGTCCAGTGCCAACGCAAAGCAGTTCCCGAGACCCACTGCCCACGCTTTCCATGCCAAAGCACGAACCAGCTCCAGAGAGTTGTATCAGTGTAAGGTGTGCAACCAGGGGCAGCACTCGCTGAGAAAATACAAACGGTTTGCAGGGCTACCAGTCGACCAAAAGGTACAGGCCGTGCGTCAAGCCACGGTTTTTGAAAACTGTCTGGCCTATAGTCACCTCTTCAGCCAGTGCCCAAGTCAAAAGTGCTGTTACTTCTGCCACCAACGCCATCATTCACTGCTTCATCCTACTACTAACCCGCAACAAACTCATACGCCACCGACACACTCATTTAACTCCAACACATACAACACTACACAACCAAGCTCGCACTCACACACTTTTACACCCAATACAAACTATTCGGTACCACACATACAGCAACTCAATGTTCTGATTCCAGCAGAATCGACTTCGGTGAATCCGAACGCTCCCGCATTTCATCCAAGAGACGATGAACCATAAACTTCTGGGGAAGTGCGGAGAAGCCATTTTGCCACTCAAACCCAAACAGCACAAGTGTTGTTAGCTACTGCAATATTAAGGGTATTGGCAGCCGATGGGAGGTACGTCGACCTTCGTGCCTTGATCGACCCAGGCTCGGAAGCCACTTTCATCACCGAGTCAGCTGTTCAATTATTAAAACTGAAACGTCATCGAACTTTTGTTAAGGTATCAGGGCTAGGGAAGGTCAGCAGCGGCAACAGCACCCATTTCGTCGAGTTGACGTTCACCTCTCGAATTTCGGCGTTTGTTGGCTGCACCAAGGCCTTTGTGTTCAAGTCGCTGACTGGGCTTCTCCCGGCCCAGAAGATGATACCCAACAACTGGCCACACATAAAAAACTTGGACCTGGCAGATCCAAAATTTCACACTCCAGCGCCAATCGATATCCTCCTCGGATGTGACGTCTATGCAGACATTCTTCTCCCAGAAATATCACGACCATCCGGACCAGGAATGCCGATCGCCCAAAACACGGAACTGGGATGGATAATTTTGGGAAAGGTCACCAGTGATGCACCAAGACAACTAAAAACCTTCACCCAGTTTGTTGATCTGGACACTCAGCTGCGGAAATTCTGGGAGGTCGAGGAGCTACCGTTTCTGGTACAAGGCACAGAAGAGGATCTCGTCTGCGAGAAACACTACACGACCCACACGACCAGGAGGTCAGACGGGAGATATAAGGTGGCGTTACAATTTGAAGGAGCAAAGCAGCCTGCTCTAGGCTCCAGCAAAGAAAGCGCCCTCAGACGGTTTTATTATTTGGAACGGCGATTCCAAAGGGACCCGGACTTGACAGTAAAGTACAGCCAATGCATTATGGAGTACTTGGCTCTTGGTCAGATGGAAGAAGTGGATTTGGAACTCGACACCGTCATATCATCGCCAACCCACTACTTCCTTCCAAACCACGCAGTTTTTAAGGAAACGAGCTCCACGACAAAGCTCAGAGTCGTGTTTGACGCCGCTTTCAAGACTTGAAACGGCACTTCATTCAACGACCATTTGCTTTTCGGCCCAAAACTCCAACGAGATATTATATATATCTCGATATTATATATTATATATACCTTTATATAAGAGATATTATATATACCTTTACTGCTGATATCGAAAAAATTTACAGGCAGGTGTTAGTCAGGGCAGAAGATAGGTATTATCAAATAATTTTTTGGAGGGATCAAGACCGACTCTGAGCGTTTAGGTTGAAGACAGTTACGTTCGGTACAGCAAGCGCTCCTTTTCTGGCCATTCGCGCGACTCACAAGGTCGCCGAGGATGAAGCGCGAAAATACCCAAGAGGAGCACAAGCGATCCGGGACGAGATGTATGTTGACGACCTAATCAGCGGAGGTGAGACCATCCATGAAGCCCGCCAAAAACGAGACGAAGTTAATCAAGTCCTATTGTCTGCAGGCTTTAAGCTGCGAAAATGGACGAGCAACACGAGGGAACTCATTATTGATATTCCAGCAGAAGATCGAGAAATCGATTTCGATCTACCCCTTGGCACTTCGGAACATGTGAAGACGCTAGGTATCAAAGTTTCCAGGCCACGATTACTTCACCTTCCAGCACACTCACACAACTTGCGAGGAAGTGTCGAAGAGGACCATCCTATCTGGCATAGCCAAACTGTTTGATCCACTTGGGTGGATATCGCCTTGCGTCATAAAGGCAAAATTGCCGATGCAACAGCTGTGGAGCCAGGGAGCAGATTGGGATAAACCAGTTTCCAACGAAATCAAAACCCAGTGGGAGAAAATCGTTCGGATTTTCCATCGATCGAAGGGATTTAAGTTCCTAGATGGATCAACACAAACCAAAGTTGTCAAGTTACGGAACTGCATGGTTTCAGTGATGCGTCAACCAAAGCGTATGGAGCTGCTGGTTACATCAGGGTCTTAGATGCAGAAGGCCGAATTCACATGCGACTTCTCATTTCAAAAACGAAAGTGGCACCACTCACTCAAAACAATAAGCCTTCCTCGACTGGAACTATGCGGAGCGGTCATCTTGTCAGCGTTATTTGCTTATACAGCCAAACTTTATAATATCCCTTTAGAACGTTGCCATGCATGGTCTGATTCTACTATAACTCTAGCGTGGATTCGGCCAAATGGACGACATTCGTCAGTAACTGGGTTTCAGAGATCCAGAGGATCGCGAAACCTGAAATCTGGAATCATGTTCCAACGGATCACAACCCAGCTGATGTGGCATCACGAGGTGTTATGCCATCGGCGTTAGTGACACTAGAGCTATGGTGAAAAGGCCCGGAGTTCTTGAGAGGCGATTGGGAGTTTGAGCTTCCAGAGCAACCTTCAGCGGCGGACACATATGAAGAAAAACGGCCAATCAAAATTCATCATGCAGCTTTAGGCAACGTACTCGGCACTGGATATTTTGCTGAAATCATACGAAACCATTCATAGTTGCCACGCCTCCTTAAGGTCTTGGCAATCTGCCAACGCTTTGCACACAATTGCAGATCAACATGAGCAGCAAGGAGGAAAGGATGCATCACTCCAAAGAAATTGGCATCAGCGACACTGTTTGCAATTCAGGTGCAAAACGAGATGTTTACAGCAGAATTGGAACAAATAAAGAGAAAGGCAACAACTCCAAAGGAACTATTGTCTCTCAACGCATTCATCGACGGTGATGGCATTCTTTGCGTGGGAGGAAGGCTCCAAAACGCAGCGATGCCATGTAACCAACAGCACCCCGTGATTCTAAAACCGAACCACAAATTCACAGAATTGCTGCTTAGGGACGCACACAAACGAACTCAACACGGCGGAGTCCAGCAAGTAGTTGCATACATCCGGACTATGTACTGGATCATGCAAGTGAAGAGGTATGTCAAGCGGACCATTTACAGATGTAATACGTGCTTCCGACAGCAAGCGAAAACAATGCAGCAATTAATGGGGAGTTTACCTGCGTCGAGAACTCAAATGGCTAGGCCATTCACCAACACAGGCGTCGACTACGCAGGCCCTATTGACATCAAGACGTGGAAAGGGCGGGCAGCAAAAAGTCTCAAATGATACTTCGCGATTTTCATCTGCCTTTCAACCAAAGCTATTCACTTGGAGGTTGTGACAGACCTCACAACTCAGGCATTTAAAGCGGCGTTTAGGCGGTTAACAGCACGGCGCGGTATTTGTTCGCAAATCAACAGCGACTGCGGAACCAACTTTGTGGGAGCAAACGCGGAACTTAATCGTATGCTGAGGGACGCAAAACACGATTGGGCTGAAACAGCAGACACACTAGCTCATCAGGGTTCCTCCAGCTTCTCCTCACTTCGGTGGTTTGTTTGAAGCCGGAGTGAAATCTGTTAAATACCACTTAAGACGAGTAGAAGGAGAAGAAAAGCTAACGTTCGAGGAACTCAGCACCCTTCTAGCACAAATTGAAGCGTGTTTGAATTCGAGGCCCTTGTGTCAGACAACCCAAACGACCTAGAAGTTCTCACTCCAGCACACTTCCTAATCGGCGAACCACTAGTAGCTATACCGCAGCCAGCTATAACAACCGAAAGCATGTGCTATCTTAAACGATGGAAACGGATCCAGGCGTTCGCGGACAATTTTTGGCGAAAATGGATCTTGCGCGCCTGCAACAACGTCCGAAGTGGACGAAAGTCGAACAACCATCGAACGTCGGAGACATAGCGCTTGTCAAAGATGAACGTCTGCCACCAATGGGCACTCGCGCGAATATTGGAAACGCACACGGGAAAAGACAATTTGGTTCGCGTGGTAACTTTAAAAACACAGAAAGGAACATACAAACGACCGATCACGAAAATTTGTAGGTTGCCTTCGAACGACACCAATGAGGCACAAACACTTATTTAAATAAGTCAAAAACTTAATAAATATCCTCGATCTTTTCAAAAGAAACTAAGACACAACCCATTCAGTCACTCAATCTGCATTCATACAATAAAAATCCTAAAATATAAATTCAAAAGAATGAAAAGATATTTAAAAGGATTAAAATATAGAAAATAAATATCTATAAACACGCAAAATGTGTACACGTTGTCTCTATTCTTGTCATGAATTAATTAAATCGATTTAGTTTTTTAGTTTAGTGGACTGTATTTTATTGTTGTGTGTAGAATTCGATGTGTCGTGTCGTAGATTTTTTTGAAAAAACAATTATCTTTTCCGTGTAGTGTGAATGTGAGGTTGGAATGAATGTTTATATTTGATTGTGAATTGTTTGTGTTGACTTTTATTTTCTATATTTTAATCCTTTTAAATATCTTTTCATTCTTTTGAATTTATATTTTACGATTTTTATTGTGTGAATGCAGATTGAGCGACTGGATGGGTTGTGTCTGAGTTTCTTTTGTAAAGATCGAGGATATTTATCAAGTTTTTGACTTATTTAAATTAGTGTTTGTGCCTCATTGGTGTCGTTCGAAGGCAGCCTACAAATTTTCGTGATCGGTCGTTTGTATGTTCCTTTCTGTGTTTTCAAAATTACCACGCGAACAAAGTTGAATTTTTCCGGGCGCGTTTCCAATATTCGCGCGAGTGCTCATTGTGTCGGTGGCAGACGTTTATCTTTTTCATGCAATGTGTCTCCGACGTTCGGTGGTTGTTCGACTTTCGTCCACTTCGGACGTTGTTGCAGGCGCGCAAGATATTTTCCACTCCATTTTTGCCAAAAATTGTTCACGAACGTCTGGATCCGTTTCCGTCGTTCAAGGTAGCACATGTTTTCGGTTGTTACAGCTGGCAGCGGTTTAGCTACTAGTGGTTCGCAGATTAGGAGGTGTGCTGGAGTGAGAACTTCTAGGTCGTTTGGGTTGTCGGTAAGAGCACACAAAGGCCTCGAATTCAAACACGCTTCAATTTGTGCCAGAAGGATGCTGAGTTACTTGAACGTTAGCTTTTCTTCTCCTACTACTCGTCTTAAGTGGTATTTAACAGATTTCAGTCCGGCTTCCCACAAACCACGGAAGTGAGGAGAAGCTGGAGGAACCCTGATGAGCTAGTGTGTCTGCTATTTTAGCCCAATCGTGTTTTGCGTCCCTCAGCATACGATTAAGTTCCGCGTTTGCTCCCACAAAGTTGGTTCCGCAGTCGCTGTTGATTTGCGAACAAATACCGCGCCGTACCGTTAACCGCCTTAACGCCGCTATAAATGCCTGAGTTGTGAGGTCTGTCACAACCTCCAAGTGAAAAGCTTTGGTTGAAAGGCAGATGAACTCCCCATGGTAAACTCCCCATTAATTGCTGCATTGTTTTCGCTTGCTGTCGGAAGCACGTATTACATCTGTGAATGGTCAGCTTGACATACCTCTTTACTTGCATGATCCAGTACATAGTCCGGATGTATGCAACTACTTGCTGGACTCCGCCGTGTTGAGTTCGTTTGTGTGCGTCCTTAAGCAGCAATTCTGTGAATTTATGGTTCGGTTTTACAATCACGGGGTGTTGTTGTTTACATGGCATCGCTGCGTTTTGGAGCCTTCCTCCCACGCGAAGAATGCCATCACCGTCGATGAATGCGTTGAGAGACAATAGTTCCTTTGGAGTTGTTGCCTTTCTCTTTATTTGTTCCAATTCTGCTGTAAACATCTCGTTTTGCACCTGAATTGCAAACAGTGTCGCTGATGCCAATTTCTTTGGAGTGATGCATCCTTTCCTCCTTACTGCTCATGTTGATCTGCAATTGTGTGCAAAACGTTGGCAGATTGCCAAGACCTTAACGAGGCGTGGCAACTATGAATGGCTTCGTATGATTTCAGCAAAATATCCAGTGCCGAGTACGTTGCCTAAAGCTGCATGATGAATTTTAATTGGCCGTTTTTCTTCATCTGTGGCCGCCGCTGAAGGTTGCTCTGGAAGCTCAAACTCCCAATTGCCTCTCAAGAACTTCGGGCCTTTCCACCATAGCTCCAGTGTCGCTAACGCCGATGGCATAACACCTCGTGATGCCACATCAGATGGGTTGTGATCCGTTGGAACATGATTCCAGATTTCAGGTTTCGTGATCGTCTGGATCTCTGAAACCCGGTTGCTGACGAATGTCGTCCATTTGGCCGGAGGTGCGCGAATCCACGCTAGTGTAATAGTAGAATCAGACCATGCATGGCAACGTTCTTAAGGGATGTTATAACGTTTGGCTGTATAAGCAAGTAACGCTGACAAGATGACCGCTCCGCATAGTTCCAGTCGAGGAAGGCTTATTGTTTTGAGTGGTGCCACTTTCGTTTTTGAAATGAGAAGTCGCATGTGAATTCGGCCTTCTGCATCTAAGACCCTGATGTACACAGCAGCTCCATACGCTTTGGTTGACGCATCACTGAAACCATGCAGTTCCGTAACTTGACAACTTTGGTTTGTGTTGATCCATCTAGGAACTTAAATCCCTTCGATCGATGGAAGATCCGAACGAAATGCTTCCCACTGGGTTTTGATTTCGTTGGAAACTGGTTTATCCCAATCTGCTCCCTGGTTCCACAGCTGTTGCATCAGCAATTTTGCCTTTATGACGCAAGGCGATATCCACCCAAGTGGATCAAACAGTTTGGCTATGCCAGATAGGATGGTCCTCTTCGACACTTCCTCGCAAGTTGTGTGAGTGTGCTGGAAGGTGAAGCAATCGTGGCCTGGAAGCCATTTGATACCTAGCGCCTTCACATGTTCCGAAGTGCCAAGGGGTAGATCGAAATCGATTTCGCGATCTTCTGCTGGAATATCAATAATGAGTTCCCTCGTGTTGCTCGTCCATTTTCGCAGCTTAAAGCCTGCAGACAATAGGACTTGATTAACTTCGTCTCGTTTTTGGCGGGCTTCATGGATGGTCTCGCCTCCGCTGATTAGGTCGTCAACATACATCTCGTCCCGGATCGCTTGTGCACCTCTTGGGTATTTTCGCGCTTCATTCTCGGTGACCTTGTGAGTCGTGCGAATGGCCAGAAAAGGAGCGCATGCTGTACCGAACGTAACTGTCTTCAACCTTAACGCTCTTAGTCGGTCTTGATCCCTTCAAAAAATTATTTGATAATACCTATCTTCTGCCCTGACTAAGACCTGCCTGTACACTTTTTCGATATCAGCAGTAAAGGTATATTGATATCTTCTCCATTTGAGAATTATATCGATAATATCTCGTTGGAGTTTTGGGCCGACAAGCAAATGATCGTTAAGTGAAGTGCCGTTTGGAGTCTTGAAAGCGGCGTCAAACACGACTCTGAGCTTTGTCGTGGTGCTCGCTTCCTTAAAAACTGCTTGGTGTTGAAGGAAGTAGTGGGTTGGCGAAGATATGACGGTGTCGAGTTCCAAATCCACTTCTTCCTTCTGACCAAGAGCCAAGTACTCCATAATGCATTGGCCGTACTTTACTTTCAAGTCCGGGTCCCTTTGGAATCGCCGTTCCAAATGGTAAAACCGTCTGAGGGCGCCTTCTCTGCTGGAGCCTAGAGCAGGCTGCTTTCCTTCTTCAAAGGATAACCTCATATCTCTCGTCTGACCTCCTGGTCGTGTGGGTCGTGTCCCTTGTACCAGAAACGGTATCTCCTCGACCTCCCAGAATTTCCGCAGCTGAGTGTCCAGATCAACAAACTGGGTGAAGATTTTTAGTTGTCTTGGTGCATCACTGGTGACTTTTCCCAAAATTATCCATCCCAGTTCCGTGTTTTGGGCGATCGGCATTCCTGGTCCGGATGGTCGTGATATTTCTGGGATGAGTGTGTCGGTGGCGTATGAGTGTGTTGTGGGTTAGTAGTAGGATGAAGCAGTGAATGATGGCGTTGGTGGCAGAAGTAACAGCACTTTTGACTTGGGCACTGGCTGAGGAGGTGACTATAGGCCAGACAAATTTCACAAACCGTGGCTTGACGCACGGCCTGTACCTTTTGGTCGACTGGTAGCCCTGCAAACCGTTTGCATTTCCCCAGCGAGTGCTGCCCCTGGTTGCACACCTTACACTGATACAACTCCCTGGAGCTGGTTTGTGCTTTGGCGTGAAAAGCGTTGGCAGTGAGTCTTGGAAACTGCTTTGGGTTGCCGCTGGACCGAGAAGCGTTCGACGTTGAATTTTGCTGGTCTATCGCTTCCAGAGTCCGGAAGCGCGTTTTCAAAAACTTCTTTAATTGTTTTATCGTTGGCAGATCTCTGCTGCTGCCAAGCTTTTCTTCCCACATCTGCTGCGTTGAGCTGGGTAGCTTATGGAACAAAACGTGTATCAGTATAACGTCCCAATGTTCTACCAATAACCCTAACTTCTCTAGCTGATGAATGCACTCGTTGGAGGTGTCGAGCATTGCCTTCAGCCCATCAGAAGTCTCCTTAGTCATCACTGGCTGACCAAAGAACGTTTTAAGTAAAGCAGTTACCAAAAGACGCTTGTAGTCGTACCTTGCTTCCAACAGTTCCCAAGCCTTTTTATAGTTTTCAGCTTCCAGATCCAGGTGCTGAATAATGCGCTACGCTTCGCCTGTGAGACTCGACTTCAGGTGATGCAGTTTCCGAACATCGCTGAATTCTGCCTTGTTGTGTACGAAAGATCGGCACTTAGTATACGAACCGGAAAACGTCGGTATCTTAACCGTTGAAAGCCGAAGATCGTCTTGAAGCACGAACGTTGACTCACATGCCGGTTGTGCTGGCCCTGACTGTGAACACAGGTCGATTGCATCCAGCAACTCGACACGATAGTCCAGGTAAATACTGTTTATTTTCCCGAAGACCTCTACTAACTTATCTTTCTCTGTTCCTTCCTTAGAAAAGATACGCTCGTGATATTTCCGTGCCTCTTCCATGTTCACCTCTTACATCGCTAAACGGCGAAATGGTTTGCTGACGCTTTTTTTGTTGCGCTTAAGCTGCGAAACGTAGACACCTTATTCTCCATTTGAGCCAAAAGGCCAATTTGGAGCTCGCCAAGCGACATATTTGGTTTTTTTATATAAGTAATAAAAATTATAAAAAGAACTAGAGAGTATAAGGACTTACGTCGCGCCTTGTTGGATGATAAAATTGTAGAAATTGCACGACGCGTTTGTAAATATTTTTTATTAAATTGCGCGACGCGTGAATTCCGAATTTGCACACATTTTTTTTTTCAGTGTATCTTATTTATAGTTTCTCACAAGTGAACTTTGCACTATACATGTACTTGCCTTTTGCAAGGAATCTTGTATTTGCAATGTATACTTGTTTTATGATTTTATGTTTTACTGCAATTTGTACACAGCTAAACTTGTTAAAAGTATTACCCTTGCGTTTCGTTTTATATATGTACTTCACGCACTTGTACTTTAATCTCTTTAAGCCACTATGTTGAGTATATACTATATAGTTAGTCACGCACTTTATTACACTTTATTATCTGGCTCGAAATGGACCAAATGTTAGGCACACGGTATATTACCTGTTGCAAATTTTACTTTTTGTTTAATAAAACTTCAAAAAATAAAGACAAACTCGATTTTTCCTTTAACGTTATAAAAAATGTGTAGATTTATTTGCGGGTTGAAAAAGTGTTGTGTATATTTGACACTGAGGTTTTTGTAGGACAACTTTGACAATAAAACAATTTTCGTTAAAATTCGCTAATTCACAATAGTTGTTTAATGAATATTCAACACGTATACAAATGGATTGAAAAGGATTGACGTTTTTATTTTTTAGAAAACCACTTGTTTTAATTTTTTTTAATTAATAAAATTTAATTACAGCGTATACAAATCAAAAGATTGATCATTCCAACATATACGAACGAAGACAAGTCATCTGGCGTTTTTGGTTTTATTAGATTCCACCGAAATCCGGCTAACTACATGCTGTCAGTTTTAAAAAATTCATTAAAATTTACTGGATAGAAATTTAACAATTCTTATTGTGAATTCGGCGTATACAAACGAATTACAAACAATTGGCGTTTTTAGTTTTTTTTTTTAAATTCTTGCTTTAATTTTTTTTAATTTTTTTTTTTTTTCGTGGGTAGGTAAAAACCTTCATAGGCACTATGAGAATCGAACGCGCGTGCTCATAGTAGTGTGAGATTCTTACTCACTAAAAAACCTTCCAATCTTTGTAAGACTACGACTAAGTTTCCTTAACAAGTAGTTCATGCTTCTGTATAGAAATCGCGTTTGGCAGGCTACCTTCCAACGAAAGCACCTGCAATACCGTCATTATGTGCGGTTTCCTCTTACGACGCTAGATCCAACGGTCAGAGCTTGGATTATTTCGTGGTTGCAATTGCCGTGAAGGCGAGTGTGAAGTTTGCGAGCAAAGTGTAAGGGTCTTTTTATTGTCTATAGCTGAGGTTTCGCTCGTCGGTTCCAGGGTGTCCACAGAGAAGACGATAACTCTGTGTTTGCGAAGTCTTAATACACGAGGTTTTCTTATTCCAGTACGCTTTATTGTTTTACTTATGTTACTAACTTAACAACTATACGTTAACAAGCTTATAGATATCTTAAACTAGCTTAACAATTGGTGGATATCTTAACTAGATTGTGAAGGACTCAGTCGGATGACTGGAAAGTGGACAAGGTCTTGAGAACCGGAAAGGACTCTATCGTATGATAGGAAAAGTATTAAAGGACTCAGTCGGCTGACTGGAAAGTGGACTCAGTCTTGAAGACCGGAAAGGACTCTATCGTATGATAGGAAAAGTATTAAAGGACTCAGTCGGATGACTGGAAAGTGGACTCGGTCTTGAAGACCGGAAAGGACTCTATCGTATGATAGGAAAAGTATTAAAGGACTCAGTCGGATGACTGGAAAGTGGACTCGGTCTTGAAGACCGGAAAGGACTCTATCGTATGATAGGAAAAGTATTAAAGGACTCAGTCGGATGACTGGAAAGTGGACTCGGTCTTGAAGACCGGAAAGGACTCTATCGTATGATAGGAAAAGTATTAAAGGACTCAGTCGGATGACTGGAAAGTGGACTCGGTCTTGAAGACCGGAAAAGACTCTATCGTATGATAGGAAAAGTATTAAAGGACTCAGTCGGATGACTGGAAAGTAAGCTCGGTCTTGAAGACCGGAAAGGACTCTATCGTATGATAGGAAAACGGCGTCGGAACTCCTATTGGATTAAAGTAGTACTTTAATCCTCGGACGGTCGGTTGATTTCGTTGCTAGATAGGAAAGAACGAGTTAGCTTGCCTTTATCAGGCGGACGTCCAAATGGACGTCTGGGTTTTAAATAAAAAATAAAATAAAAAATAAAAAAATGCCGTTATCAGGCGGACCCTTTAAATAAGAGTCGGGAGTGCTCTCTGAATATATTTTCAAAGTGGCTTACTGACTATACCAGTGTTCAGACCAATCGCAACTCGAACTCTTCCCATTGGCGAAGTAGTACTTTATAACTTTCCGGCAAAACGGAAATGTGAAGTCTATAAACGAGTGAAACTCGAAATAGAAAATAAAATAAAAAAGTATTTTAAACACATGTGTTTTAATGTGGTTCCCCATGCAAGCACTCACTATGACCAGTGCTGCTTGATTTATATAATCAACGGTGGCTACGGAACAACTGTGTTGGTCTGTACTTGGGTGTGGGATTGCCATGGTTCTTGTGATACGGTCATCGGGCGGTCGGCTATTTAATGAATCGATTGTGTAACGAATCACTTCGTTACATTCCCCACTTCCTTTCCCAGATGAGAACCTTCTCGTCGATCACTTTATTTTACGGATTATATGTCTTATTACTAATGTACAGAATTAAGATTATTCATTATTTATAACTACTTATCTTAGACTAAATCTTAGGCTAGAGGCGTGATGATCATTGGTGTTTTCCGGTATCTAGTTCGTGTTGGTATCGGTATTTAGTCGGCGGTCGACAATTGAGGTATTCGGTGAACCTTCGACGATCGGTGGCTACGATGAGCTTCGGTCATGTATCGGTGGTTTCACTTGTTTGGTTAGTTGCGCCATAAAAGGTATTCTATAGGTAGTGTAAGAACAAGTATATTAGCATTGCTTAAACAATAATTTAGTTCATTAATTAATTCATTCTTTTTTTTTTTTTATTCTTTTTTTATTTTATATATATTTATATATTTTTTTTTTTTTTTTTTGTTTAGACAAATCCTTTTCTTTTCAATTTTTTTTCAAAAACATTATAATTTAACATTATAATTTCTTAAATTCTTATCTTTGTTAAACTTAAACAATAGCCTTCATGGCAAAAAAAAACTTAATGTGATCTCCATCTCAACTTAGTGTGCTCGTTGTCTTCCAAGCGGCTGCGGCGCTAGTGGGTTGTTTGCGGGTTCTAGTTGAGGTCCAGTGTCTTCTTCTGGCCTCGGTAGGCGAGGAGGGCTTTCCTGTCCTTTGTTATGATGACCGAGACAGGTCCCCTGGGCTGATTAATGGAGAATTGGCGTCGCTCCCCATCAGTAGGGGCCTTTAGCTGATTGCCAGCAAATGGGTCAAACTTTACAGTGGTCTGCGGCTTGGCGGTCGGTGGATTGGTGGTCGGTGGTTCGGCGTTCGGTGGTTTGGTGATCTGTGGTTTGGCGGTCGGTGGATCGGTGTGTTGGCTGGTGTGTGTGGTAGTCACAGCGAGATGCTCTGTTCTGCCTCCGGGTTGGCTGTTTCGGCTGGTCCATTTAGCTGACGCTGCTTGTCGGGCATTTCGGATGGTTGGCAGCTGGGTATACGGATCCGTGCGCGGAAGCATTTGCACGGAATCGACGACTACCCTGTCGTTAGGTGCGCTAGGCCGTACTATCTTGCTGTTGACACGTCTGGGTTTGGTTGCTTGGCGAATGCATGGGTCCATGGTACTTTCGGGGGCTGTCCGTTTTGGAGCACGTGGTAGTGAGGTCATTGTCAAGTCGTCGCTAGCAATTGCCTCCTTCGGCTGGTCCTTGCGGCTTGATTTGTTTCCGAGGATGGATGTTGTCGTCTCCATAGTTGAACAAGAACTGAGCTCCTGAGTTTCATTTTCACTCTGGTAGCCTTTCAAATCTTGTACGTGCGCCCGGAACATCTCCTTTTCTTTTTACCACAGCAATAACGGGAGACACATATTTCACCACTTCGTATGGGCCGTCGAAACGTGGTGCCAGCTTCTCTGTAAAATGTTTTGCAGCGGAGGACTGTACACGCAATTTCTTATATACCTGTTCCCCGATGCCTGGTCGCCACGGTCGTCTTCGCATATTGTAGTATTTAGCTTGAGTTTGTGCTGCTTCTTGTAAGTTTGATATTACGAGTTCGTACATCGCTCTCATTTGCTCACCCCAGGTAGACAATTCTTCCGTTCGGTCGTTTGTTTCGTATTGGTGTTCGAGCTGCCTTGGTGAGCGTAACTCCCTGCCATAGTTCAGAAATGCAGGGGAAAACCCGGTTGTTTCAAGCAAAGTTCGGGTAGGCATTCATCTCAATGTGAATTGAGGACCGTTGTCTGAGATGATCATGGTAGGGCATCCAAATCGGGTTATGATTCTTTCTCGTATCGCTTTTATTGTGATCGGCGCGGTGGCGGCTCGTAGAGGGACGGCTTCGACCCATTTGGTAAATTTGTCGGTCATGACCAGTAGCATCGTAAAGCCTTTCATGGTGCGGGGAAAGGGTTCCATGAAATCTAAACTAACGATCTCCAACGGGGTCTTTGAAATTTTTGAGTACATCATTCCTCCTGGCCTTTGCTGGGACGGCTTGTATGCATTGCACGTGGCGCATTGTCGTACATACTTCTTTATATCTCTACATAATCCTGGCCAGTAGTAATTATTCATTATACGGGCGGTAGTTTTCATGATTCCAAGGTGGCCAGCAGTGACTGCGTCATGATTCTCAATCAATACTTTCTCTCGGTCAGCTTTTGGTACGCACCACTTCCATTCGTGTGCGTTTGGTTCAAGTGGGTTACTATTTATAAATCGGCGGTATAATCTTCCTCCTTCGACCTTGTAGTCAGCGTCCTCTTCAGGGTGCTCTTCTACGGCTTGCTTCTTCCGACTTACCCAGTCATCGGGCGTGTTGGCTGTGGCTTGCAAGGTGCTGAGGTCGGGAAGGGGGTCTCGAGATAATGCATCGGCTACAACGTTCATTGATCCCTTTCGATACTTGATTTCGAAGTCGTATTGTTGTAACTCGATAGCCCATCGAGCAAGCCTACCAGGCGGATTTTCCAGCGAGTGAAGCCACTTAAGCGAGTGATGATCGGTCAGGATGGTGAAGTGGTACCCTTCCAAATATGGTCTCATTTTGCTGATTCCCCAGAGGATTGCTAAGCATTCTTTTTCCGTTACGGTGAATTTCCTCCCGGCCTTGGATAAGGTACGGCTGGCATATGCGATAACCTTTTCTTGTCCTTCAATGCTTTGTGTAAGCACAGCCCCTAGCCCATAATCGCTTGCATCAGTATGGAGCACGAAAGGAGTATTGAAGCCTGGGCATGACAGAACCGGAGCTTGAGTAAGACGTAGTTTTACTTCCTCGAATGCAGTGTGCTGCTCCTGACCCCAGTGCCAACGTTGGTTCTTTTGGAGGAGGAGCGTCAGAGGGGTGATCACTGTTGAAAAATCTTTGATGAATTGGCGATACCATGAACATATTCCCAGTATGCGACGCAGCTCGGTTACCGTCTTTGGCTCCTTAAGTCTTTGCACGGCACTAATTTTGTCCGGGTCGGTGCCTATTCCTTGATTACTGATTACATGTCCCAAATACTTTAATTCTTTTCGGCAAAATTGGCATTTATCCAGGTTGATTTTCAGGTTGGCTTTCCGTAAACGACTGAATACCTCCCGCAAGTGAGCAATGTGTTCCTTGAACGTCTTGGACGTGACATAAATGACATCCAAATATGCCGACGCATATTCTTCTATGTCTGGGGTGATTACAGTGTCTAGGGCAGTGTAGGCCAAACGGCATGACTGTCCATTGAAACAGACCTCGTCCAGGAACAGTAAAAGCCGTGTAGGGCCGTGACTTTTTTCCCACTGGTATTTGCCAGTAGCCTTGTTTCAAATCTATTGTAGAAATGTACCTGGCTTCACGCAGCTTATCGAGTTTGGCATTGATGAATGGTAGCGGGTACGCGTCGGGCTCTGTTATCTCGTTTAGCACGCGGTAGTCGACACACATGCGCCATGTTCCGTCCTTTTTCTTTACCAGTACTAGAGGTGAGCTATAGGGACTATGGGACGGTTCGATCTTTCCCTCGCTTAGAAGTTGGTCCACTTCCTTGTTAAAAATTTCCTGCATGGCTGGGTTCCGAGGGTAATATCGTTGTTTGAATGGCTTATCCGTGGTTACTCGGATGTGATGTTCGGCTCTGTGCGTCGGGCCTTCGATGCCTTCAAATTGCGGTAGCTCGAGATCCAGAAACTTAGCCAAGCATTCCGCCTTACCCTCTACCAAATGTTCCTCACTTACGATGGCGTACAGGGGCACTTCGGAAATACGGGCTGGTTCAGGAACGATGACTCTCAATTTCGCTTGGTCAGTTATAGTCTTTCCTCCCCACGTCATTTCCATCTGGGCGGAGTCCAAGAAATTCATGCCCAAGATGGCATCTTCGGCTAACTCCTCCATATACGTTACTTCGCCAGTCATCTCTGTTCCACCCAAGTTGATGGTAACAGCATAATGTTCGCTTGTGGTGACCGAAGTGCTGTCGGCGAGTCGAATCGTTGTCTCTCGGCGTAACGATGGAATGCCGGATTCTCTTAATTTCCGGCGAAGTGCTGAATTAATAAACGACGTCGTGGCCCCGGTATCGATTAATGCTCGAAATTCCTGATCCTCTACTATGATCGGAATGAAATGGCGTGGGTCGGTCGGTGCTGGTCTGGATATGACTGCCGAGGCTCCTTGGTGGCATTGGCAGTCCCTTGTTCTACGTCCATCCTCCCCACAAAACGAACAGAATAGCCGAAATGGTCGTCGGCATTCCTGCTTGCGGTGTCCCTTCTGCTTACAGTTTCAGCAGTGTGTTTCTCTATTGTACGGGACGATGGCTGGCGGGGAATCGGATGGGGTCTGCATATTTCGGCTTCGGTCTTCTTGCTTGATAAATTCGAATTCCTCGGCTAGCTCCATTAATTCCTCCACCGTCTGAAAGTCGCGTCGGCGGATGTAAAGTCTGTACTCCGGCCGTAGGCTGTCGTAAATACGCTCCAAACTTTCGATGACGGTCATTCGGGGATGTTGGTGGATGAGATATTGTATGGCCATGATAAATTCTTGCGCCTTTTCTCTAGGGCCTTGTTTTCGTCTCCATATCTCATCTTCCAGATGTGACAGGTAGCGTGCAGGTAGCGGTTCGGAATTGATCCCATGTTCGCAGGTTGTCGCGTTTTATTCGGAGCCACTCCAATGCTCTTCCTCTGAGCATTTCTGGGAGGGTCCTAACCAGGGCATCGAATGGGACATCATAGCATCGGGCTAATTCTTCGATTCTTTCTACGAACTCGAGAGCATTCCCGTTGGGTTCGAAACGCAACCTCCACTTGCGGACGGTATTCATGGTCTCGGCTTTATTACTCTGACCTATCCTGGGTGGTTCGGGCCGGTAGCTGCCGTTTGTCGGTACGGTATTCGGAGGTACGGTGAAAGTCGGCTGCTTGGAGTCAGTTAGGGAGTCGGATGTGCCACCTGGTTCCATCTGAGGAACAGGGACGAAGATATTCGTATACGGTGGAGTGCCTTCGACTATCAGCTTGGCAGGCTCCACGGCTGGTTCTGGATATTCTCTCGTTATTACCCGCTCCTCCCATTCTTTGCTCAGATCTAGTGTGGATCGGCTGCTCCGTGCCTTTTTCAAATGCTCGCTAAGCCGTTTTCTTAACTCACTTACAGGTCCAGTAGCATCCAAGCCTCGGTTCTCCATTACTTCTATCAGTTCCTTTTTACATAGTGAATATTTTTTTTTTTTTTTTTCCGTGGGTCTTTTCATAGGCACTATGAGAATCGAACGCGCGTGCTCATAGTAGTGTGAGATTCTTACTCACTAAAAAAACCTCCCAATCTTTGTAAGACTACGACTAAGTTTCCTTAACAAGTAGTTCATGCTTCTGTATAGTAATCGCGTTTGGCAGGCTACCTTCCAACGAAAGCACCTGCAATACCGTCATTATGTGCGGTTTCCTCTTACGACGCTAGATCCAACGTTCAGAGCTCGGATTATTTCGTGGTTGCAATGGCCGTGAAGGCGAGTGTGAAGTTTGCGAGCAAAGTTTCTTACTTCGTCGGTCACGGTTGCGATGCCTAGATCTCGATGTAAATCGCTATTTCTTATATACCATGGAGCATTTACGATTGCTCTTAGTGTCTTATTCTGAAAAGTTTCTAAAATAGATATGTTGCTTGGTTTGGTACAACCCCAAAGTTGTATACCGTACGTCCAAGATGGTTTTAGCACTTGCTTATACAATAGCAGTTTGTTATATACGCTTAGTTTCGAATAACGTCCGATAAGCCAATTCAGTTCTCGTAGCTTGATTTCAAGTTCATCGGGTCTCTTTTTAACGTGTGGCTTCCACTTAAGTTTTGCGTCTAGGGTCATGCTTAAATATTTCGCCTCGTTTGCGTACGGAATTTGTACCGAGTTTATAAATAGAGGTAAGTTGATTACCCTTTTGTAAGTAAAATTTACATGCGTTGATTTTGTCTCATTTAGGAGGATTCGCCAGGTCTTTGTCCATTCGCATATTTTATTCAAAGCGCGTTGGAGTTTTCCCGTTGATAGTTCGACTGTCTTATCCGTAGCGAGGATAGCCGTGTCGTCAGCGAACGTGGCTATAGTCGTTGTCTCTACTTGAGGTGCATCTCTTGTAAAAAGTAAAAACAGTGTTGGACCGAGGACGCTACCTTGTGGAACGCCGGCTTGTATTTCTTTGAATTCTGAGTATTCGCTCCCGTATCTCACTCGAAATAGTCTGTTGTCAAGATAAGACCTTAAGAGTTCATACATTTTTTCCGACAAAACTTTGCGTAGCTTATGTTTTAGGCCTTCGTGCCAAACTTTATCAAAGGCTTGGGATACGTCAAGAAAAGCGGTAGAACATATCATTTTCGGTTCTAAGGCTTTCTCAATTTCATTAGTTATTCGATAGACCTGGTCAATTGTTGAATGTTTGACCCTAAAGCCGAATTTGTGATCCGAAATCAATCGTCTTTCTTCAATTATTGGTTGCAGTCGTTTGAGCACAAGTTTCTCGAAGACTTTAGATATAATCAGCAGAAGCGAAATCGGTCTATATGATTTTTCGTCGTTCGGGCATTTCCCTGGTTTCGGAACCATTATTACCTCTGCGACTTTCTATTGCCGTGGAACGTATGAAATTCTCATTGATGCGTTTATGATGTAGAGAAGCTTGACTAACGCTCTTTTCGGTAGCTCCTTCAAAATTTCCCCAGTAATTAGGTCATAGCCTGGAGCTTTGTTATTCTTCAAATTTCGGATTGTTTGACGAAGTTCAGACAGTGTCACGGTTTTCATTCGATAATTGTCTAATTCCGCATTGCGATACAGATCGTCAACCAACGGCTCCCCGTCAAACGGTTTGAATGTTTCTTCTAGATGTTCTGCAAATACATCTGCTTTCTCTTTGTCGCCTTTTACCCATTCACCGTTATCTTTTCTTATTGGCGCCGAGTGTACTATGGGCTTTTTAATGGACTTCACGGCTTTCCAAAGTGAATAGTTTGACCCTCTATCGGCAGTCAAGTTTTCGAGGTAGTTGGTAGTCTCGCGACTTTTAAAATCTTGAAGTAAGTGCTTTAATTTGTTAGATAGCCCATTCAGAATGGTTTTTTTAATTAACAAAATATAGTTAAAACGTATAGGCACTAATTATTAATTGTTATCTATACATACATATACAAACGAAGATGAGTTGAGTGGCAGTTTTGGTTTTTCTAGATTCCACCGACCTCCGGCTAACTACATGCGGTTATTTAGATTTGAATTATTTATGAAAATTAAATGGGGAAATAAAATTAAATGATTGTCTATGCATACATATACAAACGATTTAGGTACAAACGATTGGCGTTCTTAGTTTTACTAAGTTCCACCGACCTCCGGCTAACTACATGCAAGTCACTTGTGGAGGCTTAAGCGAATACAATGAATTCCAGTCGTCAAACTCCGCCCTCCATCTAATGCGATGTAAAAGTTTCATGACTTATCATATTTGTATAAATAGCCGATACCGGTTGCATAGTTTTCAGTTTTAAATCGGAATACTTGAAAAGCAAACGTCGAGAGTGAAGGTAATAACAACGGTTACGGTGAACTATATTGAACTAAATAAGTTGCGTTTGATAAGTAAAGATAAATGAAATTGAGTTTTATTCGACGAACCCCAAGAAAAATATTACTATATACATATAATTATGTTAATTTATTAAATGAATTAAATTTAGACGGTTAAACGGCAATGTAGAGAAGTAGAACATAATGTAATGTTGACCGCGCGAAATACATTTGATAAAAAGCACACGACCGTCCTCTTTCAAAGTTTATAAGAGAGTGCCTTTATTCTTCTAATCATACTTAAAACTAGCTTACATCTACCTGAGCCGAAAAGCGCACTCAGCAAAAAAGCGTGTGAACAGAATTTGGAATGTATGAAATGAAGTAAGATGAGGCGAGAAGCGCACTCTGCAAAGGTGTGTGAAAATAATTTTAACATATGAGCTTATAGATATACATAGTAAGTTTGTTATAGATACATATACATAATTTTACATATTCAAGTCTACTGCGTAGACATTCTGCCGCCTCCCAAGACAGCGTCGTTCGGTGGAATGGTTATCCTCACAGAAGGTGAGGATCCGTCGTCATCTGCTTCGAGCATGAACTCTGCTCTGGCTTCAGTTAGTTTGGTTGTTCTTTCATTGGAATAATATTGTCGAATACACCTCCAGACAGCAATGCCCAGTAACACTGTTAAAATCGATACACCTGCTACTGTTGAGTGGTGGGCCACAGTGCGCCAATCTGTGACATTCTCTTCAGAGTTGGTCTCCTCGATGGTGCTTAACTTCTCCCATGTATCGTCTGTTGAGAGAATAGATTCTTTCAAGCTTAATCTGTAATTAGATGCATTAGATATATCGAGCAAGGTAAAGTTCAGAGGCTTGATAAAAGTTATTTGGATGTCAATTTTTGGATTTCTTTCTGACATTAACACGCTTCCCCGGGTTCTAATGACACAAGATTGGTTAAGGTGTAGGATGCGACTCCGTCTAACTACATTTCTTCCCTTTGTCCATCGCAAATTATTGCAGCTTCAGAGGTCTTACTTGCTACAGACAACCAAGTGTTTTTGCGATATAGGTGCTTCCAAGTGATGTCAGATATATGGAATTTCCTCAGTGGGCAAACGCTTGTTGATTAAGTTTTGTACAGATGCTCGATGACACAGTTATCGTTTATGCCCATTTGACTCACTACTCCTGGACTGCAGAGAAACGTGAATTTCTTGAGCAAACTGCACGCGTTCAGTTAATAATCGGACACGGTAAAGAACTGCTGGTTATAATAGTCGACAGCCAAGAAAGATGACGACACCTCAGTACAACATATTCGTTTGCCTTGATTAAGTCGTAATATGATGCCTCTGTTATATGAAGGAAGGCGCTTACTGTAATGTGCGTTCCATTATGGCTAACTTCTATTCGGTTGGAGGGCTTTTCTATAATATTTAAGTTAATTGGAAGTTTTGACGAAACATTCTTAATAACAACATGCAATTGGCCTGGTGTTATAAACTCCAAAAAAGTTCCTGAATGAGCAGCTGTTAACTTAGTGTATTTGAGTTCCATTTCGTTTAAGATATCGATTGATAGTTGGTAAGCAGCAAGAATTTGCAATCCAACCTTGTTAGCATCCACTTCTTCGAACCATGTGAACATTTTGTTGACTTCAGAAATTACGTTATTTAGTTTGTGGGTTATTACGTCCAATCTTTCCTTGGTTTTGGACTGAATTTCATTTATTGTCGTTGTGGTTGACATCATGAGTGTGTGTTGTTGGTGAAAAGATTTTCTTAAAAGTTCTTGGTTATGATCTAGATCGTCAATGCTAGCGTATACCTCATCGTTAACTCCAAACACCATCTCTAAAAGTTTTCCGAATAATCCACGCTTCGATCGACTTCTGTACTGCTCATTAAAAGTTGCTCTTAGCACATCTAGCTCCCGCCGTATGAAGATTTCCTTTTCCTTCAGATGATTCAGCAGAGTGTCGCAATGGATTTCGGTTTTAAACGTGGTTGAAAAGCTACAAGATTTTTCCATTTTGCGTACAATTTCCTCGGCTTTCCTGTATCCGTCCGTTATGTCGTTAATGTCGTTATGTCCGTTAATCGGCATGGCCCTGAGTAAAACAACTGAATATCAGTAACAAATTCATGAGGATGTCTCGATATTTTCTTTTGTTTTGGATATGCAGTTTCAATCCGTTTAGTGTGTACTAAGTTAGTATTCGTGGTATTGGCTGTTTGTTTGCCATCTTTATCCTGTTCCTTTTCCAGAGGAAGTGGACAAAGTTTCACAATGGGTCGTTTGCATATAGCTTTTCCCTTTGTTCTTAGAGTAACGACTCTTACCACCCCATCTTCCCATGGGTGCACCTGTGTTACACGAGCTAGAGGCTATCTTGTTGCTGGAAACTTTTCATCTTTGATAAGCACAATTACTCCTACCTTGACGTTATCGTTGCCCTTACGCCACTTTGATCGTTGCTGAAGTCTTGTCAAGTATTCTTTTTGCCACTTTTTCCAAAACTGTTGATAAATTTTCTGTACCAATTTCCATCTTGTCAAACTATTAGTGCCTATATCCAATTTACTTGGCTCCAATGGCGTCACCAAAACTTGCCCGATTAAAAAGTAAGCGGATGTTAGTACTTCAATGTCTTCTGGATCATCAGCTACTGGACACAGTGGACGAGAATTCAAACATGCTTCAATTTGCGTGAGTAGTGTACTTATTTCCTCAAACGTCAGCGTTGTGTCACCTATTATGCGCCGTAGATGGTATTTGACGGATTTAACTCCTGCTTCCCATAATCCTCCGAAGTGAGGAGCTGCCGTGGGAATGAAATGCCATTGCGGACCCTTTATGCTTGCGCTCAAAGCACTGCAAGTGATTGGCTTAATGCTTTTCTCAGATCTTTTTCGAGAACTCTATTTGCCCCTATTAGTGTTGTGCCATTGTCGCTATACATGTCTGTCGGAAGGTCTCTTCTTGAAGTAAATCTTCTAAACGCCGCTAAGAAAGCTTCCTTCGTAAGGTCTGAAACTGCTTCAATATGTATGGCTTTTGTGCAAAAGCAGACAGATATGGCTATGTAACCCTTATACGATTTAAAGCCTCTGCCCTTTGTTGTTCGTATTTGTATTGGCCCTGCATAGACTATTCCGGTATATGTGAATGGTTTAGATGGCCGTACACGCGGTCCAGGTAGATCTCCCATTATGTTACTTAGGTTCTGCGCTTTGCATGCATGTTTGCTTTCTTGCATGTAGTATCCAGAATTTTCGTCTTGTGTATGCTAACGTTGCTTCGTTGCCACCATGAAGTATTGTAAGATGTGCATCGTTTATTACAAGTTCAGTAACGAACTCTTTACTTGGAAGTATAATTGGATGCTTCTGGTGATACGGAATGCTAGCGTTACTAAGCCTTCCCCCTACTCTCAAAATACCATTTTCATCTGAAAACGGATTGAGTGATATCAAAGCACTGGATGAAGGAAGCGATTTATTTTCCTTAAATAAATGTATTTCAGTGCTGAAATGTTGTTTTGTATTATAATAAGTATACTAATTAGTGACTTACTTAGCTCATCATAAGTTAAGTAAAGCGTTTTTGGATTTTTAAGTTTTTTACAACCAGCAATAAATCGTTTTGAACAAGCTACCATTCGTGTTAATGTTTGCAAGTCTGAGTATTTATCCAAGATATCCCATCTGCAATCGGTAGTAGTAACAATCATGACCTTGCTCACGCGCTCTTGAAGTTCTTCTACTGTATCGACATCTGCCTTTTCAGTCGTATAAATGCGCCCCGGTTCGCTGAGCCACGATGGTCCCTTCCACCATAAAGTGTTATCGTTCAATAAATGTGGTTCCACACCCCTCGATGCTAAATCTGCAGGATTTTCCTTCGATCTCACATGATGCCAGTCTGTAGGAGCAGTCACTTCACGTATTTGTTTAACCCGCTTTGATACAAAACCTTTCCATCTATCTGTCACACCATTTATCCATGCCAAAGTGATAGTCGAATCGGTCCATGCATGCACTTCAACTTCTTCCCACTGCAGTGCGAGCTTTACTTGTTTTAAAAGGTTAGCTAAAAGTACAGCAGCGCATAACTCAAGCTTTGGTAGTGTGATGTTGTTAATGCTTGATGATTTCAGTGGTGCCACTCTAGTTTTCGACATCAGAAGCGTTATGTTGCAGGTGTTATTTTCTGTTACAATCTTACTGTATACTACTGCTCCATATGCCTTTTCGGAAGCATCTGAAACAACCATGTATTTCAATTGATTTTGTTAAAGGCTTATGATGAATCCAACGAGGAATGTTTTTCTTCTCCACTGTTGGTAACCGACTTCGGAAAGTTGTCCATTTTATTGCCAGTTCACCATCAACTGGTTGGTCCCACGTATATTTTCTTACCCACAGTTCTTGCAGAAAAATTTTTGCCGTAATTATTACCGGTGACAACCAGCCTAATGGATCGTAAAGTTTGGCAACGTCCGAAAGAATTAATCTCTTTGTAGGCTTCTCCGACAGTTGCTTTGATTTGACTTTAAAGTTAAATATATCCCCCATAGGATTCCAATATACCCCAAGGGTCTTGATAGTATTTTCGTTATTTATTTCTATCGTTTCCTGTTTTTGATCGGGGTTTAGATTTACTAAAAGTTCTGGATGGTTACCATTCCATTTTCTTAAGTTGAACCCACCTTTTCTTAGCACCTCGATTAAATCTTTCTGAACGCGTTTTGCTTCTGATAAAGAAGCTGATCCTGACATAAGATCATCTACGTAAAAATCCCTCTTTATTATTTCTGCGATTCTTGGGTAATCTTGTGCCTCGTCTTCACCCAATTTATGTAACGTTTTTATAGCTAAGTAAGGAGCGGATTTCGTTCCGTATGTTATAGTTGTAAGTGCGAATTCTTTTATATTTTCGTTAATTGATGGTCGCCACAATACTCTTTGATATCGTTGATGGTCGTTATCTATTTTAATCTGTCTATACATTTTTTCAATGTCTGCCGTGTAGACGTATTCGTGCGTTCTCCACCGAAGTAAAATGTATTGAAGATCCTGTTCTAGTTTGGGACCATTGAGCATTAGTTGATTTAAACTAAGCCCGTTGCTTGTTTTCATTGAAGCGTCGAACACCACACGTAGTTTGGTTGTTGTGCTTTCTTTTCTTATTACAGCCTGGTGCGGCATATAGTACACTTGGTTCGCATTTGTGTACCTGGCTTCATCACTTCTTATTGTCCTCATATGACCTAGGTCCAGGTACTCCTGCATAAATTTGTTGTAATCATTATGTAAATTTGGATTTTTTGTGAACTTTTTCTCCATCTGATACCAACGCGCCATTGCCCTTGCCTTAGAATCACCTAAGCTTTGTCCCATATCGTTAAAAGGAATTTTTACTGTGTAGGTACCATCACTGTTTCTTCTGGTAGTCTGTCGATAAAAGTCTTCACATTTAGTGTGTTCGGTTGTTAGTTCTTCGTTCATAGCAGATTCTTCAATCGTCCAGAACTTATTTAGTTCTTCATCTATATTCGTTGTTGTGATCAAGGATATCAAGCTGTGTTCAACTTTACTCTTTATCTCCGCTTTCCCAGAAAGAATCCACCCGAACTTTGTATTTTGCGCTAATATTTCGTTGTTAATCTTATGTATTCCTTCTAAGATGATGTCGGTAAAAACGTCTGCTCCAATAAAAATATCAATTGGCCCGGGAGTATCATAAGTTGGATCTGCTAGAATATAGTTTTTGCAGAAGTTATTCCTATTTTTTATAACAATGGATTCATCTGGTTGTGTATTCGTCAATGTTGAGAGCACTAACGCTTCGCAAAGAAGTGAAAAATTTGAAGGATATCTCGAAGTAAGTTCCAGTTCTACTTTTTTTTACAAAAACCTTTGCATTGTTTGCATTGTGCCATTCCAGAAATCAGAATGCTTGCTTTGTGTTTAGGGCAGCCCAGTCTCTGAACTGCATCTTCCGTAATGAATAACGCTTGTATGCCCGGATCTATTAGGGCACGGACAAACTCATATGTATTTTGCACTGTTTTTGCTTTTATTAGTGCAGTTGCGAGTATGGTCATATTTTCTTGTTTGTTACATGTGGATTCATTTTTTTCGTTTTTAATTGTTGGTTCAGATTGCGATACATGAGCTAAGCAAAGGATCTGGTCCTCCAGGTTGGGGGTCGTGCCGTCGGGGTGACTTCCCGGCCACGTAAAGAAACACCAGTCACGAAGCGGAAACAAGCCTCGGATTCGGACGGATTTGCTGTTGACGACCAATGCAAACGAGAAAAGGACAACGAGCTCCGGATCTGCACGTGGAATGTTAGGTCCCTTAACAGACCACGTGCAGCCGAGCAACTAGCGGAGGCCCTTAACGACTGCAAGGCAGACATTACTGCCATCCAAGAAATGCGGTGGGACGGGCCGGGCAAAAGAAGGATGAAAAACTGCGACATCTACTACGGCGACTGCTACCGGCATCAAAGACAGCGCCTATTTGGATGTGGTTTCGTTGTTGGAGGCAGACTTAGGCAAAAAGTCTTGAGCTTCAACCCTGTAAGCGAGCGCCTCGCGACGATCCGCATCAAGGCTAAATTCGCCAACATTAGCCTGATATGCGCACATGCCCCCACAGAGGAGAAAGATGACGAGACCAAAGATATGTTCTACGAGCTCCTGGACAAAACTTATGAGCAGTGCCCTAGCTACGACATTGAAATTGTCCTAGGCGATTTTAATGCCAAGCTAGGAAGGGAGGGTATCTTTGGTCGTACTGTCGGAAAGCATAGCCTGCACGACACGACCTCCGATAACGGATTCAGGCTGATCGACTTTGCTGCGGGGCGACACGTTCCCGCATCTCAATATCCACAAAGGGACATGGAGATCTCCCGATCAATCAACCGTCAACCAGATTGACCATATTGCGATCGACGCAAGGCACTCCTCCAGTATCATGGATGTCCGAACTTTCCGAGGGGCCAACATTGACTCGGATCACTATCTTGTTGTAGCCAAGGTAAGGCTGCGGATATCCCGACCATCGCCAAGTAATGGAAATACTGTGAGGAAGTTTGACGTCGGCCGACTACAATCGCAAGAGATCGCCAGGTCCTTCTCCAACCGAGTCTCTCAAAACCTTCTACGAAGTCCTATGCAACCAGCATCATGTATTGATACCCAGTGGCAACATTGCCAAAATGCCATCAGAGACGCCGCCTCTGAAGTGCTGTGTTTCACACGGCGACCACAACGATACCCCTGGTTTGACGATGAATGCCGGCAAGCACATGCAGCTAAACAGGAAGCATACAAAGCGGCGCTGCACAGAAGGACTAGAGCTGCTCGCGAGCTCTACGAGCAGAGGAGGAGAGAGGAGCACCGGCTTCTCCGAAGGAAAAAGAGAGAGCACGAGAAGCGCGCGGTTGAAGAGATAGAGAGATGTTACAACAGGAATGAGGTTAGAAAGTTTTACCAAAGGATCAAAAGGTCCTGCCAAGGGTATAAACTTCGAACTGAAGCCTGTAAGGACCATCAAGGGAACATCGTTGTAGAATCGCAGTCGGTGCTGAGGATTTGGAAAGACCACTTCTGCAGACTGTATAACGGCGAGGAAGAACCAAATACCGCTGTCAGGCAGAACGAACCATTCAACCCGGGCGAAGACGTTACCGACGAAGCATACGAACGATACCGCCCACCCGACCTGGAGGAGGTGAAAGTAGCTGTGTCTAAGCTCAAGTGCAACAAAGCAGCCGGAGCAGACGGCCTAGCTGCCGAACTTTTTAAATCCGCTGGCGATGAGCTGGTTAGGAGCATGCACCAGCTCATCTGCAAGATATGGTCGGAAGAAAGCATGCCCGACGAATGGAACCTCAGCATTGTTTGCCCGATCCTGAAGAAAGGAGACCCTCTGAGTTGTGCCAACTACAGAGGCATAAGTCTTCTTAACATCGCATACAAGATCTTCTCTGCTGTACTCTGTGAGCGCCTGAAGCCGTTTGTCAACAATCTGATAGGCACATATCAGTGTGGCTTTAGGCCAGGAAAGTCCACCATCGATCAAATATTCACACTGCGGCAGATCTTGGAGAAAACCCAGGAATTCCAAATCGATACACACCACCTCTTCATCGATTTCAAGGCCGCGTATGACAGCATCTATAGAGACGAGCTATATAGCGCAATGTCTAGTTTTGGCATCCCTGCCAAACTCGTCAGTCTGTGCAGGATGACGATGGAAAACTCACGCTGTTCCGTCAAGGTCGGCAAAGACCTCACCGACCCCTTTGATGTCAAAAAAGGATTTAGACAAGGCGACGCGCTGTCATGCGACTTCTTTAACATCATACTTGAGAGAATTGTGCAGAACTCTCGCGCCAACACCAGAGGTACAATCTTTCAAAAGTCCGTTCAACTACTTGCATACGCAGACGACATTGACATAATCGGTAGAACAAAGCGTGATGTCAGTGAAGCCTTCGTGAGTATTGGTACGGAAGCGGCGAATATGGGTTTAGCAGTCAATGAGGGCAAAACCAAGTATATGCTGTCATCAAGAAAAGACACCCAACACTGACGTCTTGGACAAAACATCACCATCGACAGCTATAACTTTGAGGTAGTTAGGGACTTTGTTTACCTGGGTTCCGCTATCAATTCAGACAATGACACCAGCGCTGAAATCAAACGAAGGATAACTCTTGCCAATCGCTGTTTCTTTGGGCTAAGAAGGCAATTGAGTAGCAAAGCCCTCTCTCGAGCAACTAAAGTGTCCATGTATAAGACCCTCATCATCCCAGTCCTGCTGTACGGTGCAGAAGCATGGACCCTGTCAAAGGCGGATGAAAACACTTTAGGCTGCTTCGAGAGGAAAATTCTTCGGACGATTTACGGTCCCGTCTGCATAGACGAAGAGTGGAGGAGGAGATATAACATCGAACTGTACGGGCTGTACAACGATACTGACCTAGCCAAAAGAGTCAAAACACAACGTCTACGATGGCTGGGTCATCTAGAGCGGATGGACACCAACGCCCCGGCCCGGAAAATCTTCGAATCCACACCGCAGGGACGACGCGGTAGATGAGCACCGAGACTCAGGTGGCGCACGCAAGTGGAAGGGGACCTCAGCCAACTTCGCGTGCGAAACTGGAGACGGCTAGCTAGAGACAGAGCTGGCTGGCGAAGCTTGTTGGCTGAGGCCCAGGTCCACCCCGGACTGTAGCGCCACCTTAAGTAAGTAAGATTGCGATACATGCGTTGAGACATTTAGAGAATTGTTTTGTGCATTTCCTGTAGTTCCCAAATGCAAAAGAGTATGATGTTGCCTGTTGCATGTTACACATTTTGACGTACTGTAACATTTTTCACTTTCCCCATGGTTGAGGCAGTTCTTGCAAATTTTATTCTGTTTTATAAACTGAACTCTTTCTGTGACACTCTTTCCTCGGAAGCCTGACCATGTATAAATTGTGTGATTGCCTTTGCAGTATTTGCAATTTTTTACTGTTGAGAAATGATTTTTGACCATCCATTTTTGATTTTCATTTGGTCTATTATTATACACCGCTCTTTCTTTTTGTTGTACTCGCTTTTTATTTTCCCCTAGGGCTTCCAGGAACTGAAACCGTCTCTCCAAAAATGACAAAACATCATCAAGTTTTGGTATTTCACGAGGATCCTTTAGGCTTTGTTCATATAACTTATGCGTTTCTGTATTAACCTTCTTAATTATTAACGGGTGATTTTTTAAGAGGTTGAGAACTTTAAAAAAAAAAAAACAAAAAAATTCGAAAAAATTAATGAAATATTTATTTGAATCGATAGTTTGAACCTTGCAATTTAATGTTTAAAGATAATTTCATGCAAATGTTGACCGCGGCTGCGTCTCAGGTAGCCCAACCGCTGAGTCCAATTTTGGCATACTCTTTCACACATATCGGCCGGTGTCTCACGAATGAATGCATGGATGTTGGCGTCCAGTGCGTCAATCGATTCGGGCTTGTCCCTATAGACATTAGCCTTGACATACCCCCACAAAAAATAATCTAATGGTGTCAAATCGCACGATCTAGGCGGCCAATTGACCGGCCCGAAACGTGAAATTAACTGTTCACCAAACTCGCCGACCATAAAATGGAAGCAGCGCGCGATGAACATTTCGAACCGAGCACGAATTTTGATAGTAAAATTCAATAATTTGCAAGCGTTGTTCATTTGAAAGACGATCCATGGTTAAATTGCAAACCAAACTGAAGCTGTTTGACAGTGACACAAGCTACTAAACACACGTCAGCTGTCAAAACCAGTGTTGCCAAAACCAAACCAGCTAAAAAATCACCCGTTATATGTGCTATTATTGAACCCCATGACTTAGTGTCAACCTTAAGGTTTTTTATTGCATGTAAATGCTCCTGCGTAGTATCGTGTAGTTGTTTTAACATATATGATGACTCGTTCTGTATTATTGGTTGATTCAGAATTGCATCTAAATGTGCAGAGAATATTATGCGTTGGTTGTTGAATCGATTATTCAATAACTCCCATGTCGCGTCGTAGTTTGTCTCTGAGGTAGTAAGATGCTGGATCAGTTTGTTTGCCTCACCTTTAAGTGATGTTTTTAAATAATGCATCTTTTCTACCTTTTTTAATCTTTTATTATTATGAATAATCTTTTCATATATTTCCTGGAAAGTGATCCAGTTTTTATAATTGCCATCAAAAGTAGGAACGGCAATTGGTGGTGATTTTATTTCATTACTTTCTACAGTTTCGGTTCTATCTCTTATTGTGTCAGTCTTCTTGCTTGATGAGTTATGAAGTTTCGTAACAAACTCCCGATACATGTTTTCTAAGTATTCGTATACTTCTTCCGTAAAGTATTCATTATCAAAGTCTACGTCCGTAGCATGCACCAAAATTTCTCCATGCAGTTCAGTGACATTATTCCACATTTCATTACTTCATTAAGTTTAAACTGATAATAACTTTTTGTTTTTGTTTCCGTATTCAGGCTTGTTTCCTCTCTTGATGTGTTTTTTACGTTACGCCATTTTTATCAACTGTTTCTTGGCTCGAAGCTTTTGCTCCACGCTACTAAATTCTCCACGGCTTTTTGTACTTTCAGCTCCAGCAGCATTATCGTCTTCTGCCACCTCTTCACTGTTTTTAAGTTTTTCTTGTATATCGCTTGTCATTTTAGTGACAACATTTTGAACTTGTTTTCTGAAGTTGTTGGTAAAATATGCATTGGTGCTATATTCTTTTTCTATACCTTGAAGAGTGGTGTGGTTCTCCAAGAACTTCTGCCACAGTTCATTTAACTGAACTAGTTTCCCAGCTAGGTATTTAGTTGTTTTCCTGACACCCCCATCTTTTTTATAATTAGTATATAAGGATTGGATTGACTTACCCAACTCCTGTTGCTCGTTGAATATTTGGTCAGCCATTCTATTCTTCTCTTGCCTTGGATTTCAAAGTTTATTTTTCTAGCTTCGCAGTCAAAAAGCACAATTTTTTCAATTGATCTTCTGAAAATCGAATCTCCCGTTAAAAGTTCACAAGCCACAGTTTTTTCAATTGAATTTCTTAAAATCGAATCTCCCGTTAAAAGTTCACAAGTCACAGTTTTTTCAATTGAATTTCTAAAATCGAATCTCCCGTTAAAAGTTTACAAAACCACAATTTTTTCAATTGAATTTCTCAAAATCGAATCTCCCGTTATAAGTTCACAAGCCACAGTTCCGCGTAAAAAGTTAAAAATGTTTTTCCGTATGGTTTTCCGTATTTCCGTATTTTTTATGTTCCCCGTATTTCCACTTTCAAAGTCGTCGTTTCAAAATTTTTTTTCGAAGGACCACTATGACCGCGCGATATACATTTGATAAAAAGCACACGACCGTCCTCTTTCAAAGTTTATAAGAGAGTGCCTTTATTTTTCTAATCATATTTAAAACTAGCTTACAACTACCTGAGCCGAAAAGCGCACTCAGCGAAAAAGCGTGTGAACAGAATTTGGAATGTATGAACTGAAATAAGATGAGGCCAGAAGCGAACTCAGCAAAGGTGTGTGAAAATAATTTTAACATATGAGCTTATAAATATACATAGTCAGTTTGTTATAGATACATATACATAATTATACATATTCAAGTCTACTGCGTAGACAAACGTAGTTGCCATTGAATTCATCGTCAGTTCAGTTGCAGTAACAGCATTCTAAGTGATATCTTCTTTTAATCAATACAATACTGCAATAACCTCTTAAGGACTGTACACATGAGCGAACGAATTCAGTAATTGGGAAAAAGCCTGTTTTCCAGGCCACAGAAGACTGGACATTTTTGTAGAGAAATATTAGGGTAACCAAATAACCTACCATTTTGCACACAGTTTAAAATTTAAATGTCATCAACTGCGAATTACAAACCCTCAGTCTTTATATTAAAAGTCATACTTGGAACAAGTTTACTGTAGGTCCAAGTGGAATTTAGTTGTTATTTTTATGCTTATATATGTATTTGAGGGTCCTGATTTCGAATATGTTATTAAAAATTGTCGGTCTCGTTTAGTTTAAAAGTTATAGCTATTCAAAGTTTCAATTTTTCTATACAAAATACCTCATCTTTGACTTTTAATTTCTTCCTAAGAGGATGCTATAGAAATCTGACAAGGTTCGCTGTAAAATAGATTTGCTTTTTGGAGACAACAGTGTTTGGGTGGCCCGCTTCGCGGGTTAAAAGGATTTCAACTCCCTTTTTCGCAGGGTTTAGCCGCTCACGCGACTTCGTCGCTCCGCTAAGGTTAGGTCGTAAGTGCTAGTTGTCTGGCAGGCGCCTGTGGCCATTTACGGGTATGTTAAAGTTGCACTCCTTTTGAACTTCTTTGGCTTATAACTTCTAAACTAATCGAGACCGACAATTTTTAATAGCATATTCGGAATCAGGACACCCAAACCCATATATTAAGATAAAAAAATCCAAAACATTCCACTTGGACCTACAGTAAACTTATGCCTCATACTTTACTGTCAATAACGCATTTTGTTAAGAAGGGTTGGAGTTCAGTAACGACTTTTTTTAGGTCGTTTACTCCATGCAAATCGAACATAATAAGCGATCGAAGCTGAACTAATTCTTTTAAAACACCTAGGCCTTGATCGCTTATATTATACGATGACGAAATTTGCAAGTGCTCGAGCGTACTTCTCACATAGGTTAACCCATTCAAACCATCACTTTCCAGATGCTGACAACTGTGCAATATTATTTTTTTAATGAGATTGCATGATTTCAAATGCTCAAAACCTAGTTTCATTATTGAAGAGTTAGTTGCATCTATTTCTATTATTTGAATTCGAGTAGATTCTGGTGGCAGTCCATTATAGTCCCTCAGAATCTTCCCTGGTGCTTGGACTAAAGTGACGCCACCACCGTTTTTTAAAATCTATTCGGCACAGAGACGGTCTAGGCCAACCAATTTCAAGCGATCCTGATCAACTTTGTTAAATGCAATAGCAACATACGTCCATAACGATCGATTTCTTGTTTTATTATTTGACAAAGCCATTAAAAACCTAGATGCGACTAAAATCATTATTATTTTTTATAATAACTTTTTGCCTCCGAATTATTTTTAACTTTTATTATATAACATCTGAAAGCGGAACCATTTGGTAAACAACGATACATAATAAATAAAGAAAACGGGATAAACCTGAGCGTGTACCTGTCAAAAAAGATTTAGTTGAACACACTTATCACGTTTCTATGCAGAGCCGAAACTGGCTTCAACCTGGCTACACATGCACGGAACCCCTTCTATCAGAAATGCTTATATCATAAATTACTGAACAACTAGATATTCAACTTCAGACATGTAAAAGCTTTGCCCACAAGCATAAGTACTGAATAACTAGACATTCAACTTCGGACATGTAAAAGCCTTGCCCACAAGCTGAAATTGAGGAATTTACCCATCCGCCGACATTTGTTTGCAAATGTGAGTAGATTCATCAGTTCGTCATTTTCATGCAATTTCATTTTCGAGCTTTTACATCAGCTGATCACGGAAGGTAAATTGTTGTCGTATCTTCTTACACGAATTCACCGGCACGGAAATTTAAAGCTTTATAAAATCTTTAATGGCTTTACAAAAAACGTAAACAAATGGATGTTGGAGGGTAAGAGGGACGCAAGTTGAATATCTAGTCTCGACCAATGTGTCAGCCTGGTAAGAGAAGGAAAGATAGATTTTGCCAGACAAGGCCAGATATAGTTTAGTTGAAAATTCTTTTAACGTGCCAAAAATTGTGTGTTTAAAATAACAAAAAGCAGTGGAAGAAATGTGCAATTGCTGCCCAATTTAAATAAATTTAATTGATTGTCACAAATCTGGAGTCGCTGGTAGCCTGTATGATCGCAGATGCGAAACAACTTTGGACGCAGATTGCTGATAAATACTAATGCAAAGCAGCGTAAAGGACACATAACCTCAGGAAGACAGTGATGTAGCTGCAGCGGCAGTAGCAGCGGAAGAAAGAGCTTTCAAAAGTTAAAACACATGTATTCAGTGTACTGCGCACACAATGTATGGCAGCAGCGGCAGCGCGTAGTTGCAGCGGCAGTAAGAGTTGGCAAACTTTTAACTTATGCAGCGCTTACCGGTTGACAGTGTTGCATGGTTGACAGTTCGCTTCAAGAAAAGTAAACAATGGAGAAAATTATTGAAATTGTAAAAAATTAACAAATTTTATGGAACATGTGTTGCCCCTTTAAAATAAATAATAAAGAGAAAGCTCGGGAGTAAAAATTCGCAGCCATTACTTACAAACTAGGAATTTGTCTGACATAAGCGCGCTTCACCATTGTGTTTGAGATTTTCCTGTGCCGCGCCGCACAGGTCTGCCCTTCAAACTGCCGCCGTTGCTGCAAACTACCGCTACGAGCATTGTGGTTCTACGGTGAATTTGGGTTCCTTTCAGGATATCTTCCAGCATCACCTCAATGTGAAAGAGCCCTTCGTTGTGAGAACTATGAATCCAGAACTAAAAGGTTCTCCAACAAACATGTATATAACGAAGCCCAAATAACACCTCTGGTAAAATATGCACTGAGTCTTATGAGTCGAACCGTAGCTAAAATGGCTACAAGCGACAACGATCTAATCTCAGGTATTGTTTCCTCACAAAATGGAATTGCTTGGAGAGATACCATCTACCCGTCATCTATTGGAATAGCCTTGGAATCCATAGATTACACTACGGAGGGGAATCCCGTAGCTTTCTACCAGCATGCTGTGCTGGGTCATCACCGTGGCTAACCCCTGCGAAATCTTTCTATACCCCCACTGATCCTTGGGGACGATTCCCCCAATCTCACTAACTTGGTGGGCTCGACCACATCTAAGCCCTAGCCTAATGCATGGTTGTGGTTGTACACACCGAGTCTTTACCTGGTAAACCTTTTTTCACGGGTCTTGACATCTCGAGTAACAACCTAAAGTAACTACCCTATTTATCAGCGATAGTTCCCAAATTATTGTTGACGATCCTAAGTCTTAACTTAAAATTTTACAATAAAAACAAAATCCTATAAAGTGCCTGGGAGGGCAATACTTACTCTTAACTGTGTAAACACCATGCCCCAACCATACTAAAATCACTGAGTGCCTTCGGTACTCTCCAACTAAAACTGTTATAATTGTTATATCGCTTGCCAATTATACATAAACATACGGTACTGCTCTCTCGTGTAGTATTAAATTTACAATTAAATAAGTTTGTAATTGAACTTAATAATAGTAAAGCCTTCAGCTCAAAACAATGACACATGCCAGTAATATATTTAAATTTAAATGTAAACATGTTATGTTATATGTTAAAAGTATATATCTCTGTTTTCACTGAGACAAAAAAAGTCTTATTTAAAACACTAAGAAAAGCGCAACTTAGATGCGTTATCGTTTTGTTTTTTTATATAAATCAATATGCCTTCAGCATAGCAATTGGTCACACGAAAATCCTGCGTTCGTACGCAAATAGACGTCATGCGCTCAGCATACAAAATTTAATTGTATATATGTATAGAAAACACACTATAGGTTAGGATAACACACTATTGATTTTTAGTGTGTTATCCTAACCTATAGTAGCGACATTGTATAGCTCCATGAGCAAGAGCGATTTTATTTTCAAACAAGTTACTTTGGCCACTTCGACACCTTTCATATAAAACAAAACAGAGAGAGACAGCCATACATTACAGTTGTCAATTTACAAAGATAAGACAGTAACCAATTTATTGTAAACGATTGTCAGCTTCATAAGACTCAATAAAGAATTCAATTCGAATAGTGAAAAAAAAAGTTCTACATTTTGATGACAGCAGATTATACCATTTTGATTTATTGACGCACCAAGTAAGTGCCCGCCACTCCTAGATTACTTTGTTCAAAAGTTTTGAAATGCACAATTATTATAAAAAAAATTGTTAAATCGTCTCCAAAGATAATACCCTTTTAACACCAAATCAGAATCTAGATTCAGAGTAAAAAGTCCCAAATCTAATTAAAATCGATTAGATTTCCCATACATTTGTAGAATCAAGGTCAAAATCTAGATTCCCACGAAATCAAATACAAATGTTGTAGATTGTATTCGAGTTTGTGGAAATCATACCTACGAAAATAAAAGCGCACTTTTTTAATTCAATTAAAAGAAGACAATACAGCTGATGAAGTTTATTTAGAAAATAAAAAAGAGAAATATTTTCGTTTTTTTATACAATATAATTGTACGATGATTTTTTTCTCCTTTTTTGAGTGTTAAACTGTTATAAGTGTTTGCAGAAAAATAGTTTTAACTGTTTTCAAGGAGGATCGTGAAAAGAGTGAATTAAATTTTCGAGGAGACTTATTTTTAATTACTAGTCGAGAAAATTTTAGTTTGTGTGTTAAATTTCGTGATTCAAAGGAAATAAGTTGAAGATGAAGAAAGAGAAGTGTGAAGATTTTTTTTTCTATATACCTATTGTAAATCTATTACTGTGTTATGTATTATACACATACTCCAAAAAGTCTCCGTACACCTGATTACTTTTTTGAATTGTATTAAACTTTTTAATTTGAAAAAAATATAAACTAGAAACAACTAGAAACAAAGAACATAAATTTTTTTTTTTTTTTTTTTTGAATATTAGGATGGACGGAGACTAAAACTCCAAAATCTTTCAAAGATACCAATACGCCCACTATAGCAGCTACATAATACCGAAGTAGCCGATATTGGTTATGCCCGATTTCCACGTGCTAAAAAACCACCCATTTATGAGAGACACTATGAAACTGCCAGAACGCACTTCATAGTAGTAAATTTTCGCTCTCTCATAATACTTCTTGACTACAACTAAGTTAACTTAACAAGTAGTTTACGCTTCCATAGTGTTGATCGCATTGGATAGGTTGCTTTCCAGTGAATGCACCTACTAAGCCGTTCATTAATGCGGCTTCACCCTACGTCGCTAGATCGAAGGGTCTTGTTCTTTGTAGTCGTCGCTCGTTGTTAACATCGTTAAGAGTCTCGTTTAGAGTACGGATCATTTCATTGTTGCAATGAACATGAAGGCGAGCATTAAGCTTTCGAGCGAAGTTTGTTACTTCTTCGCCCACGGTAGCTATTCCTAAATCTCTGTGAATATCGCTATTCCTAATATACCATGGAGCATTCACAATTGCTCTTAGTGTTTTGTTTTGGAAAGTCTGCAACATGGACATGTTGCTCGGCTTGGTACAACCCCAAAGTTGTATACCGTATGTCCAGGACGGCTTTAACACCTGCCTGTACAAGAGCAGTTTGTTATATGTGCTTAATTTCGAAAATCTTCCGATAAGCCAATACATTTCCCTGAGCCTAATCTCGAGCTCGTCACGCTTCTTCTTTACGTGTGGTTTCCACCTTAGTTTAGCGTCCAGTGTCATCCCTAGATACTTCGCTTCATTTGCATAAGGTATTTGTACAGAATTTATGAACAGAGGCAAATTGTTAACCCTTCTGTAAGTGAAATTCACATGCGTAGACTTGTTCTCGTTAAGAGCGATTCGCCAAGTCTTCGTCCAGACACAAATTCTGTCCAATGCTCGTTGGAGGTTTCTCGTTGATGACTCGACTAATTCACCTGTTGCCAGGATGGCCGTATCGTCCGCAAACGTGGCCACGACTGTCTCGTCATCTAGAGGTATGTCTCTTGTGTAGAGCAGGAACAGGGTCGGACCGAGGACGCTTCCCTGGGGTACGCCAGCCCGAATTTGCTTGAAACTCGAGTATTTACTACTACACCTAACACGAAAGAGTCTGCTTTCAAGATAATTTCCCAATATTTTAAACATGTCTTCCGGCAAGTTTTGCCGTAGCTTATATTTCAAGCCCTCGTGCCATACCTTGTCGAAGGCTTGCGATACGTCGAGGAAAGCACTTGAACATATTTTTTTCCCTTCTAAGGCTTTTTCAATTTCATGCGTTATTCTGTAGACTTGATCTATTGTGGAATGGTTAGGTCTGAAACCGAATTGATGATCCGGGATCAAGCGTCTTTCTGCAATTATTGGTTGTAATCGCTTCAGCAGAAGTTTCTCAAATACTTTCGATATTATCGGCAGAAGCGATATGGGCCTATAAGATTTTTTATCATTTGCGCATTTCCCCGGTTTAGGAACCATAATGACTTCAGCAACTTTCCATTGTCTTGGAACGTATAGAAGTCTAAGAGAAGCGTTTATCATATAAAGTAGCTTGACTAATGCCTTTTTTGGTAGCTCTTTTAATATTTCGCCAGTGATCAGGTCGTAACCCGGGGCCTTATTATTTTTAAGTTTGCTAATTGTCTGTCGGAGTTCAACTAACGAAACTTTTTTCATTCTAAAGCTACCAGGTTCCCCGTTGTTGTTTAGAACGTCAGCCAACGGCGGACCGTCGAAAGGCTTGAATGTTTCTTCTAAATGTTCAGCAAACAAATTCGCTTTCTCTTTGTCTTCTCTTGCCCATTCGCCGTTAGCTTTTTTTATTGGTGCCGAGTGGATTATAGGTTTCTTGATATACTTAACTGCTTTCCACAGCGAGTAGTTTGAGGAGCTCCTATCCGCCGACAAGCCTTCAAGGTATTCAGTGGTCTCACGATTTTTAAGATCTTGCAACATTCCTTTCAGTTTGTTAGAGAGGTGGTTCAATAGGGTTTTGTCTGGGGGGGCCCTCGTGCCTTGCCATCTCCTACGCGCTCTTCTCTTTTCACGAATCAATTCTTCGATTTTGAGCGGATATGTTGTACGTACATGCCCGTCGGTGCTAACTGCGTTCTTTTGGGACGTTCTTTTGTTGTTCCAAGCAGCGCTCTGAATTGTTTCAATGAATTTGTCAACTGCGGTTTCTAACTCGAAAGGAGTTTTCAATGGCACATTCAAGCCAACACCCTCCTTACAGTCCTTTCTGAAAGCTTCCCAGTTCATGTTTTTGCTAGCTAATCTAGGAGCTCTTTCTATTTTCGCCAGTCTTCCACCCATCTTCAAGATAACTCCTGAGTGGTCTGAGCAAAGATCATAACACTCTTCAATTCGCGTAAGGTATTTGGGGTACCCTTTAGCGATGAAAAAATCGACAAGGTCAGGCTTTTTATTCCTATCGGTTGGCCAATATGTTGGCTTACCCGTGGAGAAAAAGTCCACCCCACGCTTCATACTATTTTTGTACAGTAATCTGCCTCTTGTTGAATTGCATCGTGAGCCCCAAAAAGTATGCTTCGCGTTAAAGTCACCCCCAATGATAAAATTGGACCCAATGAAGTCATACATACGATCAAGATCGTCTTCCACCAGTCTGTATCCTGGCGGGAAATAACAAGATGCAATGTTATAATCTAAGCAGTCAATTTTTACAGAAACTGAACTGATCTGCATAGAGTCTAGCTCAACTTCTGTGTTCTTGAAGTGCTTTATGCAGTTCTTAATGTAGAGGGAGGATCCTCCTCTCGAATTTTGCGAAGGGTGATGTGCGTGATAGTCATTGTAACCTTTAAGTTTGGGTGTAGACCCGTTTTTAAGGTGAGTTTCCGTAATCATGCAAATATCAATATTGTTTTTCCGTAGAAATACTTCTAGTTCGTCTATTTTATTCAGAAGGCCGTTTGCATTCCATTTTAGTATTTTAAATAACTGTTTCATATTCATGTTCTCTTGTAATTTTTTCGAGGCCTAAACTCGAGCTTGCTCAGTTTGTCAAATATAATTTTGTTGATTTTAGTCTGATCCTCAAGTTTCTCCAAGATTACAGCGATGATCTGAGACACTGCATCTGTTGTGGGCGATCTTGCCTTGCTTTCGTTTGCCGCAACCTGTGCGTATGATTTCGGTGCGACCAGTGGTGGTTTCTCCGCTGCACTTGAACTGGCGCCGCTCTTTTGTGGAGCTTTTACGCCTTTTGTCGACGCCTCCTTTGCCAATCTTCCACTTTTGATCGGCTTTGGCGTCTTTGGAGTCTTTGGCTTAGGAGTTTCAGCAGGTTTTGGGCGTCCTAGGCTTTGATTCTGACCTCTAGTATTTTCCTTAAGAGGTTCTCGTCCCTTTTGCAGCTCTATGGCTACTTCGCATCATCGATAGCTTACGGGGTGGTTTCCGTGACAATTGGCGCAAACTGCTGGAGCCTTTATGTCAACCTTGCACTCTGTTGACAGGTGTTCAACATTTCACGCAACGTGGTTCTTTTCGGCAGTAGGCACTTGTGTGCCTGAATTCTTGGCATCGCTTACACTGTGGTATCAGTCTATTGCCCTTTCGCATGGGTTCGATTTTAACCCTGATGTTAAGTATCATTTTTATTTTATAAATATCGTTTATGCTCTCAGTTCTTTCAAAGGAGAGCATAAAAATTGGAAGGCCGCGTCTGATCACAGTGTCTCTTTCTCCTTCCGTGCGTTGCTTTTCCTTTTTAATGATATTGACGGCATCAATAATTTTAAGGCCTTTATTTTTTACGTCTTTTACAACGTCTTCTTTTGTGCATGATGGGTGGAGCCCCCTTACAATGACTCGCAGTGGTTTCTCGTACTTATTTCGATAAGTATACCACTCGATTCTTTCTGCATTCAGTCTAAGAGACAGTGCGCGATAGGAATCGGCGTTGTCAACATTTACTTTCCACACGTTATTTCGGTGCGAGGTAAGCTTATAGTTTTCTGTTCTCACCGTGTTTGCAAGAAGGTTGCGCAATCTCCCAAAGTCTGCTATCCCGACGATGTTTATTGCGGGAGGTGGACGAATTTTCGCTTCTGGATTGGCCTTGTTTGAGCCAGAGGGCTTATCTTCTTTTTGTATTACTTCGGGAGAGGAATTCGCCTTTCGCTTCTTGCTAGACCTTTTCCTTAAGACTGAATCGGTCTCAAGTGCAAGTTCGTCCTCGTCCGTGAAGTATTCGACTGCTGGTCGGTTCGGTGTTACACACTCTTTCGTTACCTCACAGTCTTTCGTTAAACGAGTATTTTTAATATCCTCGTTTTCTTTTCGCAGAGAGTCAACTTCCATTTTTAGATCTTGGAAGAGTCGCTCCATTTCAATAAGCTTAGCTCGGAGTTCATTATTCTCCTTTTCTAAGCTCTTAATTTTCACAGAGTCCTGGTTTACCGGTGGACTGCTTTTTCCGGATATGTTCGATCTAGGTGGTGGTGATCGATTTAGTTTTGTCCTTTTCTCAAAAGGATTTATAAGCAATAAAAGGCTCTCCCCAGAATCCGTAGAGCCTGCCTCCGAAGAGGGTGGATTTTCCAGCATAGCTGGGCTGCCACCTGGGGTAATCAAATCTTTCGTTTTGTTCATTGCCATTTTTTTTTTTAACTTGTCGTTTTTATGAGAAATAGGTAAGTCACTTCTATTTTCATTTTTAAATACAGCCGCCCCTTTGGAGACAGACGCCGACCAGTGAGCCGCACAATGTGTGACAGACGCTTCTGGATTTTAATTTAACGTTCAGATTCATCTATAAGTTAAAACCTTACTGCCTAAAGTTGCCCCAAATGGAGCAGCATCGACAGCATCCGTTGAAACATTAAAGAATATTTCTTCCGGTGGATTTTAGTCGGCTCTTACGACAGGCATACCTTACCTCAAGGCTATTCTAACCCCGACCTTGCAGGGGTAGAAGAACATAAATAAAATCGTTAATTTTAAGGGTAAACAAATAAAATTTTATTGCAAAGTAAAAAAATAATAAACATTTCATTCAGCATTAAGGAAAAACATCACCAAAAATTCTCCGTACACTTTATTTATTTTATTATTTTCTTGAAAATAAGTTTAGAAAAAAAAAACTGGAAATAAGAATAAACAAAGTTAAAAACTTAAGTAAATTTCGTGTGTTTCTTAAGACCTCCTACAGTAATTGTTTAATCAAATAGGTTAGCTTTAAAGACTTATCTAAAAAAATCGTATTTCAACCGAAAGCAAGATGACTTTGAGAAAAATGACTCAAGTCCATTTTTTTGGCCATTGTACAGCAAGGTGCTTTTATGATTTTTTTTTTTTTTTTGTAATGAATTCTAAAATGATAAAATAAGGTTTAAATCTGGGGAATGAGAATGATTTTAAGTTTGCTTTTTTTAAAATTGTAAAGCAACCCTTCTTCCACCAGCAACGACATTTGCTTGGGGCATTATATCCTATTGAAGTATAAAATTGCTCCATAGACCCAGTGTTTGACTACTTTAAGTCAAATTTTTCTTGAGTTAATTGAAGAAGCTATAGTTACTCATGGTCAATCTATGAACACAAGGTACTCCGGCCCCAAAAGAGACCATACTTCCCCAAACTTTAATATTACCCCACCATACCTAACAACAGATGTTAAATTTTTCGGATTCAAAGCTGTGTTTAGTTTTCTCTACTTCATGCGACGACTTCATCTAAGCCAAAGATGTTACATTTACCATCGTCAATTAATAAAAATTAATCCCGGAATAAATTTGGCTTCCGAATTTTCGAATTTCCGTTCAAAGCCATTCTTTTTCCTCGCAAATGGCTTGATCTCGACCATTATGCTGATTTTTTTTTTTGACGCATTTCTTATCTTCTTAAAACAGATAACTATTCCATCTGCGAATATTTCACCTATCACTAAACCAGCAATAACGGGACCACCTACCTTATGATATTCGTATTTCATATCCTTTTTTAGCGAGCGTTTCCTTGTAATCCAATACACTGTCATCGCTCATTTCACACGTGTTAATGCACAGAAGTTAGAGAGATATCCCGTTATCAAATTTTTATGAGAGTCCTAGCGGCAGGAGGTTGCAAGTTCGCTATTTCATAATAGTCTAACTAGTGTCTAGCGAAATAAGCTTATTCTGGATTTCTATTCCTTTTTCCTTGTGAAAAAAAAGATTTTTTTTACCCTAATGAGATTGTTAATAATTGAGCTTACCAAAAACCTACCAAATTCCTCGTCCCTGCACTTACATTTTTAATTTAAACAAAAGAATGACATCTGTACAGAGACTTTTTTTACTCCTTTTTACGACCTTAGCAAGTTATTGTTAATATAACGGTGCTCATACTGCACACAAATACCTGAAATTCGGTAAAAAGACAAAACAAATATACATTTTCTCCTTCTGTGTTCCACATTAAGCTTTTAACATTGAACGGTAAATATTTTTTACAATAATATAAATATGAATCTGCTATACGGAGACTTTTTGGACTATGTGTATATAGCAGCATAATTATTGAGAATTTTGCTCTTAGTTCATCCCGAGACGTTGTGCAACTCTATGTATTTTATTTAAAGTTTTATTTTAATCGGGGATAGTTTAAGTTAGTGCTTAATTTAAGTTTATTGCAAATCTTTAGGTTTAAGTAAACGTTGTTCACTTGAAAGCTAGAAGCTTCTAGCAATCATAAGTGGGTATACGAAAAAAGCTTTTGTTTTCTTGAAACGTAATATAACATTTCCTTGAAATTTAGTTTCAAAATTTAAGACTTTTCTAAGAATTCTCTGTCGTATGACTTTTTCCACCATATTTTTAGCATTCCTCTAATAACACATTTATCACTTATTTTCTTAATATAGTTTCCATAAGATTAATTTTTGGATTTTAATATTCGTTAGATTGTATGCATTTATAACGCAAAGTAATTTTTACTCCTTTAATATTTAATTTGTTTTTATTCAGGTCAAAAATCTCAAAAGAAGAATTTTTTCCCAGACCCGTGAACACTGTTAAATTTTAATCTCAACCTGTCAAAAAATGGGTGAAAATGCAAAACTTTTGATTTTTTTCAGCTGCCATTTTGACACAGGTTCGGCTTTTTGTGTCTATTGCGTATACACTCACTCCAAGGAGTAAATCTGAGAGCCAGAGCAGCGCAGCTGATTTCGCTTGAAATTTACCCTTGGAGTGAGTGTATACGCAATAGACACAAAAAGCCGAACCTGTGTCAAAATGGCAGCTGAAAAAAATCAAAAGTTTTGCATTTTCACCCATTTTTTGACAGGTTGAGATTAAAATTTAACAGTGTTCACGGGTCTGGGAAAAAATTCTTCTTTTGAGATTTTTGACCTGAATAAAAACAAATTAAATATTAAAGGAGTAAAAATTACTTTGCGTTATAAATGCATACAATCTAACGAATATTAAAATCCAAAAATTAATCTTATGGAAACTATATTAAGAAAATAAGTGATAAATGTGTTATTAGAGGAATGCTAAAAATATGGTGGAAAAAGTCATACGACAGAGAATTCTTAGAAAAGTCTTAAATTTTGAAACTAAATTTCAAGGAAATGTTATATTACGTTTCAAGAAAACAAAAGCTTTTTTCGTATACCCACTTATGATTGCTAGAAGCTTCTAGCTTTCAAGTGAACAACGTTTACTTAAACCTAAAGATTTGCAATAAACTTAAATTAAGCACTAACTTAAACTATCCCCGATTAAAATAAAACTTTAAATAAAATACATAGAGTTGCGCAACGTCTCGGGATGAACTAAGAGCAAAATTCTCAATAATTATGCTGCTATATACACATAGTCCAAAAAGTCTCCGTATAGCAGATTCATATTTATATTATTGTAAAAAATATTTACCGTTCAATGTTAAAAGCTTAATGTGGAACACAGAAGGAGAAAATGTATATTTGTTTTGTCTTTTTACCGAATTTCAGGTATTTGTGTGCAGTATGAGCACCGTTATATTAACAATAACTTGCTAAGGTCGTAAAAAGGAGTAAAAAAAGTCTCTGTACAGATGTCATTCTTTTGTTTAAATTAAAAATGTAAGTGCAGGGACGAGGAATTTGGTAGGTTTTTGGTAAGCTCAATTATTAACAATCTCATTAGGGTAAAAAAAATCTTTTTTTTCACAAGGAAAAAGGAATAGAAATCCAGAATAAGCTTATTTCGCTAGACACTAGTTAGACTATTATGAAATAGCGAACTTGCAACCTCCTGCCGCTAGGACTCTCATAAAAATTTGATAACGGGATATCTCTCTAACTTCTGTGCATTAACACGTGTGAAATGAGCGATGACAGTGTATTGGATTACAAGGAAACGCTCGCTAAAAAAGGATATGAAATACGAATATCATAAGGTAGGTGGTCCCGTTATTGCTGGTTTAGTGATAGGTGAAATATTCGCAGATGGAATAGTTATCTGTTTTAAGAAGATAAGAAATGCGTCAAAAAAAAAAATCAGCATAATGGTCGAGATCAAGCCATTTGCGAGGAAAAAGAATGGCTTTGAACGGAAATTCGAAAATTCGGAAGCCAAATTTATTCCGGGATTAATTTTTATTAATTGACGATGGTAAATGTAACATCTTTGGCTTAGATGAAGTCGTCGCATGAAGTAGAGAAAACTAAACACAGCTTTGAATCCGAAAAATTTAACATCTGTTGTTAGGTATGGTGGGGTAATATTAAAGTTTGGGGAAGTATGGTCTCTTTTGGGGCCGGAGTACCTTGTGTTCATAGATTGACCATGAGTAACTATAGCTTCTTCAATTAACTCAAGAAAAATTTGACTTAAAGTAGTCAAACACTGGGTCTATGGAGCAATTTTATACTTCAATAGGATATAATGCCCCAAGCAAATGTCGTTGCTGGTGGAAGAAGGGTTGCTTTACAATTTTAAAAAAAGCAAACTTAAAATCATTCTCATTCCCCAGATTTAAACCTTATTTTATCATTTTAGAATTCATTACAAAAAAAAAAAAAAATCATAAAAGCACCTTGCTGTACAATGGCCAAAAAAATGGACTTGAGTCATTTTTCTCAAAGTCATCTTGCTTTCGGTTGAAATACGATTTTTTTAGATAAGTCTTTAAAGCTAACCTATTTGATTAAACAATTACTGTAGGAGGTCTTAAGAAACACACGAAATTTACTTAAGTTTTTAACTTTGTTTATTCTTATTTCCAGTTTTTTTTTTTCTAAACTTATTTTCAAGAAAATAATAAAATAAATAAAGTGTACGGAGACTTTTTGGTGATGTTTTTCCTTAATGCTGAATGAAATGTTTATTATTTTTTTACTTTGCAATAAAATTTTATTTGTTTACCCTTAAAATTAACGATTTTATTTATGTTCTTCTACCCCTGCAAGGTCGGGGTTAGAATAGCCTTGAGGTAAGGTATGCCTGTCGTAAGAGCCGACTAAAATCCACCGGAAGAAATATTCTTTAATGTTTCAACGGATGCTGTCGATGCTGCTCCATTTGGGGCAACTTTAGGCAGTAAGGTTTTAACTTATAGATGAATCTGAACGTTAAATTAAAATCCAGAAGCGTCTGTCACACATTGTGCGGCTCACTGGTCGGCGTCTGTCTCCAAAGGGGCGGCTGTATTTAAAAATGAAAATAGAAGTGACTTACCTATTTCTCATAAAAACGACAAGTTAAAAACGAAAAAAGCTTTTGTTTTCTTGAAACGTAATATAACATTTCCTTGAAATTTAGTTTCAAAATTTAAGACTTTTCTAAGAATTCTCTGTCGTATGACTTTTTCCACCATATTTTTAGCATTCCTCTAATAACACATTTATCACTTATTTTCTTAATATAGTTTCCATAAGATTAATTTTTGGATTTTAATATTCGTTAGATTGTATGCATTTATAACGCAAAGTAATTTTTACTCCTTTAATATTTAATTTGTTTTTATTCAGGTCAAAAATCTCAAAAGAAGAATTTTTTCCCAGACCCGTGAACACTGTTAAATTTTAATCTCAACCTGTCAAAAAATGGGTGAAAATGCAAAACTTTTGATTTTTTTCAGCTGCCATTTTGACACAGGTTCGGCTTTTTGTGTCTATTGCGTATACACTCACTCCAAGGAGTAAATCTGAGAGCCAGAGCAGCGCAGCTGATTTCGCTTGAAATTTACCCTTGGAGTGAGTGCATACGCAATAGCACAAATAACTGAATAACTAGATATTCAACTTGCGTCCCTCTTACCCTCCAACACCCATTTGTTGACGTTTTTTATAAAGCCTTTAAAGCTTTTTTAAAGCCTTTAATTTCCGTGTTGGTGAATACGTGTAAGAAGATACAACAACAATTTCCCTTACGCGATCAGCTGATGTAAAAGCTGCAAAACGAAATTGCATGGAAATGACGAATTCATGAATTTACTCACATTTGTAAACAAATGTCGGAGAATGGGTAAATTCATTAATTCCAGCTTGTGGGCAAAGCTTTAACATGTCCGAAGTTGAATATCTAGTTATTCAGTAATTTATGGCAATAGTCACAAAAAAATCTGCACCTGTCAAAAAAAATGGACTGAGAGCTAAAAATTGTGAAAAATTTTTAACAGGGTTCACGGGTCTGGGGAAAAATCGTTTTCGTGAGATTTTCGACTTCAAAAGAAACAAATAAAATATTAAAGGAGTATAAGTTACTTTCCTTTATAAATGCATACAAATCTAATGAACATTTAAATCCAAACCTAAAGCTAGTGAAAACTATATAAAACTTAAGAAAATAAGTGGTAATTGTGTTATTTGAGGAATGATAAAAATAAGGTGGAAAAAGTCGCACGATAGATAATTCTCAGAAAAGTGTTTAATTTTGAAACTAAGGTGAAACATTTCAATGAAATGTTATATTACGTTTTAAGAAAAAAATAGCTTTTTTCGCATACTCCACTTATGAATGGGGTTTTTTTTACTTACACCTAAAGATTTGCAATAAACTTTCTTAAGCATTAACTTAAACAATCCACGATCAACATAAAAATTCAAATAAAAGATATTATAGAGTTACGTAACAGCTCTTGGTGAACAAAGGGTAAACTTCTCAATACCTAATATATGCTGTAATTATAAATAATACAATAATAGAATTGGTCGCTTATTATATTTTAAGACTACAAATTCTTCATTTAATTCTTCATTCAAATCTTCAACTTATTTCCTCAAAATTCCGAAATTTAACATACAAGTTAAGATTCTCTCCACAAAAATAAGGCTCCTCGTAAATTTCATTCGATTGCGAAAAAATTAGGATTTTTTACAATAATTTTGCATTTCAAAACCTTTGAACAAGTAATCTAGGAGAGTCGGGCACTTACTTCTTACTTCAGTAAATCAAAAAGGTATAAGCTGCTGTCATCATAATGTAGAACATTTTAATTTTTACTATTCGTTTAAGAAAAATAAGTTCAAAACAGTTTTAGCACAAAATTAATAAAAAAATAAAAAGGGAAGAGTCAAAGCAGAAAATGGGAAAATTGCTATAACAGATTTTTTCCTTAAAAAGTTTCCGCTTGCAACTTTTATATTGCTTCTGGTTCTCTGGTGGATGTCATTAATCCTCGCATGTTGGGTCTTCAGTGGGAAATCCGAATTTAAGCTCACTGGGTAGCCTGGCAGTTCGTCCAAACAAAACTTCAGATGGAGTGTACCCAGTTGTACTGTGAATAGCGTTTTGGTAGGCCATGAGGATTAAAGGTATTCGCCGATTCCAATCTCGTTGATTCTCGTCCACTATTTTGGACAGATGTTCTTTTAGTGTCTTGTTGAAGCGTTCCACCATTTCATCTGATTGTGGATGAAGGGGTGTGGTCCGCGTCTTCTGTAGTCCGATTGCCGCGCATACTTCCTGGAATATCTTCTACTCGAAGTTTCGTTTTTGGTCAGAATGTAATTCCATTGGCACTCCGAACCTGCACACCCAGTGGTCCACTATCTGGTCGACAACGGTTTTCGCTTCTTGACTTGGGATCGCAATTGCCTCGGGCCACTTGCTGGTGCATTTTACCCCTGGTTTTGACTTTGGGTCCCTTACTAGCAGCACAAGTAATGCACTTTCGACACCAGCTCCCAACGTCGCTTCTTGCACTCAACCAATAAAAACGTTCTCGTACCTTTTCCAGGGTTTTGTTGATGCCTAAGTGCCCACCAGATACTCCATCGTGCATTTCCCGCAAAATTTCCTGCACTTTGGACCGTGGAACCACAAGCTGCATTTTAAAGGATTTTTCATCCGGCATTTCCCATTTTCTTCGCAGAACGCCATCTTGTACATGGAAAGAGACCCACTGCGCCCAATATGCCTTTAACGTGGGACTTCTGTCGTATATATCCCTTGCGCTCGGTTGTTCTATAGATTCCTTTCATGCGAGGATTGGCTCAATGTCAGGGTCTTCTTGTTGTGCGTTGCGAAGTTCCTCAGTACTCCAGCCTTCTGCAGGTTTGGCTCTTATTCTCTTGATAGAAACACCTTCGTCCTTTTCCTCTTGTCGCACACAATGCTTACAATTGGGCTCACATGGTCTCCGGGATAACGCGTCCGCGTTGCAGTGCAGTCTTCCTTTGCGATGTTGTATCTCGAAGTCAAAAGCCTGCAATCGCTCGATCCATCTTGCGACTTGTCCCTCAGGATTTTTGAACTGAAGTTACCATTTGAGAGCGGCGTGGTCTGTACGCAAGAGGAACTTTTGGCCGCTCATGCGACAATACTGCACCAACACCCACATTGCTAGCGTCTGCGTCCACAATTAATGTCTTGCCAGGAATGGGGTAAGCTAGTATCGGTGCTTCGCAAAGTCGCTGCTTCAGGTGTTGAAAGCTTCTTTCGCACTCACCTGACCATTTAAATTGTCTTCCTTTCTCAGTGAGCTGGTGCAGGCACTTTGAGATGCCGGCGAAATCCTTGACGAACCTCCTGTAGTACGAAGCAAGACCGAGAAAGCTCCTAAGCTGGTGTTTGTCTTTGGGAACTGGCCAACTTCTCACAGCTTCGATTTTCTCTGGATCCGTCTTCACGCTATCCGTCGATATCACATGCCCCAGATACTTTACTTCTGCTCTGAAGAGCGCACACTTCTTTGGATTGAGCTTTAAGTGTGCTGGTCGAAGTCGTGAGAAGACCTCCCTCAAGTTGTCGCCATGTTCTGCAAACGTCTTTCCCAAAACGATGACGTCATCCAAATGTACCTGGCAGGTTTTCCACGTCAGACCATGTAAGACACGTTCCATAAGACGCTCAAAGGTGGCCCAAGCGTTACACAGACCAAATGGCATTACTGTAAACTGCCAAAGCCCATTGCCAGTTGTGAAAGCGGTCTTTTCTTTGTCTTCTGGATGGATCTGTACCTGCCAGTAGCCACTTTTCAGGTCGAGAGTGGAAAACCATTTTGCTCCAGAAAGTGTTTCCAATGTGTTATCTATTCGAGGTAAAGGGTAGCTGTCCTTCTTTGTGACATCATTAAGCCTCCAGTAATCCACGCAGAATCGAGTGCTGCCGTCCTTCTTTTTCACCAGTACAACAGGCGACGCCCACGGACTTTTCGAGCTTTCGATCAAACCTTCTTTTTCCATGGTCGATATCATCTCGGCGGCCTCATCCTGTTTAGCCAACGGAAGTCGTCTGGCAGGTTGGCGAATTGGTCTAGCATCTCCGGTGTCTATGCGGTGTTGTACTAAGTGTGTTCGACCATAGTCTCCATCCTGTGAGACAAATATATCAGCAAACTCGCCAATGAGATTTTCCGCTATGGTTTGCTGCTCCTGATTTAGCTCACAGTTTCCGAGTATAATCTTACATTCCTCGGCAAATTTTGATGGAGGGACAGGACTTGCAGGCTCACTCTCAGCTATTCTGATCACCTCTTCTTGTCTGAGCTTAACGGTGCGCTTATTTGGGTTCATCAGTCTTACCGGCACCATGTTGTTCTTGGGCTCTGCAAGAATTTTTCCCACGACGTAACTTTTTAATTCGCTTTTGTTATCTGGTTCGATGAGATAGAATCGGTGGTTCCCAGGATCACCCTCCAAACGTGTCCAAAGAACTGTCTCTGAAGAGGGCCGCAGAACTTCATCGCCTCCCAGTATTGTTCGAAGATTCACAGCGTTGTCGTTTCCGTATACCATAGGGATGTCGACGGTTCGATACCATAGCACCTGCATTCGAAGGTCAAGAAACACCTCGTGTGCCTTCATGAAGTCCACTCCAATGATGCATTCGTCGCATATGTCGGCTACCAAGAATGCATGTGAGAAGGTCAATCCCTCTAGTTGTATCTGTAGCCGCTTCTCCTGTAGCTGTCTTCAGACTGTAGCAGCTGGTGTTATGTAGCCAGGACGTCTGAACCAGGTCTCTTCGGATGATGGAGGCCGTGGTGGCTGTGTCGATAGTGGCCACACATTTTCTGTTGCCAATAATTGCCTTCACTTTAAGACTCCTGTTTAAACTTCTGCCCCGCGAAGTTGGTTCTTAGGCGTTTCCCGACTGCTGTTGCTCCGAAGGTTGTCCAGCAGGTTGAACGTTGTCCCTGCCAGATGCTTCTTCATTTTGCCTTCTTCTAGCGCAATGTGGGCACTTTGCTTGTCTGGGTGGAGCTCTGCACTGTCGCTGTAGGTGTCCCAACTTGTTGCGATTCCAGCACCTTATTTGTCCTCGACCGTTGTTCGTGTTTTGTCTCTCCATTTCCACGCGCTGACATGAGCATTCTAGCGTAGCCATTTCCCTTATGCGATGGCTACCTTGCGAAGCTTGGTCTGCAGCTTCCATTGTCAGGGCGAATTCTAGTGCTTCAGCGAGAGTCTTCTTACCTGCCATTCTTACAGCCATTTGAAGCTTTCCATCCGCAATGGCATTAGTGAACGCATCGGTTGCCAACTCGTTTATTATCTCCCTGCTGGTGTTGGGATAGGACAAATTCGCTAATCGCTCGATGTCGGCTTGCAACTGTTGAAGCGTCTCACCCCTTGTCTGAACTCTTAGGCGCAACTGGACCCAGTAAACTTGCTGCATGTGGTCGTCGCCAAACCTCATCTCGATGGCCTTCACCATGGCATCATAATCTTTTTGTTTTTCTTCAGGGATGGTCTGCAGCAATTCGGCAGCTGTTCTCCTGAGCGCCAGCGTGAGAGCAATTGATTTATCTCCGTTGTCCCAGTTGTTTGTCAACGCTGCAGCTTCGAATTGTCTCTTATAAACCGGCCACGATGTTTGGCCACCGAAGACAGGCGGCTGCATTTCTTTGCGTCGTGGACCGTCGGGCAAATATTCTCGCACTTTCTGTTTTCTTAACCAACTCCAGCTCCTTAGCCAGTTGTTCTACTTCCGATTTGACTTCAGAGAATTTTTCCTCCACGCTTTCAATTCTTTGATCTACTGCCTGGAACTTTTCCTCAAAAAACGTATTCTGGGAATCAAGTTTGCTTTCTAGAGCTTTCTTCTGATCATCGAACTTAGTATTTAGCTTTTCTTCGAGAGCGTTCTTTTGTTCTTCGAAAGCATTCTTTTGTTCTTTTTGGCCGCTCTCCAGCTTCTCGAATTTGTCTTCGATAGCGTTCTTTTGTTCTTTTTGGCCGCTCTCCAGCTTCTCGAATTTGTCTTCGATAGCGTTCTTTTGTTCTTTTTGGCCGCTCTCCAGCTTCTCAAATTTGTCCAGAAGCAACTTCATGAAAGCGGGCATATCATCGGCAGTACCTCCTGTGCTTTGTTGCTGTTCTTCCTGAACCTCAAACAGCACCGTGTCCGGGTATCCATCCTCATCGGCAACAGCGTCCTGGAGTCGGAGCAGCAATTCCCTTTTGAGCCCCGAAGTCTGGAGGTTTCTTTTACCCAATTCCGCTTTTAACTCAGCTGTTGTCAATTATTCAATTTTTCGACCCATTTTTAATTGTCTTCACACAATTTTTACAATCAGTTTATGTTTTATATCTGTTCCAGAAAATTCACTTGCGAATAAACAAATCACTGACTCCGTTTTTATAACTTAGTTAATTTTAGCTTTATCGCACAATCAGTTTCAATATATGCGGAATATTCCACACTCAAATTTGTATGAGTCACAGATCACTGTTTACACACACGATTTCTCTGGAAAATTCCACTGCAAAAATAAATCGTTTTAGTCACCGACGTTATTTACGCACACTTTCTCTAGAAATCTCCACTTAAAACTGTTTGACACACTAACACTGTTGCGGAGAATTCCACTGTAGAATTTACCCGCACAATTATGAGTTTTACCCCCAATTTCTGACACCAATATAATATTTTCGGCCTGGGGTTCGTCGAATAAAACTCAATTTCACTTTTATAATCACACAATGAAACACTTTATTTATCAAACAAACTTATTTAAACTCAGATCACACTGTTATTCAACTTTACCATTTAGAATTCAACACCTTATTTCAACTCAATCACTTTTTACTTTATTGCCGATTTTCACAAGTCCACGTTTAAAATATAACTGTCTCGTACGAGCCTGTCACCCGTGTATTTATACAAAATTAAGCACCTTCTAGTACGTTCCATACCCCCTTTGGTAATTTTCCATTGGTACTCCTCCGCTGAATTCCAAGGAGGGGAAATCGAAAGTCGAACTTCGAATATGACAGCTGCTGTCAGATGACTGGAATGACAGTTGGGTATGTTCGTTTAGTGAATCGAGCGGGTGCGTTTGTAGAGTGAATCGATGGGTGCATTCAGGGACTCCTACGAGTTGTTTTATTTCTTGTCGCCACATAACAATATGTCGGAAAAACTTTTAGACAAAAAGCATACTTTTTGTACACTCACAGCAATCACATATTGTCAACCAATAATAATACTCTATTCGTAGGACACTTACGACAGTCTAAGAACTTAGTCCGCTAGTCTGCCTGTCTACTTTCCATGCCACATGCGATAAATATCACACAACGCATGCACAAAACAGTCCATTAAAATCAAAAACGGGGTCTAGTATTGAAAAATCATTTATTCCACATAATTACAACAAGGCTTATATGATACTACGCACTTCACGCCATTACCCAACACGGAATTTGTGTTCTCGTTCCCAATATCTGTTAAATCTTACAGCATTTGCTTTTTCTTCTTGTGTCATTCGTTTCAGGTGCTTTCTTCTCCGATAGCTTTGTTTTTCCCTTGATGCGTCGGTTTAGGGTTCCTTTTTGAATTTTTTTTATAAAATAAATTAAACGCTTTATTGTTTCTCAAATGCATACCTACCGATACAATTGCTTCGACTTCAGTATAGCTGTCCAACTTTCGGACACGACGACTGCGATCCCTACATTTGCCTACAGCGAAAAAAGGAAAAAAACTTCGGGTTACTTCGTCCAATGTAAATTTAATCAAATTCCTTTTTAGATTTGTAATTACCTGCATTAAATTATGTGAGCTGGTATTTTTCTTTTTGTTTTGCTCCTTGCGCACCCAAAACCAAAACAAAACAATATTCGATAACAAAACAAAACAATTTTGATATTTGCTTTGCGGTTGCTCGCTCAAACATAAACAAAAGTTGCTATGCAACAGCAACGTTTGATTTTCTGTTCCAGAAACAAGCCCTCTCGAGTTGTTTCTGTTTGTGTTGCTGTAGAGCAATTTTACGTCGCTGATTCTGGAGCTAATTCTGGAACTAAAAACGGCGCCGTTTCTGTTTCTGTTGCTATTTTATGAGATTCTGTTTCTGTTTCTATTCCTGTTCCTTGCGACTACGCGGCTTTATTAAAATATAATAGAATAACTTTATACTAAGGGTATTCACTTAGGGCCGATTTCACAGAATTGAATAAAGAGACAAGGAAGTGGGGTTTATCATTCCTGAGTTAAGGTGCCATTTGTACCCCGATTCGTGGTACATTCGATATATTCATTCACAAGTCGATACCCGATATCTGGCGACTAATGTCAAAATAAATGCGAGTAGCACGCACTGTATATGTGAAAAAGAGCTATTCCTTGTCTCTTTATTCAATGTTTCACAGTTGATACTAAAGTATAGTTTCTGACACTTCACTCACTCAGGATGAAATTCCGTTTTCACATTGACTTTTTTTCGTTGACAATTTTCACACAGTTAAGTCACCAACATTGGCGACTTAAGTTTTTCACAAAAAACAATGCAAATTATTTTAATTTTTATGAAAAGCACATTAATGTAACAATAAGGATTCGAAAAAGCTTAAAACCAAACTATGCACTGACAATTTTTAATGAATGTTTCAAAAATTACAAAACGAAATTGTTTTGACAGCATTTTCTATGAGCTTACGGCTAATAAGCAAAACCGCCAGCGGAATCAGAACGAAGGCTGAGAACTTAAGTTTTATTTAAGTTGCCACGTAAAATCGGTCCTTACTCGGCAAGCGATTAAAATTAGATCCTCTCATAAATCCCATGCACCCTATTCACAAATCTATTTTCTACACCTTTGTAACAGTTTGAGAATCAAAACAGTAAACTGAAACTGTCCCTGTACGATAGATCTGTCAGCAGTACGCTTTCAAATGTGATTTTAACAGCAGAAATCGTTTTTTGCTCCTGAAAAATGACATCGCCACTCTCTTTTGAGAGCCGGAATGACAGAAACGGAGTGTTGGTGTCAAATTAATCCTATATTTATCCGAGGGAGCCACTTTGGGATTTATTTTTAATTGTCTACCGCTAATCCTCTTTTAATTGTCGGTGGAGACATAGAATTAGTCTAAAAGTTAAAACACATGTATTCAGTATACTGCGCACACAATTTGTAAGCTATCAACCATAAATTACTGAATAACTAGATATTCAACTTCGGACAGGCAAAAGCTTTGCCCACAAGCTGAAATTAATGAATTTACCCATCCTCCGTCATTTATTTACAAATGTTTTTTTTTTTTTTTTTTTTTTCCCCGTGGGTAGGAATAGGAAAACCCTTCATAGGCACTACGAGGACCGGCCGCGCGTGCTCATAGTAGTGTGAGATTCTTACTCACTAAAAAACCTCCCATTTTGCGTCAGACTACGACTAAGTTTCCTTAACAAGTAGTTCAAGCTTCTGTAGTAATCGCGTGTGGCAGGCTGCCTTCCAACGAAGGCACCTACAATACCGTCAATTTATGCGGTTTCATCTTATGCTGCTAGATCTAATGGTCTCATTCGTTGAAGTCGGCGCGTAAGATTTACCTCGCGTAAGATTACCTCGTCAGACACGGTTGCGATTCCTAGATATCGGTGTAGATCGCTATTTCTTATATACCATAGAGCATTAACGATTGCTCTGAGTGTCTTATTTTGAAAAGTTTCTAAAATAGATATATTGCTTGGTTAAGTACAACCCCAGAGTTGTATACCGTACGTCCAAGATGGTTTTAGCACTTGCTTATACAAAAGCAGTTTGTTATATATGCTTAGTTTCGAAAATCTACCGATAAGCCAATTCATTTCTCTTAACTTGATATCGAGCTCGTCGCGTTTCTTTTTAACGTGCGGCTTTACAAATGTGAGTAAATTCATCAATTCGTCATTTCCATGCAATTTCGTTTTGAAGCTTTTACATCAGCTGATCGCGTAAGGTTAATTGTTGTTGTATCTTCTTACACGTATTCACCGACACGGATATTTAAAGCTTTATAAAAGCTTTAAAGGCCTTATAAAAAACGTAAACAAATGGGTGTTGGAGGGTAAGAGGGACGCAAGTTTAATATCTAGTTATTCAGTAATTTATGCTATAAACATATCGCTTCAACATGTCAACCAGCTACATGTACCTGATGAAATTAGGAAACGCATGGCGTCTCCCTTCCACTTTATATTAAGTACTGCGCATACAATGTGCGGCGGCAGCTACAGCGCGTAGCTGCAGCGGCAGTAAGAGTTGGTCAACTTTTGCGAATCTGCACGGTTGACAGCGCTGCATGGTTGACAGGTTTAAAGAAAGTAAACAATGGAGAAAAAGGACGTAAAGAAATTTTATGGAATTCGTGTCACCCGCTTTGAAAAAATAATAAAAAGAAAGCTCAGGAGTGAAAACTCTCAGCCATTTGCTTCCAAACGAGGTATCTGTCTGACATAAGCGCGCTTATGGTAGAGCTTTTAACAGTGCGGGATGCTAATGCTGAGTACCTATTTATATGAAAAACGAACAAAAATTCCACATAAACGTGAAAAACTATTAAAAAAATGCAACCCTGTGTTTCGATGAATAGGAAGGCTGTAGATTTAATTAGCCTTCCTAGGTTATGCTAAAAACATTTTCATTTTAAAACACGAAAAGGATTAAAAGTGATGGTTGTGATGTAGAAACAGTGTATACGACCACAAAAGGGTAAACGGATTCAGTAGATCACATCATTAGAACACTTTTTCGCTACTTTCCATATATTTTGAAAATAATTTTTAAGTCAATTCGAAAAACAGAATAAGCACAATAAATTCTTTCTTATCGGCACACTCTAGGTTGAGATATTTATTTATAATTCACACTTTTACAGAAACTATTGATTTTGCCTGGGGTTCGTCGAATAAAACCCCATTTAACTTTTCTAGTTACACAATGAAACACTTTATTTATCAAACAAAACTTATTTATATTCTGTTCGGCACACGGTAGATTACCTGTTGTAATTCAACTTTTGGGTCAATAAAACCTCCAAGTAAAAAAAAAATCGATATTTCCTTTTACGTTATAAAAATTTTGTCGATTTATTGGCGGATTGAAAAGTGTTGTAAGTATTTTTGACATTGACATCTTTTGTTAAAATCTCTAGTTCCCAATAGTTGTTCAATGAATTTCCAACAAAGTGAATGAGTATTCAACATTCTCCCGGGCCGCAGACAATTTAAAGGGAGTCCGCAAACAAGTAGATTAACTGTTGTAATTCTACTTTTGGGTCTATAAAACTTCCAAGTAAAGAAAAACTCGATATTTCCTTTTACGTTATAAAAAATGTGTCGATTTATTGGCGGGTTGCAAAGTGTTGTAAGTATTTTTGACATCGTTTGTAGGGCAACTTTGACAACAATTCAATTTTCGTTAAAATCGCTAGTTCACAATAGTTGTTCAATGAATTTCCAACAAATTGAATGAATATTCAACATTCTCCCGGGCCGCAGACGATTTAAAGGGAGTCAGCAAACGTTTCGCATTTAACACGCAACAATCTCGCGAAAGACATGAAATGAAACGATAGAATAAACGGTTATCGAAACATAAAAACAATTGGAAAAACGCAGTCAAAACAAAACAGAAAACCAACTTAGCATACGAGAAGAATAGAGACAACGTGCACACATTTTGCGCCTTGCTTTCTCTCTTTGGTTCAAAGATCGTGTCGCTGGCGCTGCTACGAGAACTGCTCAATGGATTGTGTGTTGCCATGCTGATTCCTCCCGTTCCGTTTTTTTTCGTGTCTTTGATTTGTTTGTCGTGCCTTTTTTTACTCGTTCGGTTTTGATGGTAAATTTTTCGCCGAATTTGATTTGTAGTTTTATTTTATTTTCGTAATTAAGTTCGGTAACTTGAATCAAATTTATTGTGGTGTGAATTGTAAACGCTGGTATCCGGAGCGCGCTGGATTATGTGGTAAGTGTTTTTTTTTTTTGTAAATAATTTCTGTTTGCGGTATGATGTGTCAAACGTGATTAATTCGATCCTTTGGACCCGTTCCTCTAAAAGTATTGGTGATTGTTATCCCGGTTGGGCAAACCAATCGTTCCTAATATCAATCCTCTTTCCCGTTCAAATGAACGAAACGAATGAAAAAGTACAACCAATCGTTCCCACAATATTAATCTTTTTTTCTTTCAAATGAACGAAACGAATGAAATCGGTACGAACCGATACTTTTCTCTCTTTATTACTTTTGGTCAAATGAGCGAAACGAAAGGGTGAATTTAATCATTCACAATAATAACACGTTCCATTCCTAAATCGATGACCGTAGCGAAACTGCTACGAGATTTCGAAGAATGTGTAATTGCTGCGCATAGGCTGGCTGCTGCTAAGCCAATCCGGATTGAACGGAGGAACGATTGACTTTGGATCGCTGGCTGAAAGAAGAACGAAATCGGTAAGAACGATGATGGTTGAAAAAGGAACGAATGAATGGTTGACTGAAAAGATCGGGTCCTTTTTCAAATCAAGCCTGGATCGATTCGATCCGAGAAAATGAACGATTGACACAGCTCTAACGGAAAGAGTAATTTTGATTTTTCAGTGTATGAGAATGTGCATAAGAAGTGTGCTTAGATAAACAAAAAAACGTACGAGATTTACCGTAGAGCCACAATGCCCGCAGCGGTAGTATGCAGCAGCAGCGTCAGTATGAAGCGCGGACCTGTGCGGCGTGGCACAGGAAAGTCTCGAACACAATGGTGAAGCGCGCTTATGTCAGACAGATACCTAGTTTGTAAGCAATTGCTGAGAATTTTCACTCCCGAACTTTTTTATCATTATTTACTTTAAAGCGGTAACACAAATTCCATAAAATTTGTTGATTTTTCACAATTTAAAGAAATTTGTCCACGTCCTTTCCTCCATTGTTTACTTTTCTGCGAGCGAATTGTCAACCGTGCAGCACTATCAAACGTGTAGCGGTGCACAAGTTAAAAGTTGGTCAACTCTTACTGCCGCTGCAGCTACGCGCTGCCGCTACCGCCACACATTGTGGGCGCAGTACACTTAATACATGTGTTTTAACTTTTGACAGCTCTTACTTCCGCTGCTACTGCCGCTGCAGCTACGTCATTGTGTTCCTAACATTATTACGCCTCGGGTTTTTTTCTTTTTCAAAATTCGATTCGGGGTGTGTTGTGGCTATGAAGTACATGGTGTATATATAAGGCCTGATTTGCCCAGATAAGCGGCTATGTACTTCGACTTCTTTTTGTGTTGTTTACATATTTTTATTATGTCTTTCGTTTTCAATTTACTTTTAATTCTTATGCTATTTTTCATTTTAACAATAAATTGATGTCGTTGCAAGTTTATCAAGTATATCACTCGATTCTTTCTGCATTCAGTCTAAGAGACAGCGCGCTATAGGGATCGGCGTTGTCAACATTTACTCTCCACACGCTATTTCGGTGCGAAGTTAGCTTATAGTTTTCTGTTCTCACAGTGTTTGCAAGAAGGTTGCGCAATCTCCCGAAGTCTGCGATCCCGATGATGTTTATTGCGGGAGGTGACGAATTTTCGCTTCTGGTTTAGCCTTGTTTGAGCCAGAGGGTTTATCTTCTTTTTGTATTACTTCGGGAGAGGAATTCGCCTTACGCTTCTTGCTAGACCTTTTCCTTAAAACTGAATCGGTCTCAAGTGCAAGTCCGTGAAATATTCGACTGCTGGTCGGTTCGGTGTTACACACTCTTTCGGTACCTCACAGTCTTTCGTTAAACGAGTATTTTTAATATCCTCGTTTTCTTTTCGCAGAGGGTCAACTAAAATTTTTAGATCGTAAAAGAGTCGCTCCATTTCAGTAAGCTTGGCTTAGAGTTCATTATTCTCCCTTTTTAAGCTCTTAATTTTCACTGAGTCCTGGTTTACCGGTGGACTGCTTTTTCCGGATATGTTCGATCTAGGTGGTGGTGATCGATTTAGTTTTGCCCTTTTCTCAAAAGGATTTATAAGCAATAAAAGGCTCTCCCCAGAATCCGTAGAGCCTGCCTCCGAAGAGGGTGGATTTTCCAGCATAGCTGGGCTGCCACTTGGTGTTATCAAATCTTTCGTTTTGTTCATTGCCATTTTTTGTAACTTGTCGTTTTTATGAGAAACAGGTAAGTCACTTCTATTTTCGTTTTTAAATACAGCCGCCCCTTTGGAGACAGACGCCGACCAGTGAGCCGCACAATGTGTGACAGACGCTTCTGGATTTTAATTTAACCTTCAGATTCATCTATAAGTTGAAACCTAACTGCCTAAAGTTGCCCCAAATGGAGCAGCATCGACAGCATCCATTGAAACATTAAAGAATACTTCTTCCGGTGGATTTAAGTCGGCTCTTACGACAGACATACCTTACCTCAAGGCTATTCTAACCCCGACCTTGCAGGGGTAAATGTGATATAGCGACAAATATGTTTTACATTCAATTTCTTATGGGGCACCCGCTGTTATTAAAATATCCCCACCAGTGGACTTGCATGTAGTTAGCCGGATGTCGGTGGAACTTAGTAAAACTAAGAACGCCAATCCTTTGTAAATCGTTTGTATATGTATATATAGACAATCATTGAATTTGTATATTCCCCATTTAATTTTAATAAATAATTCAAATCTGACAGCATGTGGTTAGCCGAAGGTCGGTGGAATCTAGAAAAACTAAAAACGCCAGTCGACTCATCTTCGATTATTTATGTAACGGGTGATTTTTTAGCTGGTTTGGTTTTGACAGCTGACGTGTGTTTAGTACCTTGTGTCACTGTCAAACAGCTTCAGTTTGGTTTGCAATTTAACCATGGATCGTCTTACAAATGAACAACGCTTGCAAATTATTGAATTTTACTATCAAAATTCGTGCTCGGTTCGAAATGTTCAGGGCGAAACAATGGCGCAATTGCGAGGCGAGTTTGATGAACAGTTAATTTCACGTTTCGGGCCGGTCAATTGGCCGCCTAGATCGTGCGATTTGACACCATTAGATTATTTTTTGTGGGGGTATGTCAAGGCTGATGTCTATAGGGACAAGCTTCAATTGACGCACTGGAAGCCAACATCCATGCATTCATTCGTGAGATACCGGCCGATATGTGTGAAAGAGTATGCCAAAATTGGACTCAGCGGATGGGCTACCTGAGACGCAGCCGAGGTCAACATTTGCATGAAATTATCTTTAAACATTAAATTGCAAGGTTCAAACTATCGATTCAAATAAATATTTCATTAATTTTTTCGAATTTTTTGTGTTTTTTTTTTTTAAAAAAGTTCTCAACCTCTTAAAAAATCACCCTTTATGTATAGATAACAATTTGATTTGTTTACGTTTTAAATAAATTTTGTTAATTAAAAAAAATTAAAACAAGAATAAAAAAAAAAAACTAAAAACGCCAATTGTTTGTAATTCGTTTGCATACGTCGAATTCACAATAAGAATTGTTAACTTTCTATCCAATAATTTTTAATTAATTTTTAAAACTGACAGCATGTAAGTTAGCCGGATGTCGGTGGAATCTAATAAAACCAAAAACGCCAGATGACTTGTCGTCGTTTGTATATGTTGGAATGACCAATCTTTTAATTTGTATACACTGTAATAAAATTTTATTAGTTAAAAATAGTTAAAACAAGTCACCAACCAAAAACGCCAGATGACTTGTTCTCGTTTGTATATGTTGGAATGATCAATCTTTTAATTTGTATACGCTGTAATAAAATTTTATTAGTTAAAAATAGTTAAAACAAGTCATTTTCTAGATAATAAAAGCGCCAATATTTTCTAATCAGTTTGTATACGTTTAATTTGATTTTAAAATAATTTGTTTCCTCACCAATTAATTACAATTAATTAAACTAAATCAGACAAAAAAATGTATCATTTTGTTTTTGACAGGTCGGATAAAAATCATAGATTTTAAAAAATGCATACTTTCAAATAACGTATCACGGTTGAAATGAGCGGAACAAAGCTGCTTTTGGTAGTTATTGTTTTATTTTAGATAGCTTTTCTTTTTCGCATTTGATGTTTTTTTTTTATTTTCAGAATGTTTTAGATTATGAAATACGAAATTAAAATTTCTGTCAAACGTTACTTATCAATAGGATAATTTTGCAGCGTAAAAATAACAACTGTGTAGAAATTATAAAATGTTAGTTCTCCCCTTTGGAAGGGGAATAACAAGAGCGTGCTTAAAATATCTTTACTATTTAAAGATTGACCGAATGCTTGATATATTACTGAAGACGAACTTCAGACATTTGCAGGAAGCGAAGCCGACTACCTACATATTTTGTTATTTCGAATTCGAACATTGTTCCAAAAGATGCTTACGCATTATTTTGAGGGAAAATCAGGATAAACATTTGATTTTTAGATCAAAGCAATTAAACTTACTTAACAGCATTGACGCCAATAACCAATAACTTTTTCGTCGCTTTAAATTCGAACCATTTTAGTTCTAGTTAAACAACAAAATTTTAAAAACATGAATTTAGCCACAAGTCATGGAGTCTGGGAAAACCAAAAACGCCATATGGTTAATCTTTGTTTAAACATGTTTGTACAGCCAATAATTTTATTTGTATACATATGTCTTAATTAAATTATTTTTGTTTAAAAAACTTAAGAAAAAACGAATTTTTTTAAAAAATTAATACACCAATCGTTTGTAATTCGTTTGTATGCGACAAAATTGAAGTTATAATGTGTTCTTAAGTCGCCAAATAATTAAACAACCAGTTCTAGTTGCACAATTTAATTTGAAAAGCAGGAAATTTACCACAAGTCGGGGAAACCTGGGAAAATTGAAAACGCCATCCGATTAAACTTCGTTTGAACATATTTGTATATAAAATTATTTTATTTGTATACGTCTTAATTAAATTATTTTATTTATAAAACCTAATAAACTAATCCTGCCACCGTCACCTGAAAAAAAAGACTTGTTCTTTTCACGGTCCCCACCTCCGCAAAGGTTTGACAAGCTCTCCGAGAGTATCAATTGCCTTGAAAAACTTCTCAAAATGCCGCTCGGATTCGGCAAAAAATTATAGGTCTCCTTGTATGTATTGTATTTTGTATTATTATTATATTATCCACACACAGCATACATTGTTGAGAAAATGGCCCTGGTTCACCTCGAGCTGTTGCACCACGTTTGTACACGCCGAATTGAAGTTACAATATGTGGCATAAGTTTACCGTAAGTCCAAGTGGAATGTTTTGGATTTTTTTTATCTTAAGGAAATCCTTTTAACCCGCGAAGCGGGCCCCTCAAACACTGTTGTCTCCAAAAGCAAATTTATTTTACAGCGAAACTTGTCAGATTTCTATAGCATATAGGCACAAATTAAAAGTCCAAGATGAGGTACTTTGTATGGAAAAACTGAAACTTTGAATATCTATAACTTTTAAACTAATTGAGACTGACAATTTAACATATTCAATAATATATTGACAATAATAACATATTCGTATTCAGGACACTGAAATGCATATATAAGCATAAAAATAACAACTAAATTCCGCTTGCACCTACGGTAAACTTGTTCCAAATATGTAATTTAGACGTATTGTTTTCTTGCCAGGGGTTTATTGAATAAAACTCAATTTCACTTTTTCACAATGGAACACTTTATTTATCAAACAAAACTTATTTAAATTCAAATCACACTGTTATTCAACTTTACTACTTAGAATTCAACACTTTCTTTCAATTCAATCACTTTTTACTTTATAACCGATTTTCACAAGTCCACATTTAAAATACAACTCGTCTGTACGAGGCTGTCACCCGCGTATTTATACAAAATTAAGCACGTTTCAGTACGTTCCATACTTCCCCTTTAGTAATTTTTCATTGGTACTCCTCCGCTGAATTCCAAAGAGGGGAAATCGAAATTTGAACTTCGAATATGACAGCTGCTGTCAGATGACTGGAATGACAGTTGGGTATGTTCGTTTTGTGAATCGTTGGGTGCATTCAGCGACTCCTGCGTGTTGTTTTATTTCGTGTCGCCACATAACATTGCCCCCCGCTTAGTTTAGTTCGTCCCGAACAAGTACGTCATCATTGCTTCCGTGGTAGCGGTGTAGGCGATCAACATGGACAACTTTCATCTTCGCTTTTGTCCTCTTTGGATTCGGAATGCGACATCATTGATTCGCGTTACAACTTGGTAGGGACCTTCCCAGTCCTTTTGAAGCTTTGGCGATCTTCCCTTTTTACGATGTGGGTTATAGAGCCTTGCCAGATCTCCCTCATTGAACTCGGGTGCCGTTGCTCGCGCATCGTATCTCGTCTTCATGCGGTCGCTTGCAACTTTTATATTGCTTCTGGTTCCCTGGTGGATGTCATTAATCCTTTCTCTAAGGTCAACCACGTATTCCTCCTCGCATGTTTGGTCTTCAGTGGGAAATCCGAATATAAGCTCACTGGGTAGCCTGGCAGTTCGTCCAAATAAAACTTCAGATGGAGTATATCCAGTTGTACTGTGAATAGCGTTTCGGTAGGCCATGAGGAATAAAGGTATTCAGCGATCCCAATCCCGTTGATCCTCGTCCACGAATTTAGAGAGATGTTCCTTCCGTGTCTTGTTGAAGCGTTCCACCATTCCATCTGATTGTGGGTGAAGAGGTGTGGTCCATGTCTTCTGTAGTCCGATTGCTGCGCATACTTCCTGGAATATCTGCGACTCGAAGTTTCTTCCCTGGTCGGAATATAATTCCATTGGCACTCCAAACCTGCACACCCAGTGGTCCACTATCTGGTCGACAACGGTTTTCGCTTCTTGATTTGGGATCGCAAATGCCTCGGGCCACTTGCTGAAGTAATCGGCAATTACCAGGATGTAACGATTACCGCTTTCAGTTTCCGGAAACGGTCCTGCGATGTCGATGGCGATCCTTTCAAAGGGAGCACCCACATTGTACTGGTGCATTTTACCATTGACTTTGGGTCCCTTACTAGCAGCAAAAGTAGTACACATCCGACACCAGCTCTCAACGTCGCTTCTTGCACTCAGCCAATAAAAATGTTCCCGTACTTTTTCCAGGGTTTTGTTGATGCCCAAGTGCCCACCAGACACTCCATCGTGCATTTCCCGTAGAATCTCCTGGACTTTCGACCTTGGAACCACAAGCTGCATTTTAAAGGATTTTCCATCCGGCTTTTCCCATTTTCTTCGCAGAATGCCATCTTATACATGGAGAGAGTCCCACTGCGCCCAATATGCCTTTAATGTGGGACTTCTGTCGGATATATCCCTTGCACTCGGTTTCTCCATAGATTCCTTCCATGCAAGGACTGGGTCAATGTCAGGGTTTTCTTGTTGTTGCGTTGCGAAGTTCCTCAGTACTCCAGCTTTCTGCAGGTTCGGCTCTTACTCTCTGGACAGTACATTCGTCCTTTTCCTCCTGGCGCACACAATGCTTACAATTGGGCTCACGTGGTCTCCGGGATAATGCGTCCGCGTTGCAGTGCAGTCTTCCTTTGAGATGTTGTATCTCGAAGTCATAAGCCTGCAATCGCTCGATCCATCTTGCGACTTGGCCCTTAGGATTTTTAAACTGCAGTAACCATTTGAGCACGGCGTGGTCGGTACGCAAGATGAACTTCTGGCCGCTCAGGTACTTCTGGAAATGTTTCGTCGCCAGTATTAAAGCAAGGAGTTCTCGCCTGGTAACACAATAATTTCTCTCTGGTCGGGTAAGAATTTTACTGAAGTATGCTACCACTTTCTCCTGCCCATTGTGTAACTGCGACAATACTGCGCCAACACCCACATTGCTAGCGTCTGCGTCCACAATAGATGTCTTGCCGGGGATGGGGTAAGCTATTACCGGTGCTTTGCAAAGTCGCTGCTTCAGATGCTGAAAGCTTCTTTCGCACTCACCTGACCACTTAAATTGTCTTCCCTTCTCAGTCAGCTGGTGCAGACACTTTGCAATCCATGCGAAATCTTTGACAAACCTCCTGTAGTACGAAACAAGACCGAGAAAGTTCCTTAGCTGGTGTTTGTCTTTGGGAACTGGCCAACTTTTCACAGCTTCGATTTTCTCTGGATGCGTTTTCACTCCATCCGTCGATATCACATGTCCCAGATACTTTACTTCTGCTCTGAAGAGCGCACACTTCTTCGGACTGAGCTTCAAGTGTGCTGATCGAAGTCGTAAGAACACTTCCCTCAAGTTGTCACGATGTTCAGCGAACGTCTTTCCCAAAACGATAACGTCATCCAAATATACCAGGCAGGTTTTCCACGTCAGACCATGTAGGACACGTTCCATAAGACGCTTAAAGGTGACCGGAGCGTTACACAGGCCAAATGGCATTACTGTAAACTGCCATAGCCCATTGCCAGTTGTGAAAGCGGTCTTCTCTTTGTCTTCTGGATGGATCTGTACCTGCCAGTAGCCACTTTTCAGGTCAAGGGTGGAAAACCATTTCGCTCCAGAGAGTGTGTCCAGTGCCGATTCGAGGTAAAGGGTAGCTGTCCTTCTTTGTGACATCGTTAAGCCTCCGGTAATCCACGCAGAATTGAGTGCTGCCGTCCTTCTTTTTCACCAATACAACAGGCGATGCCCACGGACTTTTCGAGCTTTCGATCAAACTTTCTTTTTCCATGGTCGATATCATCTCGGCGGCCTCGTCCTGTTTAGCCAACGGAAGTCGTCTGGCAGGTTGGCGGATTGGTCTAGCATCTCCTGTGTCTAAGCGGTGTTGTATAAGTGTGTTCGACCACAGTCTCCATCCTGTGTCGCAAATATATCAGCAAACTCGCCAATGAGATTTTCCGCCATGGTTTGATTGAGATTTTCCTGATTTAGCTCACAGTCTCCGAGTATAGTCTTACATACCTCGGTCAATTTTGATGGAGAGACAGGGCTTGCAGGCTCACTCTCAACAATTGTCGAAATGGATGCAACGGGCACACATCTTCTGATCACCTCTCCTTGCCTGAGCTTAACGGTGCGCTTATTTGGGTTCATCAGTCTTACCGGCACCATGTTGTTCTTGGGCTCTGCGAGAATTTTTTCCACGACGTAACTTTTAAATTCACTTTTGTTATCTGGCTCAATGAGATAGAATCGGTGGTTCCCAAGATCACCCTCCAAACGTATCCAAAGAACTGTCTCTGAAGAGGGCCGCAGAACTTCATCGCCTCCCAGTATTGTTCGAAGATTCACAGCGTTGTCGTTTCCGTATACCATAGTGATCTCGACGGTTCGATACCTTAGCACCTGCATTCGAAGGTCAAGAAACACCTCGTGTGCCTTCATGAAGTCCACTTCAATGATTCATTCGTCGCATATGTCGGCTACCAAGAATGCATGTGAGAAGGTCAATCCCTCTAGTTGTATCTGTAGCTGCACCTCCCCGTATAAAGGCCGCTTCTCCTGTAGCTGTCTTCAGACTGTAGCAGTTGGTGTTATGTAGCCAGGACGTCTGAACCAGGTCTCTTCGGATGATGGAGGCCGTGGCGCCTTTGTCGATAGTGGCCACACATTTTCTGTTGCCAATAATTGCCTTCACTGTAAGACTCCTGTTGCAGCGTTTTGTTTGCGAGACTTGGATGATGGTGCTGGGGGCGTCGATTCCATCAACCAACTTCTGCCCCGCGAAGTTGGTTCTTAGGCGTTTCCCGACTGCTGTTGCTCCGAAGCTTGTCCAGCAGGTTGAACGTTGTCCCTGCCAGATGCTTCTTCATTTTGCCTTCTTCTAGCGCAATGTGGGCAGCTTGCTTGTCTAGGTGGAGCTCTGCACTGTCGCTGTAGGTGTCCCAACTTGTTGCGATTCCAGCACCTTATTTGTCCTCGACCGCTGTTCGTGTTTTGTCTCTCCATTTCCACGCACTGACATGAGCATTCTAGCGTAGCCATTTCCCTTATGCGATGGCTACCTTGCGAAGCTTGGTCTGCAGCTTCCATTGTCAGTGCGAATGCTAGTGCTTCAGCGAGAGTCTTCTTACCTGCCATTCTTACAGCCATTTGTAGCTTACCATCCGCAATGGCATTAGTGAACGCATCGGTTGCCAACTCGTTTATTATCTCCCTGCTGGTGTTGGGATAGGACAAATTCGCTAATCGCTCGATGTCGGTTTGCAACTGTTGAAGCGTCTCACCCCTTGTCTGAATTCTTCGGCGCAACTGGACCCGGTAAACTTGCTGCATGTGGTCGTCGCGAAACCTCATCTCGATGCCCTTCACCATGGCATCATAATCTTTTTGTTTTTCTTCAGGGATGGTCTGCAGCAATTCGGCAGCTGTTCCTCTGAGCGCCAGCGTGAGAGCAATTGATTTATCTTCGTTGTCCCAGCTGTTTGTCAACGCTGCAGCTTCGAATTGTCTCTTATAAATCGGCCACGATGTTTGGCCATCGAAGACAGGCGGCTGCATTTCTTTGCGTCGTGGACCGTCGGGCAAATATTCTCGCACTTTCTGTTTTCTTAACCAACTCCAGCTCCTTAGCCAGTTGTTCTACTTCCGATTTGACTTCAGAGAATTTTTCCTCCACGCTTTCAATTCTTTGATCTACTGCCTGGAACTTCAAAAAACGCATTCTGGGAATCAAGTTTGCTTTCTAGAGCTTTCTTCTGCTCATCGAACTTAGTATCTAGCTTTTCTTCGAGAGCGTTCTTTTGTTCTTCGAAAGCATTCTTTTGTTCTTTTTGGCCGCTCTCCAGCTTCTCGAATTTGTCTTCGATAGCGTTCTTTTGTTCTTTTTGGCCGCTCTCCAGCTTCTCGAATTTGTCTTCGATAGCGTTCTTTTGTTCTATTTGGCCGCTCTCCAGCTTCTCAAATTTGTCCAGAAGCAACTTCATGAAAGCGGGTATTTCATCGGCAGTACCTACTGTGCTTTGTTGCTGTTCTTCCTGAACCTCGAACAGCATCGTGTCCGGGTATCCACCCTCCTCGGCAACAGCGTCCTGGAGTCGGAGCAGCAATTCCCTTTTGAGCCCCGAAGTCTGGAGGTTTCTTTTACCCAATTCCGCTTTTAACCAAGCTGTTGTCAATTGTTCAATTTTTCGACCCATTTTTAATTGTCTTCACACAATTTTACAACACAATCAGTTTATGTTTTATATTTGTTCCAGAAAATTCACTTGCGAATAAACAAATCACTGACACCGTTTTTATAACTTAGTTAATTATAGCTTTATCGCACAATCAGTTTCAATATATCCGGAATATTCCACACTCAAATTTGTATGAGTCACAGACACTGTTTACACACACGATATCTCTGGAAAATTCCACTGCAAAAATAAATCGTTTTAGTCACCGACGCTATTTACGCGCACTTTCTCTAGAAATCTCCACTTAAAACTGTTTGACACACTAACACTGTTGCGGAGAATTCCACTGTAGAATAACTTACCCGCACAATTATGACTTTTATCCCCAATTTCTGACACCAATGTAATATTTTCGGCCTGGGGTTCGTCGAATAAAACTCAATTTCACTTTTATAATCACACAATGAAACACTTTATTTATCAAACAAACTTATTTAAACTCAGATCACACTGTTATTCAACTTTACCATTTAGAATTCAACACTTTATTTGAACTCAATCACTTTTTACTTTATTACCGATTTTCACAAGTTTAAAATATAACTGTCTCGTACGAGCCTGTCACCCGTGTATTTATACAAAATTAAGCACATTCTAGTACGTTCCATACCCCCTTTGGTAATTTTCCATTGGTACTCCTCCGCTGAGTTCCAAGGAGGGGAAATCGAAATTCGAACTTCGAATATGACAGCTGCTGTGAGATGACTGGAATGACAGTTGGGTATGTTCGTTTAGTGAATCGAGCGGGTGCGTTTGTAGAGTGAATCGATGGGTGCATTCAGGGACTCCTACGAGTTGTTTTATTTCTTGTCGCCACATAACAATATGTCGGAAAAACTTTTAGACAAAAAGCATACTTTTTGTACACTCACAACAATCACATATCGTCAACCAATAATAATACTCTATTCGTAGGACACTAACGACAGTCTAAGAACTTAGTCCGCTAGTCTGCCTGTCTACTTTCCATGCCACATGCGATAAATATCACACAACGCATGCACAAAACAGTCCATTAAAATCAAAAACGGGGTCTAGTATTGAAAAATCATTTAAATAAATAGAGTGGCGCAACAGCTCGAGGTGAACCAGGGCCATCTTCTCAACAATGTATGATGGTGTGTTAATTTCTTTTACATACAAAGGGACCTACAATTTATTGCCGAATCCGAACGGCACTTTGAGAAGTTTTTCAAGACAAATGATACTCTCGGAGGGCTTGTCAGACCCTCGCGGAGGTGGGGACCGTGAAAAAGAGTCTTTTTTTTTTTTTTTTTTAGGTGACGATGGCAGGATTCGAACCCAGGCCTCCGGCGTAGTAAGCACACACACTAACCACTACGCCACGGCACCCCAATGAAAAATCATTTATTCCACATAATTACAACAAGGCTTATATGACACTACGCACATCCACGCCATTACCCAACACGGAATTTGTGTTCTCGTTCCCAATATCTGTTAAATCTTACAGCATTTGCTTTTTCTTCTTGTGTCATTCGTTTCAGGTGCTTTCTTCTCCGATAGCTTTGTTTTTACCCTGATGCGTCGGTTTAGGGTTCCTTTTTAAAACCATTCTTCGTTCGTGGGCTAGGAATGATTTAATTTATAAAATAAATTTAACGCTTTATTGTTTCTCAAATGCATACCTACCGATACAATTGCTTCGACTTCAGTATAGCTGTCCAACTTTCGGACACGACGACTGCGATCCCTACATTTGCCTACAGCGAAAAAAGGAAAAAACTGCGGGTTACTTCGTCCAATGTAAATTTTATTAAATTACTTTTTAGATTTGTAATTACCTGCATTAAATTATGTGAGCTGGTATTTTTCTTTTTGTGTTGCTCCTTGCGCACCCAAAACCAAAACAAAACAATTAAAATTATTTGTTGACATTTGACAATCGAATTTTCGATATTTGCTTTGCGGTTGCTCGCTCAAACATAAACAAAAGTTGCTATGCAACAGCAACGTTTGATTTTCTGTTCCAGAAACAAGTCCTCTCGAGTTGTTTCTGTTTGCGTTGCTGTAGAGCAATTTTACGTCGCTGATTCTGGAGCTAATTCTGTAACTAAAAGCGGCGCCGTTTCTGTTTCTGTTGCTATTTTATGAGATTCTGTTTTTGTTTCTATTCCTGTTCCTTGCGACTACGCGGCTTTAGTTCGAGAAATATACGGGTCGCAAAGTAAAATATAATGGAATAACTTTATACTAAGGGTATTCACTTAGGGCCGATTTCACAGAATTGAATAAAGAGACAAGGAAGTGGGGTTTATCATTCCTGAGTTAAGGTGTCATTTGTACCCCGATTCGTGGTACATTCGATATATTCATTCACAAGTCGATACCCGATATCTGGCGACTAATGTCAAAATAAATGCGAGTAGCACGCACTGTATATGTGGAAAAGAGCTATTCCTTGTCTCTCTATTCAATGTTTCACAGTTGAAACTAATGTGTAGGTTCTGACACTTCACTCACTCATAATGAAATTCCGTTTTCAGATTGACTTTTTTTCGTTGACAATTTTTACACAGTAAAGTCACCAACATTGGCGACTTAAGTTTTTCACAAAAAACAATGCAAATTATTTTAATTTTTATGAAAAGCACATTAATGTAACAATAAGGAATCGAAAAAGCTTAAAACCAAACGATGCACTGACAATTTTTAATGAATGTTTCAAAAATTACAAAACGAAATTGTTTTGACAGCATTTTCTAGGAGCTTACGGCTAATAAGCGAAACCGCCAGCGGAATCAGAACGAAGGCTGAGTATTGAAGCGTTCTCAACTTAAGTTTTATTTAAGTTGCCACGTAAAATCGACCCTTACGTAATTCGGCAAGCGATTAAAATTAAATCCTCTCATAAATCCCATGCACCCTATTCACAAATCTATTTTCTACACCTTTGTAACAGTTTGAGAATCAAAACAGTAAACTGAAACTGTCCCTGTACTATAGATCTGTCAGCAGTACGCTTTCAAATGTGATTTTAACAGCAGAAATCGTTTTTTGCTCCAGAAAAATGACATCGCCACTCTCTTTTGAGAGCCGGAATGACAGAAACGAAGTGTTGGTGTCAAATTAATCCTATATTTATCCGAGGGAGCCACTTTGGGATTTATTTTTAATTGTCTACCGCTAATCCTCTTTTAATTGTCGGTGGAGACATAGAATAAGTCTAAAAGTTAAAACACATGTATTCAGTATACTGCACACACAATTTGTAAGCTATCAACCATAAATTACTGAATAACTAGATATTCAACTTCGGACATGCAAAAACTTTGCCCACAAGCTGAAATTAATGAATTTACCCATTCTCCGTCATTTATTTACAAATGTGAGTAAATTCATCAATTCGTCATTTCCATGCAATTTCGTTTTGGAGCTTTTACATCAGCTGATCGCGTAAGGTTAATTGTTGTTGTATCTTCTTACACGTATTCACCGACACGGATATTTAAAGCTTTATAAAAGCTTTAAAGGCCTTATAAAAAACCTAAACAAATAGGTGTTGGAGGGTAAGAGGGACGCAAGTTGAATATCTAGTTATTCAGTAATTTATGCTATAAACACATCGCTTTAACATGTCAACCAGCTACATGTACCTGATGAAATTAGGAAACGCATGGCGTCTCCCTTCCACTTTATATTAAGTACTGCGCATACAATGTGCGGCGGCAGCTACAGCGCGTAGCTGCAACGGCAGTAAGAGTGGGTCAACTTTTGCGAATCTGCACGGTTGACAGCGCTGCATGGTTGACAGGTTTAAAGAAAGTAAACAATGGAGAAAAAGGACGTAAAGAAATTTTATGGAATTCGTGTCACCCGCTTTGAATAAATAATAGCTCTCAGCCATTTGCTTCCAAACGAGGTATCTGTCTGACATAAGCGAGCTTATGGTAGAGCTTTTAACAGTGCGGGATGCTAATGCCAAGTACCATTTTATATGAAAAACGAACTAAAATTCTACATAAACATGAAAAACTATTAAAAAATGCAACCCTGTGTTTCGATGAATGGGAAGGCTGTAGACTTAATTAGCCTTCCTAGGTAATGCTAAAAACATTTTCATTGTAAAACACGAAAAGGATTAGAAGTGATGGTTGTGTTGTAGAAGCAGTGTATACGACCACAAAAGAGTACACGGATTCAAGGAGATCACATCATAAGAACACTTTTTCGATACTTTCCACATATTTTGAAAATAATTTTTAAGTCAATTCGAAAAACAGAATAAGCACAATAAATTCTTTTCATATCGGCACACTCTAGGTTGAGCTATTTATTAATAATTCGCACTTCTACAGAAACTATTGATTTGGCTGGGGTTCGTCGAATAAAACTCCATTTCACTTTTCTAGTTACACAATGAAACACTTTATTTATCAAACAAAACTTATTTACATTCTGTTCGGCACACGGTAGATTACCTGTTGTAATTCTACTTTTGGGTCAATAAAACCTCCAAGTAAAAAAAAATCGATATTTCCTTTTACGTTATAAAAATTGTGTCGATTTATTGGCGGATCGAAAAGTGTTGTAAGTATTTTTGACATTGACATCTTTTGTAACGCAACTTTGACAACAATTAAATTTTCGTTAAAATCGCTATTTCACAATAGTTGTTCAATGAATTTCCAACAAATTGAATGAATATTAAACATTCTCCCGGGCCGCAGACGATTTAAAGGGAGTCCGCAAACGTTTCGCATTTAACTCGCAACAATCTCGCGGAAGACATGAAATGAAACAATAGAGTTAATGGTTATCGAAACATAAAAACAATTGGAAAAACGCAGTCAAAACAAAACAGAAAGCCAACGTAGCATACGAGAAGAATAGAGACAACGTGTACACATTTTGCGCCTTGCTTTCCCTCTTTGGTTCGAAGATCGTGTCGCGGGCGCTGGATTGTGTGTTGCCGTGCTGATTCCTCCCGTTCCGTTTTTTTTCGTGTCTTTGATATGTGTGTTGTGCCTTCTTTTACTCGTTCGGTTTTGATGGTAAATTTTTCGCCAAATTTAATTTGTAGTTTTGTTTTATTTTTGTAATTAAGTTCGGTAACTTGAATTAAATTTATTGTGGTGTGAATTGTAAACGCTGGAATCCTGAGCGCGCTGGATTATGTGGTAAGTGTTTTTTTTTTGTAAATAATTTCTGTTTGCGGTATGATGTGTAGGCGCGTGTTTGTTGTTGTTTTTTCCTCGCGTTGAACGAAAAGTAGAGCTGTTTCAATCGTGATTGATTCGATCCTTTGGACCCGTTCCTCTAAAAGTATTGGTGATTGCAATCCCGGTTGGGCAAACCAATCGTTCCTAATATCAATCCTCTTCTCCGTTCAAATGAACGAAACGAATGAAAAAGTAAAACCAATCGCTCCCACAATATTAATCGTTTTTTCTTTCAAATGAACGAAACGAATGAAATCGGTACGAACCGATACTTTTCTCTCTTTATTACTTTTGGTCAAATGAGCGAAACGAAAGGGTCAATTTAATCATTCACAATAATAACACGTTCCATTCCTAAATCGATGACCGTAGCGAAACTGCTACGAGATTTCGAAGAATGTGTATTTGCTGCGCACAGGCTGGCTGCCGCTAAGCCAATCCGGATTGAACGGAGGAACGATTGACTTTGGATTGCTGGCTGGAAGAAGAACGAAATCAGTAAGAACGATGATGGTTGAAAAAGGAACGAATGAATGGTTGACTGAAAATATCGGGTCCTTTTTCAAATCAAGCCTGGATCGATTCGATCCGGGAAAATGAACGATTGACACAGCTCTAACGGAAAGATTAATTTTGATTTTTGAGTGTATGAGAATGTGCATAAGAAGTGTGCTTAGATAAACAAAAAAACGTACGTCATTTATACGCGTCGGGTTTTTTTCTTTTTCAAAATTCGATTCGGGGTGTGCTGCGGCTATGAAGTACATGGTGTATACATAAGGCCTGATTTGCCCAGATAAGCGGCTATGTACTTCGACTTCTTTTTGTGTTGTTTACATATTTTAATTATGTCTTTCGTTTTCAATCTACTTTTAGTTCTTATGCTATTTTTCATTTGTACAATAAATTGATGTCGTTGCAAGTTTACGTTGAAATTAAATTAAATTAAATTGAGTTGGTTTCGAAAATATATACATTGATTTTTTATTTCGATGTTATCTGTGTTGTGTTGATAAGCCTTGTGTGTTTTGATTCGTGTTGAATTAATTTGCTTATTGATTTGAATTGTTAATTTAATCGATTTAATTTGATTTGTTTGATGAGTTTAGTTGACTGTATTTTATTTTTGTGTGTCGTGTGTAGAAATCGATGTGTCGTGTCGTAGATTTTTTGAAAAACAATTATCTCTTCCGTGTAGTGTGAATGTGAGGTTGGAATGAATGTTTATATTTGATTGTGACTTGTTTGTGTTTATAGACTTTTATTTTCATTCTTTTAAATTTATATTTTAGGACTTTTATTGTATGAATGCAGATTGAGTGACAGGATGGGTTGTGTCTGAGTTTCTTTTGTAAAGATCGGGGATATTTATCAAGTTTTTGACTTATTTAAATAAGTGTTTGTGCCTCACTGGTGTCGTTCGAATGCAGCCTACAAATTTTCGTGATCGGTCGTTTGTATGTTCCTTTCTGTGTTTTCAAAATTACCACGCGAACAAAGTTGAATTTTTCCGGGCGCGTTTCCAAAATTCGCGCGAGTGCCCATTGTGTCGGTGGCAGACGTTCATCTTTTACAAGCACTTTGTCTCCGACGTTCGGTGGTTGTTCGACTTTCGTCCACTTCGGACGTTGTTGCAGGCGCGCAAGATATTTTCCGCTCCATTTTTGCCAAAAATTGTTCACGAACGTCTGGATCCTTTTCCATCGTTCAAGGTAGCACATGTTTTCGGTTGTTACAGCTGGCTGCGGCTTAGCTACTAGTGGTTCGCAGATTAGGAGGTGTGCTGGAGTGAGAACTTCTAGGTCGTTTGGGTTGTCGGTAAGAGCACACAAAGGCCTCGAATTCAAACACGCTTCAATTTGTGCCAGAAGGATGCTGAGTTCCTCGAACATTAGCTTTTCTTCTCCTACTACTCGTCTTAAGTGGTATTTAACAGATTTCACTCCGGCTTCCCACAAACCACGGAAGTGAGGAGAAGCTGGAGGAACCCTGATGAGCTAGTGTGTCTGCTATTTTAGCCCAATCGTGTTTTGCGTCCCTCAGCATACGATTAAGTTCCGCGTTTGCTCCCACAAAGTTGGTTCCGCAGTCGCTGTTGATTTGCGAACAAATACCGCGCCGTGCCGTAAACCGCCTAAACGCTGCTATAAATGCCTGAGTTGTGAGGTCTGTCACAACCTCCAGGTGAATAGCCTTGGTTGAAAGGCAGATGAAAATCGCGAAGTATCCTTTGAGACTTTTTGCTGCCCGCCCTTTCCACGCCTTGATGTCAATAGGGCCCGCGTAGTCGACGCCTGTGCTGGTGAATGGTCTGGTCATTTGAGTTCCCGACGCAGATAAATTCCCCATTAATTGCTGCATGGTTTTCGCTTGCTGTCGGAAGCTTTTATTGCAACTGTGAATGGTCCGCTTGACATACCTTGTCACTTGTATGATCCAGTACATAGTACGGATGTATGCAACTTCTTGCTGGACCACCGTATTGAGTTCGTTTGTGTGCGTCCCTAAGCAGCAATTCTGTGAAGTTGTGGTTCGGTTTTAAAATCATGGGGTGTTGCCTTTCCCGGGGCCTTTCTCGCACGCGAAGAATGCTTCACCGTCGATGAATGTGTTGAGAGACAGTAAATCCTTTGGAGTTGTTGTCTTTCTCTTTATTTGTTCCAATTCTGCTGGAAAAATCTCGTTTCGCACCAATTGAATTGCAAACAGTGTCGCTGATACCGATTCCTTTGGAGTGATGCATCCTTTCCTCCTTGCTGCTCGTTTTGATCTGCAATTGTGTACAAAACGTTGGCAGATTACCAAGACCTTAGAATGGTTTCGGATGATTTCAGCAAAATATCCAGTGCCGAGTACGTTGCCTTAAGCTGCATGATGAGTTTTGATTGGCCGTTTTTCTTCATCTGTGTCCGCCGCTGAAGGTTGCTCTGGAAGCTCAAACTCCCAATCGCCTCTCAAGAACTCCGGGCCTTTCCACCACAGCTCCAGTGTCGCTAACGCCGATGGCATAACACCTCGTGATGCCACATTAGCTAGGTTGTGATCCGTTGGAACATGATTCCAGATTTCAGGTTTCGTGATCCTCTGGATCTCTGAAACCCGGTTGCTGACGAATGTCGCCCATTTGGCCGGAGGTGCTCGAATCCACGCTTGTGTAATAGTAGAATTCAGACCATGCATGGCAGCGTTCTAAAGGGATGTTATAAAGTTTGGCTGTATAAGCAAGTAACGCTGACAAGATGACCGCTCCGCATAGTTCCAGTCGAGGAAGGCTTATTGTTTTGAGTGGTGCCACTTTCGTTTTTGAAATGAGAAGTCGCATGTGAATTCGGCCTTTTGCATCTAAGACCCTGATGTACACAGCAGCTGCATACGCTTTGGTTGACGCATCACTGAAACCATGCAGTTCCGTAACTTGACAACTTTGGTTTGTGTTGATCCGTCTAGGAATTTTAATCCCTTCGATCGATGGAAGATCCGAACGAAATGCTTCCCACTGGGTTTTAATTTCGTTGGAAATTGGTTTATCCGAATCTGCTCCCTGGCTCCACAGCTGTTGCATCAGCATTTTTGCCTTTGTGACGCAAGGCGATATCCACCCAAGTGGATCAAACAGTTTGGCTATGCCAGACAGGATGGTCCTCTTCGACACTTCCTCGCAAGTTGTGTGAGTGTGCTGGAAGGTGAAGCAATCGTGGCCTGGAAACCTAGCGTCTTCACATGTTCCGAAAAGCTAAGGGGTATATCGAAATTGATTTCGCGATCTTCTGCTGGAATATCATCAATGAGTTTCCTCCTGTTGCTCGTCCATTTTCGCAGCTTGATTAACTTCGTTAACTTCGAAGTTTTTTTCGCAGCTTGATTAACTTCGTCTCGTTTTTGGCGGGATTCATGGATGGTCTCACCTCCGCTGATTAGGTCGTCGACATACATCTCGTCCCGGATCGATTGTGCTCCTCTTGGGCATTTTCCCGCTTCAACCTTGGCAACCTTGTGGGTCGTGCGAATGGCCAGAAAAGGAGCGCTTGCTGTACCGTACGTAACTGTTTCAATCTGAACGCTCTTAGTCGGTCTTGATCCCTCCAAAAAATTATTTGATAATGCCTATCTTCTACCCTGACTAAAACCTGCCTGTACATTTTTTCGATGTCAGCAGTAAAGGAATATTGATATCTTCTCCAATTGGGAATTTTATCGGTAATATCTCGTTGGAGTTTTGGGCTGACAAGCAAATGGTCGTTGAGTGAAGTGTCGTTTGAAGTCTTGAAAGCGGCGCCAAACAGGACTCTGAGCTTTGTCGTTGAGCTCGCTTCCTTAAAAACTGCCGGGTGTGGACGGAAGTAGTTGTTTGGCGAAGATATGACGGTGTCGAGTTCCAAATCCACTTCTTCCATCTGACCAAGAGCCAAGTATTCCATAATGCATTGGCCGTACTTTACTTTTAAGTCTGGGTTCCTTTGGAATCGCCGTTCTAAATGGTAAAATTGCCTGAGGGCGCCTTCTTTTCTGGAGCCTAGACCAGGCTGCTTTCCTCCTTCAAAGGGTAACGCCACCTCATATCTCCCGTCTGACCTCCTGGTCGTGTGTATCATGTAGTGTTTCTCGCAGGCGATATCCTCTTTTGTCCCTTGTACCAGAAAAGGTAGCTGAGTGTCCAGATCAACAAAGTAGGTGAAGGTTTTCAGTTGCCTTGGTGCATCACTGGTGACCTTTCCCAAAATTATCCATCCCAGTTCCGTGTTTTGGGCGATCGGCATTCATGGTCCGGATGGACGTGATATTTCTGGGAGAAGGATGTCTGCATAGACGTCACTTCCGAGAAGGATATCGATTGGCGCTGGAGAGTGAAACTTCGGATCTGCCAGGTCCAAGTTTTTTATATGTGGCCAGTTATTAGGTATCATCTTCTGGGCCGGGAGAAGCCCAGTCAGTGACTTGAATACAAAGGCCTTGGTGTAGCCAACAAACGCCGAAATTTGAGAGGTGAACGTCAGCTCGATGAAATGGGTGCTGTTGCCGCTGCTGACCTTCCCTAGCCCTAATACCTTAACAAAAGTTCGATGACGTTTAAGTTTGAGTAATTGAACAGCTGACTCGGTGATGAAATAGGCTGCCGAACCTGGGTCGATCAAGGCACGAAAGTCGACGTACCTCCAATCGGCTGCCAATACCCTTAATACTGCAGTAGCTAACAACACTTGAGACTCGACTTCAGGTGATGCGGTTTCCGAACACCGCTGAGTTTTGCCTTGTTGTGTAACATCGATACGAACATGCCATGGCAAGATCGCCACTTAGTATACGAACCGGAAAACGTCGGGATCTTAACCGTTGGAAGCCGAAGATCGTCTTGAAGCACGAAGGTTGACTCACGTGACGGTTGTGCTGGCCCTGCGCAGAATACAGGTCGATTACATCCAGCAACTCGACACGATAGTCCAGGTCAATACTGTTTATTTTCTCGAAGACCTCTTCTAATTTATCTGTCTCTATTTCTTTCTTAGAAAAGATACGCTCGTGATATTTCCGTGCTGCTTCCATGTTCACCTCTAACATCGCTAAATGGCTCCTTAAATGGTTTGCTGACGCTTTTTTTGCTGCGCTTAAGTTGCGAAACGTGGACAACTCATTCCCTATTTGAGCCAAAATGCCAATTTGGAGCTCGCCAAATGATATATTTGTTTTTGTTTTTTGTTTTTATATAAGTAATTAAAAATTATAAAAAGAGCTAGAAAAATATAAGGACTTACGTGGCGCCTTGTTGGATGATAAAATTATAGAAATTGCACGACGCGTTTGTTAATATTTTTTATTTAATTGCGCGACGCGCGAATTCCGAGTTTGCACACTATTTTTTGTTCTCAGTGTATCTTGTTTATCGTTTCTCACAAGTGATCTTTGCCCTATATGTACTTGCCTTTTGCAAGGAATTTTGTATTTGCAATGTACTTGTTTTACAATTTTATGTTTTTTCAAATGCAATTTGTACACAGCTAAACTTGTTAAAAGTATAACCCTTGCGTTTCGTTTTATATATGTGCTGCACGCACTTGTTCTTTACTCTCTTTAAGCCACTATGTTGAGTATATACTATATAGCTTGTCACGCACTTTATTACACTTTATTATCTGGCTCGAAATGGACCAAATGTTCGTAGATTACCTGTTGTAATTTTACTTTTGGGTCAATTAAACTTCCAAGTAAAGAAAAACTCGATATTTCCTTTTACGTTATAAAAAATGTGTCGATTTATTGGCGGGTTAAAAAGTGTTGTAAGTATATTTGACATTGACATCGTTTGTAGGGCAACTTTGACAACAATTCAATTTTCGTTAAAGTCGCTAGTTCACAATAGTTGTTCAATGAATTTCCAACAAATTGAATGAATATTCAACACATTCAAGTCACACTGTTATTCCACTTTGCAACTTAGAATTCAACACTTTATTTCAATTCAATTACTTTTTACTTTATAACCGAATTTCACAAGTCAACGTTTAAAATATAACTGTCCCGTACGAGCCTGTCACCCGTGTATTTATACAAAATTAAGCACCCTCTAGTACGTTCCATACTTCCCCTTTGGTAATTTTCGAGAGGAAAAATCGAGAGGAATTTTCGAAATTCGAACTTCGAATAGGACAGCTGCTGTCAGATGACTGGAATGACAGTTGGGTATGTTCGTTTAGTGAATCGAGTGGCTGCGTTCGTAGAGTGAATCGAAGGGTGCATTCAGCGACTCCTGCGTGTTGTTTTATTTCTTGTCGCCACATAACATTGCCCCCCTCTTAGTTTTGTTCATCCCGAACTAGTACGTCATCATTGCTTCCGTGGTAGCGATGTAGGCGATCAACGTGGACAATTTTCATGTTCGCTCGATTCGCTTCGATTCGGAAGACGACATCAATACTTCGCGTTACAACTTGGTAGGGACCTTCCCAGTCCTGCTGATGCTTTGGCGATCTTCCCTTTTTATGATGTGGGTTGTAGGGCCATACCAGATCTCCCTCGTTGAACTCGGGTGCCGTTGCTCGCGCATCGTATCTCGTTTTCATGCGGTCGCTTGCAACTTTTATATTGCTTCTGGTTCTCTGGTGGATGTCATTTCCATTTCAGAACCATTCCATCTGATGGTGGGTGAAGGGGTGTGGTCCGTGTCTTCTGTAGTCCGATTGCTGCGCATACTTCCTGGAATATCTGCGACTCGAAGTTTCTTCCTTGGCTGCATAAGAAAATAACGCTAACAAGATGACCGCTCCGCATAGTACCAGTCGAAGAAGGCTTATTGTTTTGAGTGGTGCCACTTTCGTCTTTGAAATGAAAACGTTACATGTGAATTTGCCCTTCTGCATCTAAGACCCTGATGTACACAGCAGCTCCATACGCTTTGGTTGACGCATCACTGAAACCATGCAGTTCCGTAACTTGACAACTTTGGTTTGAGTTGATCCATCTAGAAATTTTAATCCCTTCGATCGATGTGAGATCCGAACGAAATGCTTCCCACTGGGTTTTGATTTCGTTGGAAACTGGTTTATCCCAATCTGCTCCCTGGCTCCACAGCTGTTGCATCAGCATTTTTGCCTTTGTGACGCAAGGCGATATCCACCCAAGTGGATCAAACAGTTTGGCTATGCCAGACAGGATGGTCCTCTTCAACACTTCCTCGCAAGTTGTGTGAGTGTGCTGGAAGGTGAAGCAATCGTGGCCTGGAAACCTAGCGTCTTCACATGTTCCGAAAAGCTAAGGGGTATATCGAAATCGATTTCGCGATCTTCTGCTGGAATATCATCAATGAGTTTCCTCGTGTTGCTCTTCCATTTTCGCAGCTTGATTAACTTCGTTAACTTCGAAGTTTTTTTCGCAGCTTGATTAACTTCGTCTCGTTTTTGGCGGGATTCATGGATGGTCTCACCTCCGCTGATTAGGTCGTCGACATACATCTCGTCCCGGATCGATTGTGCTCCTCTTGGGCATTTTCCCGCTTCAACCTTGGCAACCTTGTGGGTCGTGCGAATGGCCAGAAAAGGAGCGCTTGCTGTACCGACTTTTTCAACCTGAACGCTCTTAGTCGGTCTTGATCCCTCCAAAAAATTGTTTGATAATGCCTATCTTCTACCCTGACTAAAACCTGCCTGTACATTTTTTCGATGTCAGCAGTAAAGGTATATTGATATCTTCTCCAATTGAGAATTATACCGGTAATATCTCGTTGGAGTTTTGGGCTGACAAGCAAATGGTCGTTGAGTGAAGTGTCGTTTGAAGTCTTGAAAGCGGCGCCAAACACGACTCTGAGCTTTGTCGTGGAGCTCGCTTCCTTAAAAACTGCCGGGTGTGGAAGGAAGTAGTTGTTTGGCGAATATATGACGGTGTCGAGTTCCAAATCCACCTCTTCTATCTGACCAAGAGCCAAGTATTCCATAATGCATTGGCCGTACTTTACTTTTAAGTCTGGGTTCCTTTGGAATCGCCGTTCTAAATGGTAAAACTGCCTGAGGGCGCCTTCTTTTCTGGAGCCTAGAGCAGGCTGCTTTCCTTCTTCAAAGGGTAACGCCACCTCATATCTCCCGTCTGACCTCCTGGTCGTGTGTATCTTGTAGTGTTTCTCGCAGGCGATATCCTCTTTTTCCCTTGTACCAGAAACGGTAGCTCCTCGACCTCCCAGAATTTCCGCAGCTGAGTGTCCAGATCAACAAAGTAGGTGAAGGTTTTCAGTTGTCTTGGTGTATCACTGGTGACCTTTCCCAAAATTATCCATCCCAGTTCCGTGTTTTGGGCGATCGGCATTCATGGTCCGGGTGGTCGTGATATTTCTGGGAGAAGGATGTCTGCATAGACATCACTTCCGAGAAGGATATCGATTGGCGCTGGAGAGTGAAACTTCGGATCAGTTAGGTCCAAGTTTTTTATATGTGGCTAGTTATTAGGTATCATCTTCTGGGCCGGGAGAAGCCCAGTCAGTGACTTCAATGCAAAGGCCTTGGTGTAGCCAACAAACGCCGAAATTCGAGAGGTGAACGTCAGCTCGACGAAATGGGTGCTGTTGCCGCTGCTGACCTTCCCTAGCCCTAATACCTTAACAAAAGTTCGAAGACGTTTAAGTTTGAGTAATTGAACCGCTGACTCGGTGATGAAAGGGGCTGCCGAGCCTGGGACGATCAAGGCACGAAAGTCGACGTACCTCCAATCGGCTGCCAATACCCTTAATACTGCAGTAGCTAACAACACTTGTGCTGGGTTTGAGTAGCAAAGTGGCTTCTTCGCACTTCCCCAGAAGTTGATGACTCATCGTTTCTTGGATGAAATGCGGGAGCGTTCGACCAAAAGACACTTGTGGTCGTGCCTTGCTTCCAACAGTTCCCAAGCCTTTTTATAGTTTTCAGCTTCCAGATCCAGGTGCTGAATAATGCGCTCCGCTTTGCCTGTGAGACTCGACTTCAGGTGATGCAGTTTCCGAACATCGCTGAGTTCTGCCGTGTGTAACATCGATACGAAGATGCCATGGCAAGATCGCCACTTAGTATACGAACCGGAAAACGTCGAGATCTTAACCGTTGGAAGCCGAAGATCGTCTTGAAGCACGAAGGTTGACTCACGTGACGGTTGTGCTGGCCCTGACGCAGAACACAGGTCGATTGCATCCAGCAACTCGACACGATAGTCCAGGTAAATACTGTTTATTTTCCCGAAGACCTCTACTAATTTATCTGTCTCTATTTCTTAGAAAAGATACGCTCGTGATATTTCCGTGCTCCTTCCATGTTCACCTCTAACATCGCTAAATGGCTCTTTTAATGGTTTGCTGACGCTTTTTTTGCTGCGCTTAAGTTGCGAAACGTGGACACCTCATTCCCTATTTGAGCCAAAAGGCCAATTTGGAGCTCGCCAAACGACATATTTGTTTTTGTTTTTTGTTTTTATATAAGTAATTAAAAATTATAAAAAGAACTAGAAAAATATAAGGACTTACGTGGCCCCTTGTTGGATGATAAAATTATGGAAATTGCACGACGCGTTTGTTAATATTTTTTATTTACTTGCGCGACGCGCGAATTCCGAATTTGCACACTGTTTTTTTTTCTCAGTGTATCTTGTTTATCGTTTCTCACAAGTGATCTTTGCCCTATATGTACTTGCCTTTTGCAAGGAATTTTGTATTTGCAATGCACTTGTTTTACAATTTTATGTTTTTTCAAATGCAATTTGTACACAGCTAAACTTGTTAAAAGTATTACCCTTGCGTTTCGTTTTATATATGTGCTTCACGCACTTTTACTTTACTCTCTTTAAGCCACTATGTTGAGTATATACTATATAGCTAGTCACGCACTTTATTACACTTTATTATCTGGCTCGAAATGGACCAAATGTTCGTAGATTACCTGTTGTAATTTTACTTTTGGGTCAATTAAACTTCCAAGTAAACTCGATATTTCCTTTTACGTTATAAAAAATGTGTCGATTTATTGGCGAGTTAAAAAGTGTTGTAAGTATATTTGACATTGACATCGTTTGTAGGGCAACAATAGTTGTTCAATGAATTTCCAACAAATTGAATGAATATTCAACACATTCAAATCACACTGTTATTCCACTTTGCAACTTAGAATTCAACACTTTATTTCAATTCAATTACTTTTTACTTTATAACCGAATTTCACAAGTCAACGTTTAAAATATAACTGTCCCGTACGAGCCCGTCACCCGTGTATTTATACAAAATTAAGCACCCTCTAGTACGTTCCATACTTCCCCTTTGGTAATTTTCGAGGGGAAATCGAAATTCGAACTTTGAATAGGACAGCTGCTGTCAGATGACTGGAATGACAGTTGGGTATGTTCGTTTAGTGAATCGAGTGGCTGCGTTCGTAGAGTGAATCGAAGGGTGCATTCAGCGACTCCTGCGTGTTGTTTTATTTTTTGTCGCCACATAACATTGCCCCCCTCTTAGTTTTGTTCATCCCGAACTAGTACGTCATCATTGCCTCCGTGGTAGCAACGTAGGCGATCAACGTGGACAATTTTTATCTTCGCTCTTAGTCCTCGTTGGATTCGGACGACGACATCAATACTTCGCGTTACAACTTGGTAGGGACCTTCTCAGTCCTGCTGAAGCTTTGGCGATATTCCCTTTTTATGATGTGGGTTGTAGGGCCATACCAGATCTACCTAGTTGAACTCGGGTGCCGTTGCTCGCGCATCGTATCTCGTCTTCATGCGGTCGCTTGCAACTTTTATATTGCTTCTGGTTCTCTGGTGGATGTCATTTCCATTTCAGAACCATTCCATCTGATGGTGGGTGAAGGGGTGTGGTCCGTGTCTTCTGTAGTCCGATTGCTGCGCATACTTCCTGGAATATCTGCGACTCGAAGTTTCTTCCTTGGCTGTATAAGAAAATAACGCTAACAAGATGACCGCTCCGCATAGTACCAGTCGAAGAAGGCTTATTGTTTTGAGTGGTGCCACTTTCGTCTTTGAAATGAAAACGTCACATGTGAATTTGGCCTTCTGCATCTAAGACCCTGATGTACACAGCAGCTCCATACGCTTTGGTTGACGCATCACTGAAACCATGCAGTTCCGTAGCTTGACAACTTTGGTTTGTGTTGATCCGTCTAGAAATTTTAATCCCTTCGATCGATGTGAGATCCGAACGAAATGCTTCCCACTGGGTTTTGATTTCGTTGGAAACTGGTTTATCCCAATCTGCTCCCTGGCTCCACAGCTGTTGCATCAGCATTTTTGCCTTTGTGACGCAAGGCGATATCCACCCAAGTGGATCAAACAGTTTGGCTATGCGAGACAGGATGGTCATCTTCGACACTTCCTCGCAAGTTGTGTGAGTGTGCTGGAAGGTGAAGCAATCGTGGCCTGGAAACCTAGCATCTTCACATGTTCCGAAAAGCCAAGGGGTAGATAGAAATCGATTTCGCGATCTTCTGCTGGAATATCATCAATGAGTTTCCTCGTGTTGCTCGTCTATTTTCGCAGCTTGATTAGCTTCGTCAACTTCGAAGTTTTTTTTGCAGCTGGATTAACTTGATTAACTTCGTTTCGTTTTTGGCGAGATTCATGGATGGTCTCACCTCCGCTGATTAGGTCGTCGACATACATCTCGTCCCGGATCGCTTGTGCTCCTCTTGGGCATTTTCCCGCTTCATCCTCGGCAAGCCTGTGGGTCGTGCGAATGGCCAGAAAAGGAGCGCTTGCTGTACCGAAAGTAACTGTCTTCAACCTGAACGCTCTTAGTCGGTCTTGATCCCTCCAAAAAATTATTTGATAATGCCTATCTTCTGCCCTGACTAAAACCTGCCTGTACATTTTTTCGATGTCAGCAGTAAAGGTATATTGATAACTTCTCCAATTGCGAATTATATCAGTAATATCTCGTTGGAGTTTTGGGCCGACGAGCAAATGGTCGTTGAGTGAAGTGCCGTTTGAAGTCTTGAAAGCGGCGTCAAACACGACTCTGAGCTTTGTCGTAGTGCTCGCTTCCTTAAGAACTGCGTGGTGTGGAAGGAAGTAGTTGTTTGGCGAAGATATGACGGTGTCGAGTTCCAAATCCACTTCTTCCATCTGACCAAGAGCAAAGTATTCCGTAATGCATTGGCCGTACTTTACTTTTAAGTCTGGGTCCCTTTGGAATCGCCGTTCTAAATGGTAAAACTGCCTGAGGGCGCCTTCTTTGCTGGAGCCTAGAGCAGGCTGCTCTCCTCCTTCAAAGGTTAACGCCACCTCATATCTCCCGTCTGACCTCCTGGTCGTCTGTATCGTGTAGTGTTTCTCGCAGGCGATATCCCCTTTTGTCCCTGGTACCAGAAACGGTAGCTCCTCGACCTCCCAGAATTTCCGCAGCTGAGTGTCCAGATCAACAAAGTAGGTGAAGTTTTTCAGTTGTCTTGGTGCATCGCTGGTGACCTTTCCCAAAATTATCCATCCCAGTTCCGTGTTTTGGGCGATCCGCATTCATGGTCCGGGTGGTCGTGATATTTCTGGGAGAAGGATGTCTGCATAGACGTCACTTCCGAGAAGGATATCGATTGGCGCTGGAGTGTGAAATTCGGATCTGCCAGGTCCAAGTTTTTTATGTGTGGCCAGTTGTTAGGTATCATCTTCTGGGCCGGGAGAAGCCCAGTCAGTGACTTGAATACAAAGGCCTTGGTGCAGCCAACAAACGCCGAAATTCGAGAGGTGAACGTCAGCTCGACGAAATGGGTGCTGTTGCCACTGCTGACCTTCCCTAGCCCTGATACCTTAACCCTGATACCTCATGGCACGAAAGTCGACGTACCTCCCATCGGCTGCCAAAACCCTTAATACTGCAGTAGCTAACAACACTTATGCTGTTTGGGTTTGAGTAGCAAAGTGGCTTCTTCGCACTCCCCCAGAAGTTGATGGCTCATCTTTTTTTGGATGAAATGTGGGAGTTTCCAAAAGACGCGTGTAGTCGTACCTTGCTTCGAACAGTTCCCAAGCCTTTTTATAGTTTTCAGCTTCCAGATCCAGGTGCTGAATAATGCGCTCCGCTTCGCCTGTGAGACTAGACTTCAGGTGATGCAGTTTCCGAACATCGCTGAATTCTGCCTTGTTGTGTACCATCGATACGAACATGTCATGGCAAGATCGCCACTTAGTATACGAACTGGAAAACGTCGGGATCTTAACCGTTGGAAGCCGAAGATCGTCTTGAAGCACGAAGGTTGACTCACGTGACGGTTGTGCTGGCCCTGACGCAGAACACAGGTCGATTACATCTAGCAACTCGACACGATAGTCCAGGTAAATACTGTTTATTTTCCCGAAGACCTCTAGTAATTAATCTGCTTCCATGTTCACCTCTAACATCGCTAAAGGGCTCTTTAAATGGTTTGCTGACGCCTTTTTTGGTGCACTTAAGTTGCGAAACGTGGACATCTCATTCCATATTTGAGCCAAAAGGCCAATTTGGAGCTCGCCAAATGACATATTTGTTTTTATATAAGTAATAAAAAAATATAAAAAGAACTAGAAAAATATAAGGACTTAGGTTAGGTTAGGTTGATGGATATAAATCTTAATATCTGGAATGAAAACAGAAATAGACCGCTGTTAGAAGCTCAGATTTCCGCCCTCTTGAACCCATCCGGATATGTATACAAATCTTAGGAGGTCCTTTAGATCTACATTATTTAGAACTTTGAGCTCGTTGAAGAAGTAGCTGCCGAGGATACTACGAATGATGCTGTTTAGGGCTGGGCATTCGCAGAGCAGGTGACGAACAGATTCAATTTCTTCAACGTCCCTGCAGCTTCTGCAGTAATCGTTATGCGGTATGCCTAGCCGCTCAGCGTGTAGACCCACAGCGCAGTGCCCCGTGAGGATTCCCGTGAGTACTCGGATGTTCCTGCGGGCTAGTCCGATCAAAAATAGTGATCTCTTTTTGCTTACCGCTCGCCATAGCTCCCTTGTGTGTCTGCGCGTATCAAGTTCTGTCCAACGTAGATTGTTTCTACTCAAGGATTCAGTTTCTATCCTACGTGCTATCAAACTCAGCGGGACTCTTATAGATTTGAGGGCTAGAGATGCATTCATTCCAGACCCAAATCTCGCAAGCTTGTCCGCTTCTTCGTTTCCCGATATATCGGTGTGACCTGGCACCCAACACACAGTTACAGTGTTGCCAAGTGATAACTCGTCCAGAATTTCCCTGCATAGTTTCACAGCCCTTGACCTTACCACGTCTGATTCAAAGGCTTTAATTGCCGCTTGGCTATCAGAGTATATGGTGATGGTCTTGTTTGCGGGGCCGTGTTTCTTCAGCTCGGAGGCAGTTTCGATTATGGCTGCCAGCTCCGCCTGAAAAATGCTGCAGTCGTCATTAATTCGAAAAGATTACCTAGACCCAAATCTCCACAGAAGATGCCCGCACCTGTTTCGACGTCCATCTTAGAACCGTCGGTATATACGGCGATCTCGTCATCTCCTGTAATGGTCTTATCTTCCCATTCACCTCCTTTCAGGTATTCTGGTAGCGAATCTCCTGTTGAAGGAGAATGTCATAGGTAGGTAATCTGTGACTGGGGTGTTTGTGGAGGCAGCCCACTGAGTTTCCACAGAGGCGTGTCCATAAGATCTTGAGGACCACAGTCCGGATTCCCTTAGGCGAACAGCTGTTTTAGCTGCTTTGCTGCTGCAGTATATGTCCAGGGGGTGAGGTTGAGTAGTACCTCCAGTGCCGCGGTGGGTGTGGTTCTTAGGGACCCTGTTATACCCATGCAGGCTGCCTTTTGAACTTTGGTGAGGCTAGAGAGATGACACTTTCTTTCCGTAGCCTCCCACCATACAACTGCGGTTCTTACAACCGCTATAAACATCCAGTGTACCATATTTGGTTGCAGTCCCCACATGCTTCCGAACGTTCTGCGGCAGGCGTATAGTGCCACGTATGCCCGCTTGACACGATCTTCTATATTATCCCTCCAGCTGAGTTTGGAGTCTAATATCACGCCCAGGTATCTTACCGATTTGGATAACGGTAACTCCACTCCCCCCATTCTTGGGTTGCTGAAGGATGAAACTGCCCTTTTCCTTGTAAACAACACGACTTCCGTCTTAGAGGGGTTAATTCCCAGTCCTCGACCATCAACCCATTTTTCAACAATGCGAAGTGCGTAGCTGAGTCGGTCACTGAGGATTGATGTGAGTATACCTGGGATCAGGATTGCTACATCGTCTGCGTATGTGCTCACAATGAAGCCTTCCCTCTCCAGGGTTTTCAGCAATTCGTCCATTACCAGGGTCCATATAAGCGGAGATAGGACACCTCCCTGCGGTGTTCCTCTGCTGACGTTTCGTATGCTGCATACTTCGCCAAAGTAGCAGTTTATCTCTCGTGTGCTTAACATGAGCCCGATCCAGTCGCATAGACTGCTATCTAGGTGGGCTTCTCTCAAGCTGCGCAATATCGCGTCTGCCTCAATGTTATTAAATGCCCCCTCTATGTCTAGAAAGGCACCCAAAGTGTACTCCTTGTGTTCCAAGGACTTTTCTACTAATGTTACTACTCTATGTAGTGCAGTGTCAACCGATCTGCTTCTCATGTACGCATGCTGTGATTTTGATAAATAGTTATCACCAATCAGCTCTCTCACATACACGTCAATAAGCCGCTCCAACGTCTTGAGCATAAATGAGGACAGGCTTATGGGTCGATAGTCCTTTGCCATAGTGTGGTTGGTCTTCCCTGCCTTGGGGATGAATAACACTCGGACTTCTCTCCAAGCTTTGGTAATGTAGCACAGCTTTAGGCAGGACTTGTAGACGTAACTCAACTCAATGGAATGATAGTTTTCCCTGCTTTTTGGAGCATTATTGGTCGGATGTTATCCATCCCTGGAGCTTAAAATTGATCGAAGGAGTTGATCGCCCAGGCCAGCCTTTTTACATCGGTTATAGCCCTGATCTTTTCCTCCTTCATCTTCCTCCGAGAGCCTTGCGCTACTGTAGCGTAATTCTCATAGGTATCGGTGCACCCTGGGAAGTGAGTTTCCGCCAGTAAATCCAGCGTTTCCTTGTGTGTCGAGGTCCAATCGCCCTCAGTCTTCCTGAGTGAAGATAGCGGTATGGCCGCTTTGGATAAGACTTTTCTCAGTCGGGACGCTTCAGTTGTTGTTTCGATTGATTCGCAGAAATTCTTCCATGAATTCCTCTTGGCGAATCTGATCTCCTTTTTCAGGATTCTAACGCTCTCCTTATAGGTCGTCCATTTGATGAGCCCCTCTTTTGCAAGGTTCCATCTGGATCTTGAGCTCTTGATGAGCTCCGCGATCTTGGAGTTCCACCAGGGAGGGCGTTGTTTCCCTCCTTTACTGCTGTTTGGGCAAGATTTTTCGAAAGAGCTGGAGATCACCCCGGTTATGTATTCAACTGTATCGTCGATCTCATGCGGTAGTAAGATATCTGTCTGGGCAGGGGGTGATAGTCCTCCGCAGTTCTTTATTGAACTTCATCCAGTTTGTTCTTTTTGGGTTTTTGAAAACTTTCCTAGCCTGCGAGCCTTCCTGTATCTCAAAGAGTATCCAGCAGTGATCTGATAGTGATGCCTGCTTAGATACTCTCCAGTTCGTTATTTGAACAGAGCTGTTCTGAGACTTGAAAGTTACGTCCAAAACTTCCCTCCTATTTGCTGTAATGAAGGTGGGATCTTTCCCCTGTTACATACTAAAAGGTTGGAGCTAAGGATAAAATCAAACAGAACCTCGCCTCTGGCGTTAATGTCTGAGCTTCCCCAGATCGTCCGATGGGCATTGGCATCACAGCTTAAGACTTAGTTCTTCTTACCTGGTTCGGACGCTGTCACTAGCGTTTTCAGAGATTCCGGGGTGACCGAGGTACCGTCGTCAAATGGCATGTAGACCGACGCTACCGTGTAGTTCTCGTCCGTCCCTCTAACCTCCACCACCGTTAGGTCACCTGTGCAGTAATGAGATAACATTAATACATGAACGTTCTTACTTGCTACAATACAGGTTCTCGCCTTACCTTTATTTTTTACATTGTACCTTGCCTTACCTTTATTTTTTACCTTTTACTTTTACATTGTAAAGTGAGAAATTTTTCGACCCTAATCCTAAAACCCTGTTCTTTTTGTCAATCCAAGGTTCTTGGAATCGGGCTAGGTCCAGCTGCTCCCTCTCGAGGAACAGCCTCAGGTTGGCTGTGGCAACCCTACTGTGATGGAGGTTTATTTGGATCGCCTTCATCATTGTTCTCCACCTCCATCGCAGTGTCCGTCGCCTTCGTTACTTGCGCAGTCCGCTTAATCAGCTTGAGGGTTACCTCGCTAGCTGCAAAGGACAACAGAAGCTGTTTTTCCGCCTTTAGGTTCCCGGGCAGGTCGCTGAAGGCAACAATATAGCCCCTGAAACCATTTCTCGGCTCTTTCTCGCTTATAATTTCCCAATCCTGCATCGGAATCTGGGGGTTTTGTGCTTGCAGCACGCGGAGGATATCATCTTTAACTATTCCCATCTCCGGAACAGTTAGCCTACCCTTTGCCCTGTTTGGAACCTGGTCTATTGGAACGGCTTTAAGTTCCGCACCATCCCAAAGCTGTAGATCTTCCACTACTGTCTTGGCAAAGTCATTTGAAGCTTGGTCCTTGCAGTCGATGTACGTAATGCCTTTAGACCATTTCATTTTGCCGTAGGTCGGGGCACTAGTACCCGTGTTTTTCAGAATGAGGCTGATGATAGCTGCCCCGAGGGCTTGCTCAATCTTCCTGCCACACTCAACACGGTACTGCCCGCTTGGTTTCTTAAAGTTTACTACAGCAAGTTGTAGTGGATTCCTTGTCACCTCGCTATACTGGCCCGCCCGGCGCGTACTTGGCTTGCTGGGACTTCCCACTGTGGTGGCGCCCCATTTCGTCTTCTTCGGCGTCCTTGAAGCGTCCTCAGAAGATCGTGTTCTCTTCGAGGCGAACGCTTCTCTTCTATGCCCCCCGGCACTACCTTTCTGCAACCCGCTTGGGCCCGGTTTGTCACTGGGTCCTTGGGTTGCAGTTCCTCTTCCGGTAACAGGCTTTCTGTTGGTTCCGAGGGATGTCCTAGTAGCGGCATCGTCCCTTGGCCTTCCAGATTTTCCCGATTTACCACCCGTACCTTTAGCTGAACGAGCTGCCTTAGGCGTAGGCCTCGTGGCAACGTCGTCAGCTATGGTCTCCCGGGCCCACTCAAGGGAAGATAGTTCCTTCTGAGTGAGGGAAGATTTTTCTTTAGCTGTTAAGATGCCATAAATACGCTTGGGCTTCTTAAACCGCTTCTTCCTCTCCAGGCCGGGAGTAGTCCTTCTGGACTTGCTCCCGCGCTTGGTCTCCTTTTTGCGGCCGGATTTCTCTTCGGAATCATCGTAGTGTTCAGCGAGTAGCTCTTCCTCCCTTTCCATCGAGATATCCTCAGTTTCGATCAAACAGGCTGGTAGTACCACGTTTGGATCGCACGGAACCACCGGTATGGTGTCGTCCGTGTTTTTGGCACATAGCGTGCCCTCCCCCTCATACTTATTTGTTTTAATTAGTTCGGCTATTTTGGTCCCACGAGAATGGCCGGAAAGGGTGGTCCACCCCGGCAGAGCCGCCATACATGGGTAAGGCTATGGTTTATCTGCAGGTCTTCGCCTAGGCACCTGAGAGAGCTCGTTAGAGGCTGGTTTAACCCCCAGCCTTGCGTCCTTCGGCACGGTTTGCAATACGCTCACACCACCACTGGAGTCAGGTTTGGCAGGACTTAGTTCGTCGCTCCTCAGCCGACCAACGCCGGCTGAAAATCCGCAACTTAAGCCCCCACACCGGCGTCATAAAAGATGATGCACTCAACAAGGCGCCTGCCACGTGGGGGAACAAAATATAAGTACTTACGTTGCGCCTTGTTGGATGATAAAATTGTAGAAATCGCACGACGCGTTTGTTAATATATTTTATTAAATTGCGCGACGCGCGAATTCCGAGTTTGCACACTTTTTTTTTCTCAGTGTATCTTGTTTATCGTTTCTCACAAGTGATCTTTGCCCTATATGTACTTGCACTTTGCAAGGAGTTTTGTATTTGCAACGTACTTATTTTATGATTTTATGTTTTCTCAAATGCGATTAGTACACAGCTAAACTTGTTAAAAGTATTACCCTTGCGTTTCGTTTTATATATGTGCTTCACGCACTTGTACTTTAATCTCTTTAAGCCACTTTGTTGAGTATATACTATATAGCTAGTCACGCACTTTATTACACTTTATTATCTAGCTCGAAATGGACCAAATGTTTGGCTCACGGTAGATTAGCTGTTGTAATTTTACTTTTGAGTCAATTAAACTTCCAAATAAAGAAGAACTCGATATTTCCTTTTACGTTATAAAAAATGTGTCGATTTATTGGCGGGTTGAAAAGTGTTGTAAGTATATTTGACATTGACATCGTTTGTATGGCAACTTTGACAACATTTAAATTTTCTTTAAAATCGCTAGTTCACAATAGTTGTTCAATGAATTTCCAACAAATTGAATGAATATTCAACACATTCAAATCACACTGTTATTCCACTTTGCAACTTAGAATTCAACACTTTATTTCAATTCAATTACTTTTTACTTTGAATGAATTTCCAACAAATTGAATGAATATTCAACACATTCAAATCACACTGTTATTCCACTTTGCAACTTAGAATTCAACACTTTATTTCAATTCAATTACTTTTTACTTTATAACCGAATTTCACAAGTCAACGTTTAAAATATAACTGTCCCGTACGAGCCTGTCACCCGTGTATTTATACAAAATTAAGCACCCTCTAGTACGTTCCATACTTCCCCTTTGGTAATTTTCGAGAGGAAAAATCGAGAGGAATTTTCGAAATTCGAACTTCGAATAGGACAGCTGCTGTCAGATGACTGGAATGACAGTTGGGTATGTTCGTTTAGTGAATCGAGTGGCTGCGTTCGTAGAGTGAATCGAAGGGTGCATTCAGCGACTCCTGCGTGTTGTTTTATTTCTTGTCGCCACATAACATTGCCCCCCTCTTAGTTTTGTTCATCCCGTACTAGTACGTCATCATTGCTTCCGTGGTAGCAACGTAGGCGATCAACGTGGACAATTTTTATCTTCGCTCTTAGTCCTCGTTGGATTCGGACGACGACATCAATACTTCGCGTTACAACTTGGTAGGGACCTTCTCAGTCCTGCTGAAGCTTTGGCGATATTCCCTTTTTATCATGTGGGTTGTAGGGCCATACCAGATCTACCTCGTTGAACTCGGGTGCCGTTGCTCGCGCATCGTATCTCGTCTTCATGCGGTCGCCTGCAACTTTTATATTGCTTCTGGTTCTCTGGTGGATGTCATTTCCATTTCAGAACCATTCCATCTTATTGTGGGTGAAGGGGTGTGGTCCGTGTCTTCTGTAGTCCGATTGCTGCGCATACTTCCTGGAATATCTGCGACTCGAAGTTTCTTCCTTGGCTGTATAAGAAAATAACGCTAACAAGATGACCGCTCCGCATAGTACCAGTCGAAGAAGGCTTATTGTTTTGAGTGGTGCCACTTTCGTCTTTGAAATGAAAACGTCACATGTGAATTTGGCCTTCTGCATCTAAGACCCTGATGTACACAGCAGCTCCATACGCTTTGGTTGACGCATCACTGAAACCATGCAGTTCCGTAGCTTGACAAGTTTGGTTTGTGTTTATCCATCTAGGAATTTTAATCCCTTCGATCGATGGAAGATCCGAACGAAATGCTTCCCATTGGGTTTTGATTTCGTTGGAAACTGGTTTATCCCAATCTGCTCCCTGGCTCCCAGCTGTTGCATCAGCATTTTTGCCTTTGTGACGCAAGGCGATATCCACCCAAGTGGATCAAACAGTTTGGCTATGCGAGACAGGATGGTCATCTTCGACACTTCCTCGCAAGTTGTGTGAGTGTGCTGGAAGGTGAAGCAATCGTGGCCTGGAAACCTAGCATCTTCACATGTTCCGAAAAGCCAAGGGGTAGATAGAAATCGATTTCGCGATCTTCTGCTGGAATATCATCAATGAGTTTCCTCGTGTTGCTCGTCTATTTTCGAAGCTTGATTAAATTCGTCAACTTCGAAGTTTTTTTCGCAGCTTGATTAACTTGATTAACTTCGTCTCGTTTTTGGCGGGATTCATGGATGGTCTCACCTCCGCTGATTAGGTCGTCGACATACATCTCGTCCCGGATCGCTTGTGCTCCTCTTGGGCATTTTCCCGCTTCATCCTCGGCAAGCCTCTGGCTCGTGCGAATGGCCAGAAAAGGAGCGCTTGCTGTACCGAACGTAACTGCCTTCAACCTGAACGCTCTTAGTCGGTCTTGATCCCTCCAAAAAATTATTTGATAATGCCTATCTTCTGCCCTGACTAAAACCTGCCTGTACATTTTTTCGATGTCAGCAGTAAAGGTATATTGATAACTTCTCCAATTGCGAATTATATCAGTAATATCTCGTTGGAGTTTTGGGCTGACAAGCAAATGGTCGTTGAGTGAAGTGTCGTTTGAAGTCTTGAAAGCGGCGCCAAACACGACTCTGAGCTTTGTCGTGGAGCTCGCTTCCTTAAAAACTGCGTGGTGTGGAAGAAAGTAGTTGTTTGGCGAAGATATGACGGTGTCGAGTTCCAAATCCACTTCTTCAATCTGACCAAGAGCCAAGTATTCCATAATGCATTGGCCGTACTTTACTTTTAAGTCTGGGTTGCTTTGGAATCGCCGTTCTAAATGGTAAAACTGCCTGAGGGCGCCTTCTTTTCTGGAGCCTAGAGCAGGCTGCTTTCCTTCTTCAAAGGGTAACGCCACCTCATATCTCCCGTCTGACCTCCTGGTCGTGTGTATCATGTAGTGTTTCTCGCAGGCGATATCCTCTTTTGTCCCTTGTACCAGAAACGGTAGCTCCTCGACCTCCCAGAATTTCCGCAGCTGAGTGTTCAGATCAACAAAGTAGGTGAAGGTTTTCAGTTGTCTTGGTGTATCACTGGTGACCTTTCCCAAAATTATCCATCCCAGTTCCGTGTTTTGGGCGATCCGCATTCATGGTCCGGGTGGTCGTGATATTTCTGGGAGAAGGATGTCTGCATAGACGTCACTTCCGAGAAGGATATCGATTGGCGCTGGAGAGTGAAACTTCGGATCTGCCAGGTCCAAGTTTTTTATGTGTGGCCAGTTATTAGGTATCATCTTCTGGGCCGGGAGAAGCCCAATCAGTGACTTCAATACAAAGGCCTTGGTGTAGCCAACAAACGCCGAAATTCGAGAGGTGAACGTCAGCTCGACGAAATGGGTGCTGTTGCCGCTGCTGACCTTCCCTAGCCCTAATACCTTAAAAAAAGTTCGATGACGTTTAAGTTTGAGTAATTGAACAGCTGACTCGGTGATGAAAGTGGCTGCCGAGCCTGGGACGATCAAGGCACGAAAGTCGACGTACCTCCAATCGGCTGCCAATACCCTTAATACCGCAGTAGCTAACAACACTTGTGCTGGGTTTGAGTAGCAAAGTGGCTTCTTCGCACTTTCCCAGAAGTTGATGACTCATCGTTTCTTGGATGAAATGCGGGAGCGTTCGACCAAAAGACGCTTGTGGTCGTACCTTGCTTCCAACAGTTCCCAAGCCTTTTTATAGTTTTCAGCTTCCAGATCCAGGTGCTGAATAATGCGCTCCGCTTTGCCTGTGAGACTCGACTTCAGGTGATGCAGTTTCCGAACATCGCTGAGTTCTGCCTTGTTGTGTAACATCGATACGAACATGCCATGGCAAGATCGCCACTTAGTATACGAACCGGAAAACGTCGGGATCTTAACCGTTGGAAGCCGAAGATCGTCTTGAAGCACGAAGGTTGACTCACGTGACGGTTGTGCTGGCCCTGACGCAGAACACAGGTCGATTGCATCCAGCAACTCGACACGATAGTCCAGGTCATTACTGTTTATTTTCCCGAAGACCTCTACTAATTTATCTGTCTCTATTTCTTCCTTAGAAAAGATACGCTCGTGATATTTCCGTGCTGCTTCCATGTTCACCTCTAACATCGCTAAATGGCTCTTTAAATGGTTTGCTGACGCTTTTTTTGCTGCGGTTAAGTTGCGAAACGTGGACACCTCATTTCCTATTTGAGCCAAAAGGCCAATTTGGAGCTCGCCAAAGACATATTTGTTTTTGTTTTTTGTTTTTATATAAGTAATTAAAAATTATAAAAAGAACTAGAAAAATATAAGGACTTACGTGGCCCATTGTTGGATGATAAAATTATGGAAATTGCACGACGCGTTTGTTAATATTTTTTATTTAATTGCGCGAATTCCGAATTTGCACACTATTTTTTTTTCTCAGTGTATCTTGTTTATCGTTTCTCACAAGTGATCTTTTCCCTATATGTACTTGCCTTTTGCAAGGAATTTTGTATTTGCAATGTATTTGTTTTACGATTTTATGTTTTTTCAAATGCAATTTGTACACAGCTAAACTTGTTAAAAGTATTACCCTTGCGTTTCGTTTTATATATGTGCTTCACGCACTTGTACTTTACTCTCTTTAAGCCACTATGTTGAGTATATACTATATAGCTAGTCACGCACTTTATTACACTTTATTATCTGGCTCGAAATGGACCAAATGTTCGTAGATTACCTGTTGTAATTTTACTTTTGGGTCAATTAAACTTCCAAGTAAAGAAAAACTCGATATTTCCTTTTACGTTATAAAAACTGTGTCGATTTATTGGCGGGTTAAAAAGTGTTGTAAGTATATTTGACATTGACATCGTTTGTAGGGCAACTTTGACAACAATTCAATTTTCGTTAAAGTCGCTAGTTCACAATAGTTGTTCAATGAATTTCCAACAAATTGAATGAATATTCAACACATTTAAATCACACTGTTATTCCACTTTGCAACTTAGAATTCAACACTTTATTTCAATTCAATTACTTTTTACTTTATAACCGAATTTCACAAGTCAACGTTTAAGATATAACTGTCCCGTACGAGCCTGTCACCCGTGTATTTATACAAAACTAAGCACCCTCTAGTACGTTCCATACTACCCCTTTGGTAATTTTCGAGAGGAAATCGAAATTCGAACTTCGAATAGGACAGCTGCGGTCAGATGACTGGAATGACAGTTGGGTATGTTCGTTTAGTGAATCGAGTGGCTGCGTTCGTAGAGTGAATCGAAGGGTGCATTCAGCGACTCCTGCGTGTTGTTTTATTTCTTGTCGCCACATAACATTGCCCCCCTCTTAGTTTTGTTCATCCCGAACAAGTACGTCATCATTGCTTCCGTGGTAGCGACGTAGGCGATCAACGTGGACAATTTTCATCTTCGCTCTTGGTCCTCGTTGGATTCGGAAGACGACATCATTACTTCGCGTTACAACTTGGTACGGACCTTCCCAGTCCTGCTGAAGCTTTGGCGATCTTCCTTTTTTATGATGTGGGTTGTAGAGCCATACCAGATCTCCCTCGTTGAACTCGGGTGCCGTTGCTTGCGCAACGTATCTCGTCTTCATGCGGTCACTTGCAACTTTTATATTGCTTCTGGTTCTCTGGTGGATGTCATTTCCATTTCAGAATCATTCCATCTGATTGTGGGTGAAGGGGTGTGGTCCGTGTCTTCTGTAGTCCGATTGCTGCGCATACTTCCTGGAATACCTGCGACTCGAAGTTTCTTCCTTGGACGGAATGTATTTCCATTAGCACTCCGAATCTGCACACCCAGTGGTCACCTTACTGGTTGACAACGGTTTTCGCTTCTTGATTTGTAATCGGCAATAACAAGGATGTAACGATTACCGCTTTCAGTTTCCGGAAACGAACCTGCGATGTCGACGGCGATCATTTCAAATGAGCACCCACATTTTACCTCTGGTTTTGACTTTGGGTCCCTTACCAGCAGCTCTCAACGTCGTTTCTTGCACTCAGCCAATAAAAGCTTTCTCGTACCTTTTCCAGGGTGTTGTTGATTCCCAAGTGCCCACCAGAGACTCCATCGTGCATTTTCCGTAGAATCTCCTGGACTTTTGACCGAGAAACCACAAGCTGCGTCCTAAAGGATTTCCTGTCGGGCATTTCGGCCATTTTCTCCGCAGAACGCTTTCTTGTACATGGAGAGAGTTCCACTGCCCCCAATATGCCTTTAATGTGGGACTTCTATCGGATATGTCCCTTGCGCTCGGTTTCTCCATAGATTCCTTCCATGCCAGGATTGGGTCAATGTCAGGGTCTTCTTATTTTGCCTTGCGAAGTTCCTCAGTACTCCAGCCTTCTCCATGTTCGGCTCTTATTCTTTGGACAGAAACACCTTCGTCCTTTTCTTCTTGTCGCACACAATGCTTACAATTAAACTCACATGGTCTCCGGGATAACGCGATAATGCGATGTTGTATCTCGAAGTCAAAAGCCTGCAATTGCTCGATCCGTCTTGCGACTTGGCCCTCAGGATTTTTGAACTGAAGTAACCATTTGAGAGCGGCGTGGTCTGTACGCAAGATGAGCTTTTGGCGACTCAGATACTTCTGGAAATGTTTCGTTGCCAACATTAGAGCAAGGAGTTCTCGTCTGGTAACGCAGTAATTTCTCTCTGGTCTTGTTCAAACTTTGCTGAAGTATGCAACCACTTTCTCATGCCCATCGTGCAATTGCGACAATACTGCACCAACACTCACATTGCTAGCGTCTGCGTCCACAATAAATGTCTTGCTAGGAATGGGGTAAGCTAGTATCGGTGCTTCGCAAAGTCGCTGCTTCAGGTGTTGAAAGCTTCTTTCGCACTCACCTAACCATTTAAATTGTCTTCCTTTCTCAGTGAGCTGGTGCAGGCACTTTGCGATGCCGGCAAAATCCTTGACGAACCTCCTGTAGTACGTAGCAAGACCGAGAAAGCTCCTAAGCTGGTGTTTGTCTTTGGGAACTGGCCAACTTCTCACAGCTTCGATTTTCTCTGGATCCGTCTTCACGCCATCCGTTGATATCACATGCCCCAGATACTTTACTTCTGCTCAGAGAGCGCACACTTCTTTGGATTGAGCTTTAAGTGTGCTGGTCGAAGTCGTGGGAAGACCTCCCTCAAGTTGCCGCGATGTTCAGCGAACGTGTTTCCCAAAACGATGACGTCATCCAAATATACCAGGCAAGTTTTCCACGTCAGACCATGTAAGACACGTTTGATAAGACGCTCAAAGGTGGCCGGAGCGTTCAACAGACCAAATGGCATTACTGTGAACTGCTATACTCCATTGCCAGTTGTGAAAGGGGTCTTCTCTTTGTCTTCTGGATGGATCTGTACCTGCCAGTAGCCACTTTTCAGGTTGAGGGTGGGAAACCATTTTGCTCCAGAGAGTGTATCCAATGTGTCATCTTTTCGAAGCAAAGGATAGCTGTCCTTCTTTGTGACATCGTTAAGCCTCCGGTAATCCACGCAGAATTGAGTGCTGCCGTCCTTCTTTTTCACCATTACAACAGGCGACGCCCACGGACTTTTCGAGCTTTCGATCAAACCTTCTTTTTCCAAGGTCAATATCATTTCGGCGGCCTCATCCTATTTCGCCAATTGAAGTCGTCTATTAGGTAGGCGGCTGGGTCTTGCATCTCCGGTGTCAATGCGGTGTTGTTCTAAGTGTGTTCGACCAGAGAATAAGAGCCGAACCTGCAGAAGGCTGGAGTACTGAGGAACTTCGTAACGTACAACAAGAGGACCCTGACATTGAGCCAATCCTTGAGCGCGCCAATATGAGCGCGAGGGACATATCCGGCAGAAGTCCCACATTAAAGGCATATAGAGCTTTTCGCCAAAATGTCACTTTTCGTCACTTGGTATGAAAACAAACTTGTTTATCTCGTTCGCGCACAGACCTACCCTTTGCAACCATTTCATTGTTTTCATACCAAGTGAACGGATTTCACCAAAGGTAAGAACGAGAGGTGCGAGCGAGATAGCTACGCGAAAAACTCTATTGGGCACAGTGGGATTTTCTCCATGTACAAGATAGCGTTCTGCGGAGAAAATGGGAAATGCCGGATGGAAAATCTTTTAAAATGCAGCGTGTGGTTCCACGGTCCAAAGTGCAGGAAATTTTGCGGGATATGCACGATGGAATATCTGGTGGGCACTTCGGCTTCAACTAAACCCTGGAGAAAGTACTGGTGTAGGAAGTGTTCTACTTGTGCTGCTAGTAAGGGATATAAAGTCAAAATCAGGGGTAAAATGCACCAGTACAATGTGGGTGCTCCCTTTGAAAGGATCGTCATCGCAGGACCGTTTCCGGAAACTGAAAGGGGTAATCGTTACATCCTGGTTATTGCCGATTACTTCAGCAAGTGGCCCGAGGCATTTGCGAACCCAAATCAAGAAGCGAAAACCGTTGTCAACCAGATAGGTGACCACTGGGTGTGCAGATTCGGAGTGCTAATGGAAATACATTCCGTCCAAGGAAGAAACTTCGAGTCGCAGATACTCCAGGAAGTATGCGCAGCAATCGGACTACAGAAGACACGGACCACACCCCTTCACCCACAATCAGATGGAATGATTCTGAAATGGAAATGACATCCACCAGAGAACCAGAAGCAATATAAAAGTTGTAAGTGACCGCATGAAGACGAGATACGTTGCGCAAGCAACGGCACCCGAGTTCAACGAGGGAGATCTGGTATGGCTCTACAACCCACATCATAAAAAAGGAGATCGCCAAAGCTTCAGCAGGACTGGGATGGTCCGTACCAAGTTGTAACGCGAAGTAATGATGTCGTCTTCCGAATCCAACGAGGACCAAGAGCGAAGATGAAAATTGTCCACGTTGATCGCCTACGTCGCTACCACGGAAGCAATGATGACGTACTTGTTCAGGATGAACAAAACTAAGAGGGGGCAATATTATGTGGCGACAAGAAATAAAACAACACGCAGGAGTCGCTGAATGCACCCATCGATTCACTAAACGAACATACCCAACTGTCATTCAAGTCATCTGACAGCAGCTTTCATATTCGAAGTTCGAATTTCGATTGCCCCTCCTTGGAATTCAGCGGAACAGTATCAATGGAAAATTACCAAAGGGGAAGTATGGAACGTACTAGAAGGCGCTTGATTTTGTATAAGTACAAAATCGTGTGAAAATCGGTTATAAAGTGAAAAGTGATTGAATTGAAATAAAGTGTTGAATTCTAAGTAGTAAAGTTGAATAACAGTGTGGTTTGAATTTAAAAAAGTTTTGTTTGATAAATAAAGTGTTTCATTGTGAAATTATATAAGTGACATTGAGTTTTATTCGACGAACCCCAGGCAAAAACATTACAATATATTCAATTTTTTGATTGGGCGTGTGTTTTTTTTATTAATATAATGCGTTTTATGTGTTACAATAGGAAAGCTAAATGATATTGTTCCATAACACATTGTTTTGATGAAAAAGAATCTCACGTCCACTGAAAAAATTGATTATTATCTTCCTTGTTATTGATGCGTACGAGGGTGCTTTGTGCTTCCTACATGGCGCAGCTAATAAGGCTCTGGAGTCACTAAAAAACCATTTAAAGCACAGAACAAACTAATGAATATGAAATTTCCAAACTCAAATTCACATACACTTATTTTACTTAAAACACTTGCAAGCTAATGGATTTTGATGGCCTAAAAAGTTTGTCAGTACAGAAAAATACTTTTTTTAGATCGTTTTTCGGACGAAATTCAATGAATTTCTCATAACTGTTTTTAACACTCTTATTCCGCGGATATTTAAGAACACCTTTGCAACATTTTCATTTTTCTAAATCGCAGAAATTTAATAAGAAATAAATTAAACAATTAGAGTGGCGCAACAGCTCGAGGTGAACCAGGGCCAACTTCTCAACAATGTATGCTGGTGTGTTAATTTCTTTACATACAAGGGGACCTACAAATTTTTGCCAAATCCGAACGGCACTTTGAGAAGTTTTTCAAGACAATTTATACTCTCGGAGGGCTTGTCAAACCCTCGCGGAGATGGGGACCGTGAAAAAGAACAAGTCTTTTTTTTTCAGGTGACGATGGCAGGATTCGAACCAGACCTCCGGCGTAGTAAGCACACACACTAACCACTACGCCACGGCACCCCACAGAAATTTAATAAACAAGCCAAAATTGAAAAGAAACCGCGAGATAACCATATTATAAACACTATTAACTTTGACTTTTGCCGTCCCTACAAAATGGTTTTAGCTCAAAAAAGAGATGGAACGCTAGTGAAAAGAGACGAAAAACCTAAAACTCTCTCAATGAAACTGATCTGGAAAGAGAGGACTATACATAGTAGTCCCTAATTTATAAGTAGTTTTAATAAAGAGATATTGTGTTTTTTTTGTAAAAGAAAAAGAAAGACTCAATAGAATGAAGTGAATATTTTTTGAGAGTCCAGAAAGCTCCCGGACGACTTCAAACCATAAATTACTAGATATTCAACTTCGGACATGTAAAAGCTTTGCTCACAAGCTGAGATTGATGAATTTACCCATGCTCTGACATTTGTTTACAAATGTGAGTAGATTCATGAATTCGTCATTTCCATGCAATTGTGTTTTTGAGCTTTTACATCAGCTGATCGCTTAGGTAAATTGTTGTTGTTTAGGAAAGCTTTAAATTTCCGTGTCTGTGAATACGTGTAAGAAGATACAACAACAATTTACCTTATGCGATCAGCTGTTGTAAAAGCTGCATAGCGAAATTGCATGGATATGACCAATTCATGAATTTACTCACATTTGTAAACAAATGTCCGAGAATGGGTAAGTTCATCAATTTCAGCTTGTGGGCAAAGCTTTTACATGGCTAAAGTTTAATATCTAGTTATTCAGTTATTTAAGGCTTGGTTTTACATGGATTTAAATTTAATTTTAAGTTTGGTTCAACATACAACCACAAAAAAATAAAATTCGGTTTTTATTTTACCCAAAACCAAACGAAAACCTCATGAGTATATTGTAGAGGGGTTGGTGAAAACTCGATAGCTATCACGAGATTTCTGCAAATGGAGGAAGATTTTCCAAGGGAATTCGATTTGGTAGTTGTGGGAACAGGTAAATAAAGACAAATACAAATGCATTCAAAATTTTACAGAATTTTTTGAGGCAGGTTTTTCGGAATCTGTTGTAGCAGCTGCCGCGAGTCGTATAGGCAGAACCGTCCTTCACATCGATTCTAATGATTTCTACGGAAGAAGTTGGGCGTCATTTAATTTGGAAAACTTTCAGTCGTTCCTACAAAGCAAAACATTGTCTGAGTCCAATTGCATATATTTTGCTAAACAAATTTGGCATACCCCTACTGAGACGACTAGAGTTTCTTATAGTAAAGAAGATTGGACAAAGGCCGAGATCATTGAAAAATCAAGGAAATTTAACATTGACTTGGCTCCAAAGCTTCTCTTTTCAGCAGGAAGTCTAGTAGACCTGTTGATAACTTCAAATATTTGTAGGTATGCTGAATTTAGAGCAATTGATAAAATCTTTACATTCTTTGAAGGACAGCTACTCAGCGTTCCGTGTTCACGAAACGACATTTTTAACTCCAAAGATTTATCGATTGTAGAAAAACGACTTTTGATGAAGTTGCTTTCAAGTTGTTTAAATTATGAAGAAAGCTCGGAAGACTTTAAGCAATACCAAGGCAAAACTTTTCTAGAGTTTTTGAAAGCTTTTAAACTTACAGACAAGGTTTTACACTGCGTACTATATTCAATTGCAATGAGCGATGAGAATACTGGACTGCATGAGGGAATAAATTCCATGAAAAAATATTTGAATAGCTTGGGAAAATACGGCAACAGTCCATTTTTGTTTCCCATGCATGGTTCCGGAGAAATACCTCAATGCTTTTGCCGGCTTTGTGCGGTGTATGGTGGAACTTACTGTTTAAACAAAAGAATATACACTTTAAATGTAGATGATGATGGCATTAAATTAAACATCGACGGCCATAATATCGAAACCAAGTATCTGGTTTGCTGTAACGGCAGTCTTCCTAATAGCGTTCATCCAGGCAGTGTGTCGCCAACTCAGCGACAGTGTGGAAGTTTTTCAAGGGGTGTATTTATAACGTCTACTCCAATTTTAAATAATAAATCTAATTTGAACGGTGGAGGCGTCAATGTTTTACGGCTGATGGATCCCGCTGACAGGACAAGAGGAGCTATTTTAATTGAACTTTCCCATCATTCCGGTACTTGCCCTAAGGATTTATGTAAGTTCATTCAAATAAATTTTTTTAATGTCCATAATTAATTGGTAATTATTGGTAATTGCTTCCAATACCGGCCATCTCAGGTAAACGGCCACTTTTCTTTTTATCTATTGAAAACTAGAAAACCGGTACGAAATTGAGCATCATGCAAATGCACATCGATAGAAAAATATTTCCAAAAGATACCTACACACAAAATTTCGTTTCAATAGTGTACGCCGTAGCCGGTAGAATTAAAATAGTGTGTGTCCGTTCGTTATCGAACGTGTGTCCAACGTTATCGTTGAAGTGTGAAAAGTGCGAAAATTTTGTACTTTCAAAAAGTTGAGTTTATTTGGAAACCTACGCAAATTTATACTTCTTAAATGTTCCGTACACAAGCTAAATATTCTTTTAACAGACTGGTATTTTTAATATATATATATATTGTTATGCCTTGGCTATACGCGTTTGTGTTTTAGTCGATCAGCGATCGTTCCGCCAGGCCAGAGATTTATTTGGTAGTTAGGGATTCCTCCGGTATTACCCTTGGGAAACTACATTTAGATTTAGGTTAGATTTATTAGCTTGAATAATGCTAGTTTACAATTTAGATACAGTGTTTCCTCTCTAAGTTTAATTTAATAAAAAGTTTTAACAAAAGCGGTTGCTCCACGTTTAAATTTAACATAGTTATTTTCAACTTTAACATTGTTTGGTAGACCATTGTATATTTTAAGACCTTTATAAAAAAGCATATTTTGGGTTTTATTATTTCTGTATAAAACTAAGTTGAAATCATTGTTGTTCCTTAGATTGTATGGCCGCAAATCGGCTCTAAACACTAATCGCCTACTCAAATAATTCGGTAGTAAGTTATTTTTAATTTTAAATATAAACACAAGCGTACATAAAATTATTCTTTGCTTAATAGTAAGCCATTTTAGAGTTTCAAGCATAAAACGTATAGAGATAAACCTGTTACAAAATAGTATTGTACGCATGGCTTTGTTCTGCAACTTTTGCATTTTATTGACCGAGTCAATAGATCCCATTAGCAATATTGTAGGGCAATACTCAAAATGTGGTCTTATGATCGAATTATAGACTTTGATCGCCATTGAAATGCTTAGATTTTTTCTTATCCTACGAAAAAATCCGATTTTTTTGGCAATCTTATTGCAAATATAATTGATATGGCTTTTAAAAGTTAACTCACTATCAAGCATTACACCAAGGTACTTTGTTACATTTACACACTCAAATCCTTCAAAGTAATTGCCATTGTTTTCCTCGTTTACAAACATAATTTTAGTTTTATCAACATTTAGATTCAGTTTGTTCATATTCATATAATGCTTTATATTCGAAATATCTCTTTTAAGTTTTATTTTACACTCACTTAAATTTTCTTCTTCTATATATAGCAACCCATCATCAGCAAACAGTAGGACTTTACAAAACTCTAAAACACATTTAACATCGTTTATGTAGATGAGAAAAAGAATAGCAGCTAATACAGATCCTTGTGGTAGCCCAAGATTAACATCCATTTCACCTAAGACCTCGTTCTCCAATTTAACTATCTGCTTCCGGCTTCGCAGATATGACTGAAACCAACTTAGCTCAATATCTCTTACTCCGTAACTCTCCAGCTTCCTTAGTAGAATGTCCCGATCTATTGTCTCAAACGCTCTCTTTAGATCAATGAAAACAGCTCCTATCTTCTTTTTCTTGTGGAGAATTTCTTTTCACTCAGCAACTACGTAATTTAGAGCCGTTTCACATGAGTGTTTTTTTCGAAAACCTGATTGCTCTTCTATTAATATGTTGTTCTCCTCCAAATATTTTTCAAGCTGAATTTGCACAACTTTCTCTAAAATTTTTTCATATAACGGTAGCATGTTAACCGGTCTAAAGTCTTCGCATTTAATAGAATTGGCCACTTTTTGAACTGGTATAATTAATGAAGTTTTCCAGTTTTCGGGAAAAACTCCATAGCACAGGGAGTAGTTTGTTATATTCATTAAAGCAGGGCCCATAAATGTCAAACTGTCTCTTATCATTCTTTTATTCATGAAATTGAAATCACTTTTGTTTGGAAAGAGATCAATTATTTTCCACAATTCATCAATTGAATGGATTTGTTTAAATTTAAAACGAGTTTGTCTTGGACTTACACAATTAACCCATGTAACATTTGGAATATTATTACGTATATCACACACACTTTCTATAAAATATTCATTAAAAGAGTTAACAATTGTATTTTTATTTTTTATTTTGTTTCCATTGAATTCAATGGACTCCACTGCAGGTTTCTCTTCTCGTAATACAAGGGTTTTGATTGTCTTCCACATACACTTTTGGTTTATTGCACAATTAACCCTATTTATAATGTACTCACGCTCAGCTTTAATTAATCTTCTGGTATATGTATTTCTTATATTTTTATACAGCTCCCAGTCTTCAATAAGACCCGACATAACAAATCGCATATGTGATTGAATTTTAATAGCTCTAAGACTTCTCAGATCACTCGAAAACCACTTGTTTTGAATTTTAGTTATGACAGCTTTTTCGGAAACAAAACTTTTGATTACATTTAACAGTTCACTTTCGAAGACTCCACTCATACAACAGTTAAAGTTCACAAATGTACCTAAGGTATTTATTGCACTTCTTCTTAAACTAGTTGAAGATCTTTTTGAAACAGCAATCAACTTCAGCAACCTTTACTTTACAAGCATAAGCAATGAGAAAACGCAACACGACCAACTTCGGCAACCTTTACTTCTCTATCATAAGTAATGAGAAAACACAACACAATGAGTTTCAGTTTCAATTATATTCAATTATCTTTATTTTACTATCTTGGATTTGGAGCTTAATCTACCGTACTTGTTCACAACTGGAACACAATTCAATCTTATTCTATCAGTTACCCTACCTCGTTACAAAATAAAATCTGTTTTTGCTTAGCTTGCTGTTTCTCGGAAGTGCTGTCTGTGGGAACTGCTGTCGTGCTGTTTCCCGGAATATTGTTGGATGGTGGAACTGCTGACGATATGTCTGAGTTTTGCAGCTAGAGCCTCCACTTGCATAACACCTTCCCCTTTAAGACACATCTAAGGATACCTTATCCTGAGATTGGGCTTGGGTGTCCTCATTTCCACATGCTCCTGGGCGCTTTCCTCTGTGTATGTTTCTGCTGAAATTCTTAGCGTCGTCTCGGGATTCACGCGATGCTTTCTGTTGAAACATCTGTTGAACAGGGCTATGGTTGTCCTTCCTGATCCTCGGTTACACTTCCAAACTGTGTAGCTGATCAGGATTAAGGAAAGAACTCCAAATGTTGATATCAATATCTTTTGAGATCTTTCGGGTATTTTCTTTAGAGCCTTCGTCCAAAAGTTTCGCTGGTTTTGGATCGCAGCCGTCAGGTCCTGCAGTTCATGGATATCCTTAGCCGTTATTTTTGACATCGGTTCAAGGTCCAATCTTATATCCTTTATTCTCGAATTCCAGCAGCAATCTTCTAAGTCACCATACGAATATTTATCTTTTATAGCTATTTCAACATTGCTATTTACTGTTCTTAGCGTCATATCATACGTTTCGAATTTACAATTATTTCCAACCAAAATTGTACCTGATCCAAAAAGTTGGCCAGTCTCGGTTTCATTTTTACATTTACATGTGTACCTAGTTTCCTCTGTTACAGTGAATATGAAGAGGTTATCTTTTAATTTATGAAAAATTTCAATTTTCGAATTAACAGGTTTTGCATTACAATTATTTGCCCTGTTTCTCATGAATACATTTATCTCGCAATTCGAGTCACTTATTGTGCTTCTAAGCAATTGAGGTTTACAAACATAAGCTTTGTTAAAAATCTTACAACCATCCAAATTTCCTTAAGACTTTCCTTAATAATATTTTTATTTATTATCAAATACTTATTTCTTAAACCTAATATAATTACTCCGTTCTTTACAATTTTAGGTACAGTAACTATCTCGTATATTTCAAAATTTTCTTTCGATACTGTTGGGATACTAATTACAACAACAATGTTTTGTTCTTTCGTAAATGCTTTAAGTTCTAATGTTTTAAAAATTTCAGAATAGTTTTCCGTGGTTGGTTCTACAGCTAAATTATTTTCATGCTCTAATTCTCTTAATTAATTGATCAGATCTATTGGCTCTATGATTCTGGGATGAAGGATACCTGCTTGTATAAATAGTAAACTGTCAATAAGCTGCTCAATTTCAAGTTCCAATTGCATAATTTTGTGGTTAATTTTACTCGATAATTCATCATAATAAGACGTTAAGAGAATGGTTCGGTTAAGATCAATTTCTTTAGCATTAACTTTGTTTAATTCATTAATAACATCGTTGATTTACTTTAAAGTAACATTGCTATTCTTTACGCTTTCTAGCACTTGCTTATTTAAATGACTCAGTACCTTGATGTTTTCTTCCATTCCGTTTTTGATCCGACTTTCGTTTTCAGAAATACTTTGGACTGCTTTATAATAGTATTCAGCGTCCTTGCTGTCCATGGTTCCAAATAGAACCTTAAAACCTGTACCTAAAGCATTGATCAAACCGCGCCTTTCTCTTCTTGGTTTTCCGACTATTCCTAAGATTAATCTAATTCTATGGTCAATTTTAGTAATTTCTCTCTTTGCTGCTAATTGATACTCTGCATCCTGCTCTGGATTCAATACAGAGACTATCTATAGAATTAATTATACTTCTTACATTATTACTTGATAGATCTAAAGCGTTAACGTCTAAGTTTATTACTAAAGCTACATGGCTACGAATTTCCCTTGCGTCTCCTACATGGCTGAAATATAACCCACTGTTGTGTTGCAGGTCTCTTATGGGGACGTTGCCGAGAATCTGCCGAGATCCGGCTGATTAATGAGACTCTGAAAAATAGGGTTTGACGTTAGCCTTATTAAACTTCTGGGTTTTGTTTTGAAGTTTTATTATGAGGTAGTCCTCATGGACGTCAACTATAGTGGATGGACCTTTATAAGTATTCCTCTGTTTGCCTTTTCGCTCATTACGTACTAAAACCTTTTGACCTATTTTATATTCCTTCGGCTTTTCCAACTTCCTATCATACCTTACTTTAGCCTTCTCTCTGCAACTTCTAGTTTTTTCCTTTACTTCTGCTTGTATATTAAACAAGTTAGATTTTAGCTCGTCAACGTAGTCGTAAATCGACTTTTCCTGGATTAAATCTACTCCACTTGGTCTATTTACTTCATTACCAAACACAACTTCATAAGGGGTGTATCCTGTTGTATTATGGACAGTACTATTATAGCAGAATCCAGCATATGGCATGCGTTTGCTCCAATTTTCCATCTCATTTAGCTCTTTTCCAGTTGACCTCAAATATTCTAGCAATCAGCAATGTGCACGTTCGACACTGCCATTGGCTTGTGGGTATGCAACGCTTGTTGTTATGTGTTTAATCCCTAATAATTGACAAAATTCGCTGAACAGTCCATTACAGAACTCGAGACCACTGTCTGAAAGAATAAATTTTGGCATTCCAAAGTTCATAATCCACTCTTCCATAATCGCACGAGCAACAGTTTTCATGTCTTTACTCTTAAGTGGTACAAATTTTATGAACTTTGAGAGGTCATCTTGTACTGTTAGTCCGAATTTGTAACCTTCTTCAGTTTCCTGAAATGGCCCTATAATATCGATCATTATTTTCTCTAATGTTTTGTCAGCGGAACTAATGATCTTCATTGGATTCCTAGTGGGAACCCTATTAACCTTCTCAGTTTGACACTGAGGGCAATTTCTGACAAAGTTTTCAATGCATTTTTGCATGCCTTTCCATTTGAATTTTTTTCGTATTTTTGAATATGTGGCTTTTCGGCCAGTATGGCCCCTTATCAAACCTTCGTGGTATTCTTTCATGATTTCCTTTTTTCTATCATCATTGTTTACAAACTCTCTACCGTCGTCGTCCGTGTCTTCATCTATTTCATTGTCTATTTCTTCAACACTATTATTTTCTTCTACTATAACTGGGACCTCTTCAGTTGTATGTACATCGTTTAAGATATCGTCATTAACATCGTTCAAAATCTCCTCAATCACTTCGTCATTAGTACTAAAACCATCTTCTTCTAAAAGGCTTAGTAGATCTTGCCAAGTCTCTTCCTTCTCCTGTTCTGTGACTCGAATATTTTTACTTGTTACATTTGCTGGAGCTTCTTCATTCTCCTTTTCCGTTTCGTATTCCCACATTTCTACTTAACTCGTCTGCAACTACATTTTCCTTCCCCTTTTTGTAGACAATGGTATAGTCAAACTCCTCTAACTTTAGTCGCCACCTGACAAGTCTGCTACCTGGGTCTTTGACTCTAAATAACCACGTCAAGGGCCTGTGGTCTGTCTGTATGACGAATTTTGTACCATAAATATACGGCCTCAACTGTTTCGTTGCCCAAACGATGTATAATTGACCTCGGCCTTATTAAGAGTTCTGCTAGCAAAATGTAGTGGTAAATCATGCCCTTCATGATTTTGGCTAAGCACGGCACCGATGCCTCGATTGGAAGCATCTGTAGTGATGAGAAAAGGCTGAGTGTAATCAGGGTATTGTAAAACTGGGTGCTGAGTAATTGCTTCCTATAACTTGTCAAAGCTTTGTTGTTGTTCCGTACCCCAAACGAATGCGGCATACTTTTTTAAAAGTCTGTTCAATTGGCTCAGCAATATTGCTAAAGTTTTTTACGAATTTCCGATAATAGCCTATCATTCCGAGAAAAGACTTAATACCTGTAGCATTTTTAGGTGATTCCATTCGCTTTATACACTCAATTTTGTCTGGATTTGGTTTTACCCCTTTATCAGTAATGACATGTCCCAAGTACGAAACCTCTTTTTCAAAGAAAAGTGCGAATTTCTGGTTGCAATTTTAGATTAGCTTTCCTGAGTTGCTCGAACACTCTCCTCTAAATTTTGTCCATGTATGACAATATCATCTAAATAAACCAAACATTTGATCCCTTGTTATCCAGCTAGGACATTGCAGGCTGGTGCATTTTTCAAACCCATTGGCAATCTTGTGAATTCAAAATGCCCATATGGTGTACTAAACGCAGTTTTTTCCATATTATCTTCATCCATCGGGATCTGATGGAAACCGGACGTTAAGTCCAGGGTGGAAAAGTATTTTGCTTTTCCAAGTTGGTCCAATATCTCGCTAATGTTCGGCAGGGGGTAGTTATCCGGGATTGTAAGCTCGTTTAGCTTACGGAAATAAATAACCATACGCCACTTTTTCTTCCCACTGGCGTCTGCCTTCTTTGGAACTATCCACAATGGAGAGCTCCAAGGAGAACTACTGTCTCGAATAATGCCGTCATCCTTCAGTTTATCAACCTGTTTTCGCACTTTCTCTTGGGATAACGGTGGCTCTTTGTAAACACAGACTCCGTTCCAATACCAGTGCGTATTTTATGTAAATCGGTCTTAGTCACCTTCTCATCTTCAATGCTAAATATCTCACTAAATTCTTTTACTATTTCTAATAATTTTTCTTTCTCCTCAGCATTTAAATGATCCGTTCTGATATTACTAACAACTCTATTTGGCCTTTTATTAGCAACGTCAAAATCTCCTAAGTTTGTCCCTTGGCTGCTTAATCCATTTATATTGAAAGGTTTCTCCGTAGTTTTAACTTTAGAAACTAAACATGTGCCTCCTTTATTTTCAGTAACGCAATTAGGTACAATAATACCTTCTCCTAATTCCTGTCTAGGTACCACTATTTCTCCTTCAAGATTTTTGTCAACAATGACAGTCCTGAATACTTCTGATCTCTCCTTGACGATTCTCTCTTCGTGGAGATATCAAAGTAATTTTGCCAAGTTTTCCACTAATAACATTTTCCTGGTAATCAATCGTGAACCCACCCTCTCGTAGGAAATGGTTTCCGATTATTTCATCGTAATTTCCTAATAAATTATTCTCAACTACTTGAAATTTTAATACCTCCGACCTAGTGCTATTACTCTTTATGGCAAATTCTACACTCGTTTCTACCTCCCCCAAGGTTTGGCACATTTGTCCACTTATTCCTTTAAACTGCATAACTTCTCCTTTATTTACCTCATCTTTATAAACACAGTCAGCTTGAATTATCGATATCTCCGCACCCGTGTCTATAATGAGTTTCCTTAAATCTCCATTCACTCTAGCTAACACATGAGGACTTTCCGAAATATCTACTAGTCTAAGCTGCACGATTGCCTCTTTAACCGCGCAGTCTTCTAAAAATCCCTTACTTTAAAGCGAGCATTATTCGAGGTAGACGGTTGGTTTGGAAGCTGTTGTTGGTTGGCAAGTTGCTCTTGTCGGAATGGATTATTCTCTACTCTGTTTTTCCTGGGCTGCCTGCAATTTCTGACTAAATGACTAGGTTTCCCACAGTTGTAGCAACATCTTGTGTCTGTATAATTAATTTTGGCTAAGTTCTTAGACGTGTAGTCATGATGCGTATTCGTTTTGAATAAATTTATTCGCTGTTGACCGCGCGATATACATTTGATAAAAAGCACACGACCGTCTTCTTTCAAAGTTTACAACCGAGTCTTTATTTTTCTAATCATACTTAAAACTAGCTTACAACTACCTGAGCCGAAAAGCGCACCCAGCAAAAAAAGCGTGTCAACAGAATTTGGAATGTATGAAATGAAATAAGATGAGGCGAGAAGCGCACTCAGCAAAGGTGTGTGAAAATAATTTTAACATATGAGCTTATAGATATACATAGTAAATTTGTTTACAAACATAGTATCAAACATAGTTATACACATTCAAGTCTACTGCGTAGCGTCGTTCGGTGGAATGGTTATCCTCACAGAAGGTGAGGATCCGTCGTCATCTGCTTCGAGCATGAACTCTGCTCTGGCTTCAGTTAGTTTGGTTGTTCTTTCATTGGAATAATATTGTCGAATACACCTCCAGACAGCAATGCCCAGTAACACTGTTAAAATCGATACACCTGCTACTGTTGAGTGGTGGGCCACAGTGCGCCAATCTGTGACGGTCTCTTCAGAGTTGGTCTCCTCGATGGTGCTTAACTTCTCCCATGTATCGTCTGTTAAGAGAATAAATTCTTTCGAGCTTAATCTGTAATTAGATGCATTAGATATATCGGACAAGGTAAAGTTCAGAGGCTTGATAAAAGTCATTTGGATGTCAATTTTTGGATTTCTTTCTGACATTAACACGCTTCCCCGGGTTCTGATGATACAAGATTGGTTAAGGTGTAGGATGCCGACTCCGTCTAACGACATTTCTTCCCTTTGTCCATCGCAAATTATCGCAGCTGCAGAGGTCTTACTTGCTACAAACAACCAAGTGTTTTTGCGATATAGGTGCTTCCAAGTGATGTCAGATATATGGAATTTCCTCAGTGGGCAAACGCTTGTTGCTTTAGTTTGTAGCATCCACTTCTTCGACTTCTATTGTCGTTGTGGTTGACATCATGAGTGTGTGTTGTTGGTGAATTGATTTTCTTAAAAGTTCTTGGTTATGATCTAGATCGTCAATGCTAGCGTATACCTCATCGTTAACTCCAAACACCATCTCCAAAAATTTTCCGAATAATCCACGCTTCGATCGACTTCTGTACTGCTCATTAAAAGTTGCTCTTAGCACATCTAGCTCCCGCCGTATGGAGATTTCCTTTTCCTTCAGATGATTCAGCAGAGTGTCGCAATGGATTTCGGTTTTAAACGTGGTTGAAAAGCTACAAGATTTTTCCATTTTGCGTACAATTTCCTCGGCTTTCCTGTATTCGTCCGTTATGTTTAGACTAGAAACAACTTCTACTTTCAGGGTTCCACGGCTGATCTTCACCTTTCCAGCCTGCTCCACGTATAGTCCGGGTTGCGGGCGTTTAATTACATAATCGGCATGGCCCTGAGTCAAACAACTGAATATCAGTAACAAATTCATGAGGATGTATCTAAGTCTCAATATTTTCTTTTGTTTTGGATATGCAGTTTCAATCCGTTTAGTGTGTACTAACTAAGTTAGTATTCGTGGTATTGGCTGGTTGTTTACCATCTTTATCTTGTTCCTTTTCCAGAGGAAGTGGACAAAGTTTCAAAATGGGTCGTTTGCATATGGCTTTTCCCTTTGTTCTTAGAGTAACGACTCTTACCACCCCATCTTCCCCTGGGTTCACCTGTGTTACACGAGCTAGAGGCCATCTTGTTGCTGGAAACTTTTCATCTTTGATAAGCACAATTTCTCCTACCTTGACGTTATTGTTGCCCTTACGCCACTTTGATCGTTGCTGAAAACTGTTGATACATTTTCTGTACCAATTTCCATCTTGTCAAACTATTAGTGCCTATATCCAATTTACTTGGCTCCAATGGCGTCACCAAAGCTTGCCCGATTAAAAAGTGTGCGGGTGTTAGGACTTCAATGTCTTCTGGATCATAAGCTACTGGACACAGTGGACGAGAATTCAAACATGCTTCAATTTGCGTGAGTAGTGTACTTATTTCCTCAAACGTCAGCGTTGTGTCACCTATTATGCGCCGTAGATGGTATTTGACCGATTTAACTCCTGCTTCCCATAATCCTCCGAAGTGAGGAGCTGCCGCGGGAATGAAATGCCATTGCGGACCCTTTATGCTTGGGCTCAAAGCACTGCAAGTGATTTCGCTTAATGCTTTTCTGAGATCTTTTTCGAGAACTCTATTTGCTCCTACTAGTGTTGTGTCATTATCGCTATACATGTCTGTCGGAAGGCCTCTGCTTCAATATGTATGGCTTTTGTGCAAAAGCAGACAAATATGGCTATGTAACCCTTATACGATTTAAAGCCTCTGCCCTTTGTTGTTCGTATTTGTATTGGCCCTGCATAGTCTATTCCGGTATATGTGAATGGTTTAGATGGCCGTACACGCGGTCCAGGTAGATCTCCCATTATGTTACTTAGGTTCTGCGCTTTGAATCTGCAGCATTTGACGCATTTCCTAAGGACCTGTCTTACTCGACTCCTTGCATGTAGTATCCAGAATTTTCGTCTTGTGTATGCTAACGTTGCTTCGTTGCCACCATGAAGTATTGTAAGATGTGCATCGTTTATTACAAGTTCAGTAACGAACTCTTTACTTGGAAGTATAATTGGATGCTTCTGGTGATACGGAATGCTAGCGTTACTAAGCCTTCCCCCTACTCTCAAAATACCATTTTCATCTGAAAACGGATTGAGTGATATCGAAGCACTGGATGAAGGAAGCGATTTATTTTCCTTAAGTAAATGTATTTCAGTGCTGAAATGTTGTTTTGTATTATAATAAGTATACTTATTAGTGACTTACTTATCTCATCATAAGTTAAGTAAAGCGTTTTTGGAATTTTAAGTTTCTTACAACCAGCAATAAATCGTTTTGAACAAGCTACCATTCGTGTTAATGTTTGCAAGTCTGAGTATTTATCCAAGATATCCCATCTGCAATCGGTAGTAGTAACAATCATGACCTTGCTCACGCGCTCTTGAAGTTCTTCTACTGTATCGACATCTGCCTTTTCAGTCGTATAAATGCGCCCCGGTTCGCTGAGCCACGATGGTCCCTTCCACCATAAAGTGTTATCGTTCAATAAATGTGGTTCCACACCCCTCGATGCTAAATCTGCAGGATTTTCCTTCGATCTCACATGATGCAAGTCTGTAGGAGCAGTCACTTCACGTATTTGTTTAACCCGCTTTGATACAAAACCTTTCCATCTATCTGTCACACCATTTATCCATGCCAAAGTGATAGTCGAATCGGTCCATGCATGCACTTCAAGTTCTTCCCACTGCAGTGCGAGCTTTACTTGTTTTAAAAGGTTAGCTATAAGTACAGCAGCGCATAACTCAAGCTTTGGTAGTGTGATGTTGTTAATGCTTGATGATTTCAATGGTGCCACTCTAGTTTTCGACATCAGAAGCGTTATGTTGCAGGTGTTATTTTCTGTTACAATCTTACTGTATACTACTGCTCCATATGCCTTTTCGGAAGCATCTGAAAAACCATGCTTATAATGAATCCAACGAGGAATGTCTATCTTCTCCACTGTTGGTAACCGACTTCGGAAAGTTGTCCATTTTATTGTCAGTTCATTTTTGCCGTAATTATTACCGGTGACAACCAGCTTAATGGATCGTAAAGTTTGGCAATGTCCGAAAGAATTAATCTTTTTGTAGGCTTCTCCGACAGTTGCTTTGATTTGACTTTAAAGTTAAATATATCCCCCATAGGATTCCAATATACCCCAAGGGTCTTGATAGTATTTTCGTTATTTATTTCTATCGTTTCCTGTTTTTGATCCGGTTTAGATTTACTAAAAGTTTTGGATGGTTACCATTCCATTTTCTTAAGTTGAACCCACCTTTTCTTAGCACCTCGATTTAATCTTTCTGAACGCTTTTTGCTTCTGATAAAGAAGCTGATCCTGACATAAGATCATCTACGTAAAAATCCCTGTTTATTATCTCTGCGATTCTTGGGTACTCTTGTGCCTCGTCTTCAGCCAATTTATGTAACGTTTTTATAGCTAAGTAAGGAGCGGATTTCGTTCCGTATGTTATAGTTGTAAGTGCGAATTCTTTTATATTTTCGTTAATTGATGGTTGCCACAATACTCTTTGATATCGTTGATGGTCGTTATCTATTTTAATCTGTCTATACATTTTTTCAATGTCTGCCGTGTAGACGTATTCGTGCGTTCTCCACCGAAGTAAAATGTATTGAAGATCCTGTTGTAGTTTGGGACCATTGAGCATTAGTTGATTTAAACTAAGCCCGTTGCTTGTTTTCATTGAAGCGTCGAACACCACACGTAGTTTGGTTGTTGTGCTTTCTTTTCTTAATACAGCCTGGTGCGGCATATAGTACACTTGGTTTGCATTTGTGTACCTGGCTTCATCACTTGTTATTGTCCTCATATGACCTAGGTGTAGGTTCTCCTGCATAAATTTGTTGTAATCATTATGTAAATTTGGATTTTTTGTGAACTTTTTCTCCATCTGATACCAACGCGCCATTGCCCTAAATCACCTAAGCTTTGTCCCATGTCGTTAAAAGGAATTTTTACTGTGTGGTACCATCACTGTTTCTTCTGGTAGTCTGTTGATAAAAGTCTTCACATTTAGTGTGTTCGGTTGTTAGTTCTTCGTTCATAGCAGATTCTTCAATCGTCCAGAACTTATTTAGTTCTTCATCTATATTCGTTGTTGTGATCAAGGATATCAAGCTGTGTTCAACTTTACTCTTTATCTCCGCTTTCCCAGAAAGAATCCACCCGAACTTTGTATTTTGCGCTAATATTTCGTTGTTAATCTTATGTATTCCTTCTAAGATGATGTCGGTAAAAACGTCTGCTCCAATAAAAATATCAATTGGCCCGGGAGTATCATAAGTTGGATCTGCTTGAATATAGTTTTTGTAGAAGTTATTCCTATTTTTTATAACAATGGATTCATCTGGTTGTGTATTCGTCAATGTTGAGAGCACTAACGCTTCGCAAAGAAGTGAAAAATTTGAAGGATATCTCGAAGTAAGTTCCAGTTCTACTTTATTTTTACAAAAACCTTTGCATTGTTTGCATTGTGCCATTCCAGAAATCAGAAAGCTTGCTTTGTGCTTAGGGCAGCCCAGTCTCTGAACTGCATCTTCCGTAATGAATAACGCTTGTAAGCCCGGATCTATTAGGGCACGGACAAACTCATCATTTTTACTGTGTAGGTACCATCACTGTTTCTTCTGGTAGTCTGTTGATAAAAGTCTTCACATTTAGTGTGTTCGGTTGTTAGTTCTTCGTTCATAGCAGATTCTTCAATCGTCCAGAACTTTTTTAGTTCTTCATCTATATTCGTTGTTGTGATCGAGGATATCAAGCTGCGTTCAACTTTACTCTTTATCTCCGCTTTCCCAGAAAGAATCCACCCGAACTTTGTATTTTGCGCTAATATTTCGTTGTTAATCTTATGTATTCCTTCTAAGATGATGTCGGTAAAAGCGTCTGCTCCAATCAAAATATCAATTGGCCCGGGAGTATCATACGTTGGATCTGCTAGAATATAATTTTTGCAGAAGTTATTCCTATTTTTTATAACAATGGATTCATCTGGTCAATGTTGAGAGTACTAACGCTTCGCAATCTAATGAAAAATTTGAAGGATATCTCGAAGTAAGTTCCAGCTCTATTTTATTTTTACAAACACCCGCTTTGCATTGTGCCATTCCAGAAATCAGAATGCTTGCTTTGTGTTTAGGGCAGCCCAGTCTCTGAACTGCATCTTCCGTAATGAATGACGCTTGAGAGCCCGGATTTATAAGGGGACGGATAAACTCATATGTATTTTGCACTGTTTTTGCTTTTATTAGTGCAGTTGCGAGTATGGTCATATTTTCTTGTTTGTTACATGTGGATTCATTTTTTTTCTTATTTACTTGTTGGTTCAGATTGCGATACATGCGTTGAGACATTTTGAGAATTGTTTTGTGCATTTCCTGTAGTTCCCAAATGCAAAAGAGTATGATGTTGCCTATTGCATGTTACACATTTTGACGTACTGTAACATTTTTCACTTTCCCCATGGTTGAGGCAGTTCTTGCAAATTTTATTCTGTTTTATAAACTGAACTCTTTCTGTGACACTCTTTTCTCGGAAGCCTAAGCATGTATAAATTGTGTGATTGCCTTTGCAGTATTTGCACTTTTTTACTGTTGTGAAATGATTTTTGACCATCCATTTTTGATCTTCATTTGGTCTATTATTATACACGCTTTTTATTTTCCCCTAGGGCTTCCAGGGACTGAAACCGTGTCTCCAAAAATGACAAAACATCATCAAGTTTTGGTATTTCACGAGGATCCTTTAGGCTTTGTTCGTATAACTTATGCGTTTCTGCATCAACCTTCTTAATTATTATATGTGCTATTATTGAGCCCCATGACTTAGTGTCAACCTTAAGGTTTTTTATTGCATGTAAATGCTCCTGCGTAGTATCGTGTAGTTGTTTTAACATATATGATGACTCGTTCTATTTTATTGGTTGATTCAGAATTGCATCTAAATGTGCAGAGAATATTATGCGTTGGTTGTTGAATCGATTATTCAATAACTCCCATGCCGCGTCGTAGTTTGTCTGTGAGGTAGTAAGATGCTGGATCAGTTTGTTTGCCTCACCTTTAAGTGATGTTTTTAAGTTTTTCTTGTATATCGCTTGACATTTTAGTGACAACATTTTGAACTTGTTGTCTGAAGTTGTTGGTAAAATATGCATTGGTGCTATATTCTTTTTCTATACCTTGAAGAGTGGTGTGGTTTTCCAAGAACTTCTGCCACAGTTCATTTAACTTAACTAGTTTCCCAGCTAGGTATTTAGTTGTTTTCTTGACACCCCCATCTTTTTTATAATTAGTATATAAGGATTGGATTGACTTACCCAACTCCTGTTGCTCGTTGAATATTTGGTCAGCTATTCTATTCTTCTCTTGCCTTGGATTTCAAAGTTTATTTTTCTAGGTTCGCAGTCAAAAAGCACAATTTTTTCAATTGAATTTCTGAAAATCGAACCTCCCGTTAAAAGTTCACAAGCCACAGTTTTTTCAATTGAATTTCTTAAAATCGAATCTCCCGGTAAAAGTTCACAAGCCACAGTTTTTTTAGTTGAATTTCTTACAATCGAATCTCCCGTTAAAAGTTCACAAACCACAGTTCTGCGTAAAAAGTTAAAAATGTTTTTCCGTATGGTTTTTCGTATTTCCGTATTTTTTATGTTCCCCGTATTTCCACTTTCAAAGTATATTAAGGCATGGAATTATGTAACCGTAGTCCTTTGTAAACAATGCTGTTTTGTGTAACGTTTCTTAAATAGTAAGGTGGTCTAAAATCCTCTCCATTTCTTAGATTATATGGTTGCGAATCACTTACTATTCTCAGATATTTTTTTAAATATTTAGGTAACATATCTTGTTTTATTTTGAACATTTAACACAAAACATTAAAAAGAATTCTTTGCTTTACACTCATCCACCGTAACATATTTAACATTAGTGCAACCGATGTGTATCTGTTACATTTTAAAATAATTCTTAATGCTCTGTTATAAACACGTTGTAATTTTAACACCGTAAAGTCACTACATAAATACAAAATTGACGAGCAGTATTTAAAGTGTGGTTTTATCATTACATTAAAAACATTAATTGCACTCATAGTTGGAAGCATGCTTCGGGTGCATGCTCCCCCCCCCCTTGATATTTTTATCATAGGGTGTACGCTGAAAACCATCTTTCGCTTAAAGAGAGGTGGTTTTTGGTACCACACGCATTGGAATTTTGAGGAACTTGTTCGAGAATTGCCCTTTGACCCCTGTCTTATGGACAATTCAGCAATGACCCCAGAAATTCTTTTGCAACCAAATTACCAAGTCAACTTTCCTCAGGTAATGGAATGGCTTCGGCCAGACTCTGAGCCAGGGAAAGAATGCCATCGTATTTTCACGGATGGCTCCAAAACCGGGCAGGGGTCTGGTGCTGGAGTCTTTGTGGAAAGCGAGAACATTAGACTCCACTACCCCTTAGGTAAATATGCGTCTGTCTTCCAAGCGGAGATTTTCGCTATCCTAATGGCTATGCGCTATATTGTGACTAACAGGGGGAGGGCAAGAAGCATATACGTTTGCAGTGACAGCCAAGCCGCTTTAAATGCGTTGCTCAACCCTCTTACCTCGTCCAAGATAGTGCTCGAACTCAAGAATTCGTTGAACTTAGTCGGAAGGCTAAATGCAGTAATTCTTGTTTGGGTTCCAGGTCACACTGATATCCAGGGAAATGAGATCTCTGATGAGCTTGCCAGACTTGGCTCAGAAGAGGCTTTCTCAGGACCCGAACCTGCTTTAGGCCTGCCTGTATCTGTTGTCACGTCTGCCATTGATACTAGGGTTTCTCGTGAGCACAGGGCTCGTTGGCGTGACTGCGATGGGTGCAGACAGACTAAACGACTACGCCCAGACATCTGCGAGGGGTCAGCGTCTTTTCTTCTATCTCTTAGGAGAATCGATTGCAGACTTCTTGTAGGCGTCCTTACCGGCCACCAAGCTTTTGCTAGACACTTGAATGTGTTAGGCTTAAGCGAAACCACCACCTGTCTTGCCTGTGGAGAGGACGACGATACAGCGGAACACTTTCTCTGTAGTTGTCCTGCCTTTGCTCGCATCAGGTGGCGGATCTTTGGGGCTGACGTGGTGAGTGCCGAATACCTAAGCTCTTCATCACTGAAGCTCCTTCTCATCTTTCTTCGAAAGACGGGTAAGTTTACCTGTCACTACACCTTACATTAAATACATTAATGTAAGGTGTCTGCATGGTAGTAGAATGGACCAGTAGTTGTGTCTGAGTGCTCCATCGGATAGTAGCAACCTCCAACAAAAACGTAAAAGTATGCTTCGGATTCTCCCAAAGAAAAATACTTTTTTAGACTATGTCTATTAAACTGCAATTTTCAGTCGATCATGACACCCAAGTATTTTACTTGCTTGACTTGTTCAATTGCTTGGCCATATACACTTAAGTTAACTGTTTGATTAGGTTTAAAAATCATACATTTCGATTTGGACACATTCAGTTTAAGCTTGTTTATTTCAAGCCAAATACTTATATTGTTCAGGCCTTCTTGAATTTTTCTAATACACTCGGCAACGTTTTTTCCAGATATAAGAAGCAAGGTGTAATCTGCGAAGAGTGATATCTGGGAGTAGTTTAGTGCGGTGTTTATGTCGTTGATGTATATGATGAAGAGTAAAGCTCCAAGAATAGAGCCTTGGGGGACGCCTACTTCGGTCTCAATACTGTTGGAATACACGCCGTAAATAACTGTTCGTTGAGTGCGACCTTGCAAAAATGATTCGAACCATCTCAGCTTAATACCAGTAACACCGTATTTTTTTAATTTAAGTATGTAGTAGAATGCTCCGATCGATTGTTTCAAAAGCTCTCTTAAAGTCAAGAAACACGGCGATAACAACGTTCTTGTGGGCTAGCTCCTCCTTCCAACTAATGATAACGCTGTTGAGAGCTTTTGCAAAAAAAGACCGTCAAGCATGAAGACATACGCGGAGCGGTTCGTCGGCTTTTGTTGAAGGTTATGGTCATCTATATTGCGCAGTTTGTGTAACATTCTACCTATTTATTTATTAACATTATTTCTGGATATATTTTACAGTCTGTAATATACTTTTTTCGTAGTGCTGTATACTGTTCTTATATTGGGTGATTTTATATTGGGTTTCGTAACTCTAAAAAAAGGCTGGCAAAAAGCTTTACCGTTATAGAGGGAAATAGAGGGAAGGACATATTATTTCTTGCCCTTTTTAGGATTTTTATAATTTAAGACCCATAAAACAGCAATTTGGATTATTTTTAATTACCGTTAGACTTTTTGATCAATTTTACATCCACCTGTGCTAGCATTTGCCACTTTTCTCAAGTTCTGCGGACATAGATTTCTGAGAAAATGGTAAAAATATGCTGTTTTTTATTTCGCTTGTTTGAATGGGCTTAAGAACTAAGGGTCGAAAACGGCAGTTTTTTAACGTTTTTGATGCAGTTCGCTTGCCTTTTAAACATTTCATACTTCAGCCAAATTTAAACAAGATCGTCATAACCGTTAAGGATATAGAAATCTTTAAAAAATAGTTTTCAAAAATGTTTCCACGTTTTTCAGTTAAATCTTCGAAGTTTTTGAATACTCGAAGTCTGCTATAGTTTTGTATAAAATTTACGAAGATGGACTATGCCCGGTGTTAATTTAAAAATTATACTTTATACCGTTTGGGAGATAGAGGAGGAGACATGCGTTCTTTTGAACTTTTTTATAATTTTTTCAAGTACGTTTTTTCATGCATTTTTGCGATTTCGAAAATGCGTCAAAACTGCAGTACTCAAACTGTTTTTGGAAAATATGACCTAAGCACTTGGTTTACTTTGAGTTCCTTTATAGGTGTGTTCAATATTGATTTTGAGCTATAAGCCGTTCAAAAGTTATGGCCTCCAACACTTTGAAAAACGTCATGTATTTTCGACTCTTCATTTCTCACAAACGTTTTATTTTTTAATTAAAGCTTAGTATTTCTTAAGCCTAAATTTCTTTTTTCTAGATCTTGCCTACTTAACTTCTTGAAAAAAGACTAAAAAAACATTAAGTCCATTTTCACAGGAAATTTCAAACTCTTTGGATTTTCTGACTATTTCCGTAGTTTATACGCACACCAAATTTTGTCTTCCTACGACTTACCGTTCAGAAGTTATAAAGCGATTGGACGGACGGACGGACAACGTAGCGATTCCATAAGAGGTCCTTTTTCCATTTTTGGACGGACCGCGAAAAAAAACAAATCGAAAGTGCAGTGCTAAATTGGAAACAGTCCTCTATTAAATGCTTTTCTAAAACCTTAATAAATAGTTAAAACATAAATCAACGAAAAAAAAATAATAATTGTGTTAAAATCGCGCATAGGTGCATATCTATATGTACCTTCCCAAAAGCAGTACATATCTAGTTATATGAGAAAAAAAACACTCGCTCATTACCTTATCACTCGCGCTGCTGTGCTCCGATCTCCAATCACATGCATAACACCGCTCCCTCGCATCTGCTGTATTGAACATATAGCCCAGTCCTTATCTATTTTTTTTTCTTTTTCTTCTTTTTCTTTTTGCCTGTCGCTGCTGGTATCGACACTCCAATGCACAGTTGGCGTGCTGCTGCCAGCAGTGGTAATGAGCGGGTAATTGATTGTTGATGATTTTTTCGCTTGATTTACCACACATTTGCTCTGTAAAGGCATTATACTTACAAAGTGTTGTTGTGGTTTTTCTTTGCGAGGATCTTATCGCAACAATCCAGCTTAGTGTTGTCGCTTATTTATTGTTTCTGAGCAGTTGTATTGTGTTGCGCAGATGAGCGACTTCCGTGTCGACATTTGCAACATTCGTGGGCTGCGAAAAAAACTCATTGCTGCGTCCGTCCATGTCTGTACTTACAGCCCAGCTGTTTTGGCCCTAAGCGAAATTCAGGTATTAGACAAAGATCCTGCAACAGGGCAACCCGATCCGGGTTTCAAACTCCGTGGTTATCGCTTAGAGCCATTATTCTTTCCACATCGTGGTCTCGCCATTTATATTCGTGATGATATTGTCTGCCATATTCCTCCACAACTCAACAACTATACTAGATTTCATCGGCCGTAGACAAACAATTCATTACTGTTTTGTGTTCAGAAGCCCTAACTTGGGCAGTGCATTAACTTGTAATGAGTTTGATGAGCTGTCTGATTTCATCCTACGAATTTTTTCCTTGAATCCTAATAATGAAATCGTGATTACGGGCGATTTCAATATTCACAATTCTAAGTGGCTTTGACATTCTGGTCAGTCAACACCTATGTTGAGATCTTTGCTGCGTTAAATAACCTAACGCAACTTGTAAACGAGCCCACACGGATACCCGACATTAGCAATCATTCCGCCAACACTCTGGATTTGTTTCTTACCTCCCATCCCGATAAGTGCACCGTGAATCTACTGTCTCCTCTAGGCTCGTCAGAGAACTGCTTCATATCTGCCAAGTTCCTATTGGGTCGTCAACCTAATAAGGAAATAACTCCGAAAAGAACTGTATAACTGAACTATCCGTACAAGAAAGCCAACTGGGACGGCCTTAATAAATTCTTCGGTCGTTTTAACTGGTCTTTGTGCTTTCTTAACGACAACGTAAATGCTGCTGCTGATATGATTACGAACACCATTCTTCTTGGTATGAGATCCTTTATCCCCAATAGGATTAAGAGTATCAAGCCAAAAGAGAACTCGTGGTATGACTTGAGTTGTAAAAAGGCGATTAGGTTGAAGGAGGTATGTTTTCGGTCTTTCAAAAGCTGAGGCAGAAAACACTACATTGTCCCAAGGGTAGCAAAAACGTCTGGTCTTTCGTAAAAAATGTTAAAAACTGTTCCTCGTCTGGATCTAGAACAGGCGTTTGACCGAGTCCCTCGGGATACACTGTGGAGAGTTTTGCAGGACTATGCGCTGAGTGGGCCTCTTCTGAGAGCCATTCAGTCTTTGTATGGAAACTGCAAAAGCCGTGTACGGATAAATGGTGTCAAATCCCATCCTTTTGATGTGCGCGTTGGACGGAGTCTCTTGAGTTGGTGGCGGAGGATCGAGAAAACTGCAAGGACCATTTAGCAACCCTCGCTCCGCGACCCTTTTAAAGGATAAGCGGCATCCGAAAATGATGATGATGATGATGACTGTTCCTCATCTACATTCCCCACACTCGTTTACAATGACATTCCAGCTGTCACCTCTCTAGACAGCGCAAACCTACCTGCAGCGCACTTCGCTGCTAGCTCTATGCTTCCTGATTCTGCTGTGTCTCCCCCTGTACTTGAGCGCGTCGAAGGGGACAAATTCATTTTCGCACTCGTACAGTTAAAAGAGTACTTCAAGATCTCAATATTCACAAATCCGCTGGTCCAGATGGAATATCCCCTATTGTTCTGAAGATGTTTTCTTCCACGCTGGCAAAACCATTTTGTAAGCTTTTTCATCGGTCCTACTCCTCAGGTCGCTTTCCGAGTAGAAGGAAAACAGCATTTGTCCAGCCCGTCCCTAAAAAAGGCGATTCTTCTGCACTTACTTCCCTTCTTTCTAAGGTCATTAAAACGCTAATTAATTATCAGCTTATGAAATAGCTTGAAACACGAAAACTTCTTACTGACCGGCAATACGGTTTTCGTAGCAAACAGTCCAGTCTTTCTAAGGTCATGGAAACGCTGATTAATTATCAGCTTATGAAATAGCTTGAAACACGAAAACTTCTTAATGACCGGCAATACGGTTTTCGTAGCAAACAGTCCACTGGTGGTTTGATGCCATATCTCACTGAAAAGCGGAACCATTCCTTGCATCTTCTTGGTGAAAGCAAGATTGTTGCCCTTGATATTTCTAAAGCATTTAACAGAGTTTGCACCAAGCTCTTTTGTCGAAAATGCGTGCCTTTGGAATCGACGGATCTCATTTGATGGATTAGTATTCATCTTTCGAACCGTTCAATTGAAGTTGTTTTGGATGGCTTCAAGTCCGCAGTTCATAAAATAATCGCTGGGGTTCCCCAGGGCTCTGTTTTGTCTCCGACACTCTTCCTCATGATACCCGACCCAGGGTATATTAAGTTTGATGTATAGTTTGTAACGCAGTGAAATAATCACCGTAGACCTTTTAGAGATATTAATGGGACCGACAGGAGAATCGATTAATCCCCATGTCCGTCCGTCCGTCCGTATGTAAACAAGTTTTAGGCCTTAAATTTTAAGGTAGAGCTGAAATTTGGTGAGTTGGCGGGAAGTCCAGTCCTTAAGATCAAGTTTTAAAATAAGCTGAATCCGCCCACAGACACGCGCACTACAGGCCTGTATGTGCGCGAATCTCTAATTTAAAAAATACTTTTTCCAAATCTTAGCTTTGTTACAATGGCGCTAGCGCATTCATTTTAGGTATGTAACACTGCCTTGTAATTCTCTTTGAAGTAGCCAAAAAATGTTAGCCTTTTCATTGACCACGCCCGCTTTTTAAGGGATTTTAGCTAAAATGACTGTTTTTCATTAAATATATATGAAATTTGACAAAAAATTATATGACAAATTATATGAGCTTTAGGCCGAAATGTATGCAACCACATGTAGTATAAAGCCTTTAACAGTTATATTTTTGTATCCTGCCCATTTTTTGGAGGCGTGGCAGTTTTTTTGTATGGTCGGGTATTTTGCAGTCCAAGGTAGATGGACTGAAGCTTTTGCATACGCACTGTTGCACTTTCCCACTTGTTTTCATTAATGATCTTCTGTCTGCTACAACTAATCCTAACTGAGGTGACAGTAACCTCAGTTTCTCACATTCGTTCTCGGTCCCGCGCCCCTGCTCTTCGGACGTAGAACTGGAGCGGCAGCGTATGTCAAACTCATTTAACTCTGATATTAACAGCATTGTATCATGGGGATCTAAAAATCAAGTAGAGTTTAATGCTTCTAAAACTCAATGCTGTCTTCAGTCATTAAAGCAAAACCGTAACACTCAGCCATTATTCATGAATGGCACTTCTCGGTATGTATGTCAATAAAAACCTTAGTTGGAGTGATCACATATTCGAAATCGCTAAGAACGCTGCGAAATGCCTAGGTTTCCTTAAAATATGCAAGAAATATTTCACCCCTCTTGATTTGGCTATTTTGTATAAGGCCTAAAATCGCCCAAGGTGCAATATAATTCCCATGTCTGGGCTAGTGCTTCTAAAACAACATTGCACCTGCTAGACAGGATACAAAAACGCGCGATAAAACTTTTGGAGACAGGAATATTGCGAAGTCAATCAACTCATTAGAACATCGACGTAATGACTCTTGCCCATCGCTGTTCTATCGCTTTTTCTACAAACAGTGTTCCATCAAAATAGCCAACTGCATTCTTCCCCTTAAGACGTTCTACCGTAATGCTCGCCAAAGATCGAATGCACGTTCGCTTACCCTAGAGCCCACTTTCGGACGTATTGTTAATCTTAGAGGTTCTTTCTTAGGCCGCACAACGCGAATGTGGAATGTTCTCCCACGATCAGTCTTTCCTTCGCAATACAATCTGCAACTGTTCAAAACAAGAGTGCACCGGTACCTCTGTTCCTTTCCCTCTTCTTGTAATCCTTTCCACTCGTGAGTTTCTTCCAATGTGAATTAACATTTAAAGGGTAACCAATCCTTTAATTCGTGAGTGTATTATAAAAAAAACCAGTGAGTAAGTGCTACAGTGTGTACGCAGAAGTTACAGCTCGTAAAACGGACTGTTGAATACCCCATCCTATCCTACATTGTAAAATGCTGATGGCAAAGTTATTTTTTTAACATTTAATAAGTAATGCAAACTTTGAAAAGGGGCGTGGTCCAACCGCCTCTAATTACAAACTATTAATTATAAGATATTTCCACAGATATTTCCAAGTTACACTTAAATGTACTTAAAAATGCAATTGTTGGTTCAAATTCAATATTTTTGAAAAAATCGACACCTAAAAGGGGGCGTGGCTAAAAACTTTGTATGAACAAAATCTGGACTAAAGTATTGTTTACCTAACCTGCTACTTTTTTTGTTTCATGCTTTCCTAAATTAGGCTCAGGGCCAGTCGAAATTAAGTTTTTCTGGAAAATTTTTGGTTTTTCTTCAATTCTGCCTCCAAATGTGGGCGGGGCCCAATGTCATGTATGAACAAAATGTGGAAGTAAGCGTTTTCTACATAAGAAATTAAGCAATTTTTTTTCAGTTTCGAGCAAAAATATTGAGTAAACTGCATTTGAAAATTTACCCTTAAAATAGATGCCACGCCCACTAGAGGAGGTTTACAAATTAAATTTGTCGTTTTTGTGTCTTACATTCACTAAGAGATGCTAAATGTCAAATTTCAGCCTTTTAGAACGTCTTACAGTTTTGAAAACTCTGGAGGTAGTTGCACATTTAGACCGATTGTGGGCGTGTCTTTGGGCGGATTTCAAAAAATTTTACACTTGTACTGCTTCGCATGACGTGCACCTTACGTACGAAGTTTCAGCACCCTAGCTCAATTTAAGGCCTGAAAACGTGTGACATACAGACGGACGGACGGACATGGCTCATTCGATTCAGAATTCGGTCTCGATCATATGCCCTTAAGGTCTTGGGGGTCTACCATTATTATTTCACCGTGTTATAAACTATGTGTATACCTGCTATATACGACAAACTTTATATATCTCCTATACTAAGGGATGGGGTATAAAAACAACATGGGGTTTAATCGGTTAAAATTTTTTTTTAGGTTCATACTTTTTTTTTTAAATCGTTTTCAATTGAACAAAATTAGTACGTGAAAACATACAGATGGTGGCTCATATTGGATAACTGGTATGGACTTATTTATTTCACTGCTGCACACTGCTAACGCAAAATGAATTAAATTTATTGGCTATAGTTGTGGCATCTTTAAAATGAACACCGTTAAAATTAATACTTTTGATTTGAGTATTTTGATTGTTTAGGACATATGATTTGATTGCTCTACACATTAACTTTTGGTTGCCCGCATTTAGTATTTTACGTTTAATGATATTGTTTTTTTCTTTAATTAGTGCTTTTTTGTAACGATTTCGTATTTTGCGATATCCCAACTAATTTCATTATTGGTAAACCTAAATTCCTGATATTTGGCAGTTTTTTCAAGTTTCATATTGTTTAATAATTCACTGTACCAATAGCTGGCCTTGGGTTTGCCTACTTTAGTATGCACGAACATATTAGTTATTCTTATAAGCTCGTTCTATCGAACCTATCACACTTGGGCTATCAAAAAACCACCTTCAAGAATACTGCTACATCTGAGGGTTTCGAGAAATAATGGTTTATTATATTTAAACATTGTATGCACTTCTTCTTTATACCCCATCCCATAGGATAGGAGGTATATTAAGTTTGTCACATAGTTTGTAACACGGTGAAATAATAATGGTAGGCCCCCAAGACCTTAAGGGCACATGATCGAGACCGAGTTCTGAATCGAATGAGCCATGTCCGTCCGTCTGTCCGTCTGTATGTCACATGTTTTTAGGCCTTAAATTTTGAGCTAGGGTGCTGAAACTTCGTACGTAAGGTGCACGTCATGCGAAGCAGTACAAGTGTAAACATTTTTGAAATCCGCCCAAAGACACGCCCACAATCGGTCTAAATGTGCAACTACCTCCAGAGTTTTCAAATCTGTAAGACGTTCTTAAAGGCTGAAATTTGACATTTAGCATCTGTTAGTGAATGTAAGACACAAAAAGACAAATTTAATTGATAAACCTCCTCTAGTGGGCGTGGCATCTGTTTTAAGGGTAAAATTTCAAATGCAGTTTACTCAATATTTTTGCTCGAAATTGAAAAAAAATTGCTTAATATTTTATGTAGAAAACGCTTAATCCACATTTTGTTCATACAAGACTTGGAGACACATTTGGAGGCAGAATTAAAGAAAAACCTAAAATTTTCCAGAAAAACTTAATTTCGACTGGCCTTGAGCCTAATTTAGGAAAGCATGAAACAAAAAAAGTAGCAGGTTAGGTAAACAATACTTCAGTCCAGATTTCGCTCATATGAAGTTTGAGTGGCTAAAAACTAAAAATATTCAAAAATATTGAATTTGAACCAAAAAATTGCATTTTTACGTACATTTAAGTGTAACTTGGAAATATCTGTGGAAATATCTTATAATTAATAGTTTGTAATTAGGGGCGGTTGGACCACGCCCCTTTTCGAAGTTTGCATTACTTATAAAATGTCAAAAAATAATTATGCCATCAGCATTTTACAATGTGAGATAGGATGGGGTATTCAACGGTCCGTTTTACGGACTGTAACTTCTGCGTACACACTGTAGCACTGACTCACTGGTCTTGATTTGGCTTTAAAGCCGTTTTGCTTGGCAGACTAATTTAACAAATAGGGACTCATGGTTGCTTATCGCTGTGGCGTTGTTAAATGATTCTGCTATCACGTAATCGATTAAAGTTTTACTATGAGTAGTAACACGAGTAGGTTCGCGCACGATTTGCTTACCGATTACCGATTTCAATTAAATATTTTGGTTTGTTTCTACAACAGTCTGTTTCATCAAACCAGTTGATATTCATGTCCCCGGCTATTCTAATTCGCTTATTTGTATCTATAAGGTCTTCAATCAAGCCTCCCATTCTCTCACAAAAAAGACGTTTTCATGATTTATGACCGCGATATACGGCACCAAGGTGCACAGATTGGTCCTCATTCGTTATTTTGCACTTTATCCACGAAATTTGAGAGTCGTTTGACTTTTTTAAAACAATTTTTAACATGAATACACACACGTGGGGCATGAGTAACTATCACAGCGAATAGGCTTTTGAAAACCATGTATAAGTACTTCACTATCATCAATTTCGTCAGTGTTATGCTTTTCCAACAATATCAAGTCAAAGGTTGCATTCTCGCAATTATGAAAGCCAAGAGTTAGGTGGCGCATTTGGTGGAATAATGGAGACTCTGGGTACTCTAAACATAAGAATCCCATTGACTAGGAATTTTCAACCCAAAGCGAAATTCCACGTCATAAACGACAGTAGCGGAATCCCCGCAGAGGGTATCTTGGTTCACGATCTGTTTTGGAACTGTTCAATAATTGACTCAGTCAATAAAACATTAATTTTCTTAGGCAAGCAGTCAAAACAGATAATAGTCGAACCAGGCATGTGGCGTGACTTTTCGGGAAGCGGAAGCACTCAGTTGTAAAACAAAAAAAAAAGTAACAATGCTATGCAAACTTTTAAAAAAATCGGTACATGGTTTTATTTTGGATACCGATTGTGTGAGCACTAAATTCAGCTTGTGTACGAACAATGAATGTAACGTGCCACGGGAATTATTTCTTTAATTTTTGTTTGCATTCCGTTTGAATTTCCCGACATTACAGCCGGGCCATTGTAACTTTGACAGACCAATTAGTGAAATACGTTTTCCCTTTTTAAAAATGGTATAATGAAATCAAACAAATTTTGAGCCGATCTTTTGAGTGAAACATCTACAAAACACATAAACCTTTCAACGATAGCTCCGTCCTTTTTTACCATTCGCAGCATCACTGACAGCTGTGATTTGTTCGAGACATCAGTTGTTTCATCCAGAAGGAGACCCGCGTAGTCACTGTTCTTGAGTTCAACCCATAATTACAAAAAGTTCAAAGCCATAATTACACACACACGTGAAGATCACAGTTATCTTTTCATTTTACCTCTGCGTTTAGAGAAATTGGACTCATTGGCCTTTTGGCAGATACAGACAGCTGACAATAACTCAAAAGTGTACCTGCAAATTTCAATAATGAACCCACTCAACTCATTCCTCACTAATGAGTCGAATGGGAAAATATTGAATGGATTCTAATTTGACTTTATGAGTGGATTTCTGTAAAAATGCGAATTAGGAAAATGCATGGATGGCTTTCATTCCAGAAGGCAATGCTTTGCGTATAAGCAAATAATGGATTGATGTTGTGGGCATTCTCTGGTGGGTTAGTGTAGTAGTGGGAGAGTGGGCCGTCGTACAGAGATATTCAGTGTTTTCAGCTATTAGAAAGAGTTGTATGGGTTGTGTCGTTCTCGTTATTTATCCTGAGTTACTTAAACACAAGAATTCTTTTTGAGAATGAGTCGAAGATTTGGAATATATTGTAATGCCTTGAAGTGTTTTTTTGGCTACGGAAGCACTCATTCAACTCATTATATGGACGCTTCGTCCCTGAGTCGAACTTCCGCTTGGGTCTTTGGAGACGAAAAGAACGCCTTTTCGCAGGTGTCCCTTGTCCAGGCAAGGACTCAGGCAGTAGTTAAAATAAAGGTCAAAACGGATTTAAAGGAAATATTGGTTCATAATCAAGAACTAAAACCTGGCTTTACTTGGCTAGTACCATTACTAGAGTAAAGAATAACCACATCTTAGCGCTAATTTTAAATGCCAGCCCTGAACCCTTCTCCCTCAATGACGATTTCACACCCAAATTTAGCGATCTAAAAAAATATACGGTTGGGAACGTTGGAAAATCGATGCCCTTCGTTCTAAATATCAACAAACAAGAACCTAGCCAACGAGTTTCAAAACTTTTTTTAAATAAAGAGGAGAAACATGCCATTGAAGAAATTTGCGTGCGGTTCAATGATATTTTTCACTTAGAGGGTGACATGTTTACTCTTACCAACGTTTCAACCCACGAAATCCCCATAAAAACAGACCAGGCGCCCATCAACCTCAAGCAATATCGTCAGCCACAAATCGCCAAAGACGAAATCAACGCCCAGGTTGAAAAAATGCTGCAGGATGGGGTAATCTCACCCAGCAAGTCACCCTGGAACTCCCCTCTCTTGGTCGTCCCGAAAAAACACGGCCCCGATGGCCAAAAGAGATGGTGAGTTGTAGTTGATTTCCGAAGGGTTAATGACATAACAATTAATGACGGCTTTTCCTCTGCCAAGAAAAGAAGATATTCTGGACCAGTTAGGAAATTGTCGTTATTTTACAACCCTTGACTTGGCCAGGGGTTACCACCAAGTGCTGATTGAAAAAGGCGACAGGAAAAAACAGTCTTCAGCACTGGTTTGGGCCTTTACGAATATAATCGCATGCCTTTTGGATTGACAGGAGCGCCGGCAACGTTCCAACGGATTATGAATTATATTCTAACCGGTCTCCATGGGCTAAATTGTTTCGTATATCTAGACGATATCGTGGTCTATAGCAAGAACCTTGGAGACCACACTCAAAAGCTGATGAACGTATTTTCCAAATTAAGAGAATCAATCTGAAGTTTAACATTGAGAATTGTAGGTTTCTTTGCAGGGAAGTTGTCTACTTAGGTCACGTTTGCTCAGAGAAGGGCGCACATCCGGCCCCTTCCAAAACAAGCTGCGTAACCGATTTTCCAGTACCTGAAAACGTCAAGGGGGTTCAATCCTTTTTGGGTTTTGCAAATTATTACAGGAAGTTTATCCCGAACTTTGCCCGCATTGCAGCTCCTATTAACAATTTGTTGCGAAAAGAAACCGAATTTATATGGACGGAAGAACATCAGTGCTCATTCGACAAACTTGAGAAAGCAATCACCTCTGCCCCTGTATTGATTAATCCGGATCTTACAAAGCCTTTTATCCTTACAACGGACGCGAGCAATGACGCCTTGGGAGCAGTGTTGTCCCAAGGCAAAGTAGGACAGTATAAAGCAATAGCTTTCGCAAGTAGAGCACTGAGTCCAGCTGAAAAAAGGTATTCTACTATAGAGAAGGAACTTTTGGCTATAGTATGGGCAACTAAAAACCTTCGCACATATCTGCTGGGACGTCCTTTCATAGTATACACGGACCATCAACCCCTTAAAGGAGTGTTCAACGTTAGAGACCCCCCTGCTAGATTATTAGAGTACGATTACAAAATTGAGTACAAACCCGGGAAGGTGAACAAAAACGCGGATGCACTAAGTCGGCTACCACAGCCCGAAAGTTTTGCAGAATGTCTGGCCGTTACAAGGTCTCAATCGCAAAAAGATATAGTAGATAGATTAAAGAAGGTCTCAATCGCAACCAACTGTCGGCGCGGCAATCGAAAGTACGATAAAACCTACAAACACTTCTTGTCAAGCTTCCAACGCAGTTGATATTTTATCGGATCCCTCCGAGATCGAAATTGTTTTGCGAGATGTTCATTCGTCGGCATTGGGATGCCACGAAGGTGGAAAAAGAACTCTCGCGCACATCAGGCAACAATATTGGTGGAATGGGATTAGTAAGGACGTTTTTAACTTTGTTAAAAGGTGTCCAGAATGCCAAAAAAATAAGAACTCGCCTCAAACCAAAATGCCCATGATTATCACGGATAAACCAACATTGTCATTCGATAAAGTCTACATGGACATTGTTCGGCCCTTACCTCTTTCTTATTCAGGAAACAAGTATATTCTAACGTTCCAAGATAATCTGACAAAATTTATGGATTGCGCACCCCTTCCAGACGTTGAAGCCTCGACGGTGGCAAGAATTTTCTACGAACAAATTACAGATACAGGATTCCGCGAATATTGGTCACTGACAAGGGTGACAATTTTATATCTGAGGTTTTTTCGCATGTAAATTAGTGGGTATTAAGAAGATGCAAATAACGGCATACCATCCACAAACAAACGGATCCTTAGAAACCACCGTCCATTAGTCGAATTTTTGAGGAGTTTCGCGTCAAAAGACGAAAGGAACTGGGATCAGTGGCTGCGACAAGCGATGCATGTGCACAACAACTCGTTGCATACAGCAACGAAGCTGACACCGCTCAATGCGTTTTTCGGTTTTTAGTTTGAGATTCCGACCAACCTCAAAAGAAAGCCAACCCCGCTTTATAACGTAGAAGACTATCCATCCCAGTTGAAGTATCAAATCGGAACGGCACTCCAGTTAGCTAATGAAAATCTCCGCCAAGCTAAGGCCAGAGCAAAAATTGATTACGACAGGAATATTAACAGTGTTACGTTTAAAGCCGGTCAGAAAGTGCTGCTAAAAAATTCGACAAGGAAGAATAAGTTTTCACCTATTTGGACTGGCTCGTTTGAAGTCAAAGCCACGAACGGTCCTGTAACTACGTCCACTAAGATAGGCAGGACAGTGAAAAAGGTGCATAATAACCGACTTAAGATATTTCATTAAACCAGCAGAGTATTATTAAATAAACAATTATCCTAGCGCACTTTAAAAAAAAAAAATAAAGATAAATTAACTCAATCTTTTTCCAATTGCAGATCGAGCCACAAATTTAGTTAAGGAATCTATATTATGATACCAAAACTAATCGTGTAATCTTACTGATTAATATAACAAGAAAAATTTAAACTTATCAAAACTGTAACAATTAAATTTAAACATTATCAAAACTTAAAATTTGCTAAATTATAGTTTAAAACAGTTAGAGTAGTAGAGTAGTATTTTTTTAAGTAATAAACGTTTTTGTTTTCGGTCTTACCGCGATCGTTTTTTATGTATCCCTCTCTTGCAGAGATTGTACCGGTGCGTTGCTTGTGCCAGCGTTTGCCGTTGGTATGACACGGGTTGTTGTTAGTGTTCTTGAAGCTGGCTTAAATAATTTTGTTTACACGCACGGCTGACGACATCAGCTGGTGCGTTGTTTACGCAATTTCTTTTTAGCATGCTTAAGACTGGATCCCAAGCGCTGGACAACCTAAAACTTTGATCTCGATTAAAATTCGTGTGCTTTTTTATTTGAATTGCCTCTCGCACCCCAGAGTTGGAATCGGCTAAGGTGATCTGTGATAAGCGATGTCACAAATCACAAAAATTCGTCTGAGTAAGAAATTATCACATGTGATTGTCAAAATTTTGTGATAATTTCTTGTGAAAACTCTTTAGTTGTCACTTGCAAGTTAAATGGCAAAATAACAAGCCAAAATGAATATGTTTGTTGAGGAAATTGAGGTATTCTCCAAAAGAGCCGCCGAAATATTCGTAACAGAACACGGGATGATCTGTGGTCTCACCGTTCTCAAAACTAATTTAAATAGAAAAACCTTTCAGAACATTATAATAGTAATATAAGATATACTTTATTTTAAAAAATCTTAGTCTTTTTGCACAGTTGTTGTATTATAAATTATGTAAATATAATTATATCCCGGCAGCTCGCACCTTTTGCGGAAAAGGATTTAACCAAATTTGCATATTTTTCCAGGAATCCGGTGAGAATTTCAAATTGGGCTATGTTTGCCATAATCCTATAATTAAATAAGATTGATATTTTATTTATTTTAATGATTATTTAAATAATTACTTACATTTTATTGAACACTACAATCAAAACAAAGCAAAACAAAACAAATTTTGACAAACGTCAGTGTCAATATTTGAAAGTGAAGCCAAGTTGCATTGTAGGCCAAATGCTCACATATTCCCGATTTTGTGACTGCCTTTAATTGTATCGCTTTAATATGTTCCTTCAAGCGTGTTGTTATTGCTCGCTTGGTTTCACCGATGTAGTCAGAGCCACAACTACATGGGACGGAGTAGACACCTGGACAAATCGGCAACATGTGAGCATTTGGCCTACAATGAAGATCATTTCGTTCGCTTTGACCAAGTCAAGTCAATTGCTACGGAGAAATTCTATCTTCCCAGGATAGTGCGAGAGGCAATTGAAATAAAAAGGCCCAGGAATTTTAATCGGGATCAAAGTTTTAGGTTGTCCAGCGCTTGGGATCCAGTCTTAAGCATGCCAAAAAGAAATCGTGTAAGCAACGCACCAGCTGATGTCGTCAGCCGTGCGTGTAAACGAAATTATTTAAGCCAGCTTCAAGAACACCAACAACAACCCGTGTCATCCCAACGGCAAACGCTGGCACAAGCAACGCACCGGTACAATCTCTGCAAGAGAGACCGTACACAAGAAACTCCAGCATAGAACCTGACCACGAAATGTGAAATCATTTGGAAACGTCGGGATACATAAAAAACGATCGCGGTAAGTCCGAAAACGTTTATTACTTAAAAACGTCAACAATTCGCTACAAAATCAATTTGAAAACTAGGAGCAGAGTAGTAGTTGATAAAAATAGTATTTAGTTTTTTTTTATAAACTAACGAATACTTAATGCCTAATTTTGCGGTTTGCTAATTTCTTATTATTTATAGTTTTTATTAATATTTAATCATAAAACAATATTTTTATAAAAAGAATTAATTTAAATAATTATAACGTTGATTTTCTGTTGGCTTATCTCTAAATAATTGAGTAAAATAATAATTAATAAACAAAAAATTAAATATCTACAATAATACGATATTTTATTAAAGAAAGGAAGAACCTTTGTCAAAAATTTCTATTTTTTTTCTCTCTAAATAATTAGGTTAAGAAAACAAAATTAAAATATTAAACAAAAATATTTTGGTAAAAAAAAGATTAATAATACCCGATTAAGAAAAGAAAAATAATACATTTTGGATGTAAATTTAAAAATATCAGTTTATAACCTACTAAGTACATTTATGGTCAAAGCATAGACATGTCCACTCAAGAGGATACAAGCATCCACAGGTTTTCTAAACCAACCTCTGTCTATCAACTCCTACCCTCAGCTCCCCGTGGTGAACACCGGGTGCCTAGTACCTCAACTGGAGATTGTATTCCAACCCCTTTGGAAGGTTGTTGGGGGTGGCAGACAAGAGAGGGGGGGGGAGAAGTGTTCCCAGGCGCTTCTCCTTGCATCCGGAAATCAACGGTGGCGTCCATAGTTCCAGTTAGGCCGAACTACTTAGTGAACACCTTTTATGGGCTACTACGACGTATTCGGAGCTCAGGCCTATAAGGAGCGGGCTATCCGGCTCTTCGTCCTTCTCCAGGTTGGGGGTCGTGCCGTCGGGGTTACTTTCCGGCCACGTAAAGAAACACCAGTCACGAAGCAGAAACAAGCCTCGGATTCGGACGGATTTACTGTTGACGACCAATGCAAACGAGAAAAGGACAACGAGTTCCGGATCTGCACGTGGAATGTTAGGTGCCTTAACAGACCACGTGCAGCCGAGCAACTAGCGGAGGCCCTTAACGACGGCAAGGCAAACATTACTGCCATCCAAGAAATGCGGTGTGACGGGCCGGGCAAAAGAAGGATGAAAAACTGCGACCTCTACTACGGCGACTGCTATCGACATCAAAGACAGCGCCTATTTGGATGTCGTTTCGTTGTTGGAGGCAGACTTAGGCAAAAAGTCTTGACCTTCAACCCTGTAAGCGAGCGCCTCGCGACGATCCGCATCAAGGCTTAATTCGCCAACATTAGCCTCATATGCGCGCATGCCCCCACAGAGGAGAAAGACGACGAGACCAAAGATATGTTCTACGAGCTCCTGGAAAAAACTTATGAGCAGTGCCCTAGCTACGACATTAAGATTGTCCTAGGCGATTTTAATGCCAAGCTAGGAAGGGAGGGCATCTTTGGTCGTACAGTCGGAAAGCATAGCCTGCACGACACGACCGCCGATAACGTATTCAGGCTGATCGTTGACACGTTGTGGCAGCTAGTGCACAGTTCCATCATCTCAATATCCACAAAGGGACATGGAGATCTCCTGATCAATCAACCGTCAACCAGATTGACCACATTGCGATCGACGCAAGGCACTCTTCCAGTATCATGGATGCCCGAACTTTCCGAGGGGCCAACATTGACTCGGATCACTACCTTGTTGTAGCCAAGGTACGGCTGCGGATATCCCGACCAGCGCCAAGTAATGGAAATACAGTGAGAAGTTTGACGTCGGCCGACTACAATCGCAAGAGATCGCCAGGTCCTTCTCCAACCGAGTCTCTCAAAACCTTCTACGAAGTCATATGCAGCCAGCATCAAGTATTGATAGCCAGTGGCAACATTGTCAAATGTCATCAGAGACGCCGCCTCTGAAGTGCTGGGTTTCACCCGGCCACCACAACGAAACCCCTGGTTTGACGATGAATGCCGGCAAGCACATGCAGCTAAACAGGAAGCATACAAAGCGGCGCTGCACAGAAGGACTAGAGCTGCTCGCGAGCTCTACGAGCAGAGGAGGAGAGAGGAACAGCGGCTTCTCCGAAGGAAAAAGAGAGCACGAGAAGCGCGCGGTTGAAGAGATAGAGAGATGTTGCAACAGGAATGAGGTTAGAAAGTTTTACCAAAGGATCAAAAGGTCCTGCCAAGGGTATAAACTTTGAAATGAAGGCTGTAAGGACCATCAAGGGAACATCGTTGTAGAATCGCAGTCGGTGCTTAGGATTTGGAAAGACCACTTCTGCAGACTGTATAACGGCGGGGACGAACCAAATACCGCTGTCAGGCAGAAGGAACCATTCAACTCGGGTGAAGACGTTACCGACGAAGCATACGAACGATACCGCCCACCCGACCTGGAGGAGGTGACAAAGCAGCCGGAGCAGACGTCCTAGCTGCCGAAATTTTTAAATCCGCTGGCGATGAGCTGTTTAGGAGCATGCACCAGCTCGTCTGCAAGATATGGTCGGAAGAAAACATGCCCGACGAATGGAACCTCAGAGAAAACCCAGGAATTCCAAATCGATACACACCACCTCTTCATCGATTTCAAGGCCGCGTAGGACAGCATCTATAGAGACGTGCTATATAGCGCAATGTCTAGTTTTGGCATCCCTGCCAAACACGTCAGTCTGTGCAGGATGACGATGGAAAACTCACGCTGTTCCGTCAAGGTCGGCAAAGACCTCACCGACCCCTTTGATGTCAAAAAAGGATTTAGGCAAGGCGACGCGCTGTCATGCGACTTCTTTAACATCATACTTTAGAGAATTGTGCAGAACTCTCGCGCCAACACCAGAGGTACAATCTTTCAAAAGTCCGTTCAACTACTCGCATACGCAGACGACATTGACATAATTGTTAGAACAAAGCGTGATGTCAGTGAAGCCTTCGTGAGTATTGGGACGGAAGCGGCGAAAATGGGCTTAGCAGTCAATGAGGGCAAAACCAATTATATGCTTTCATCACGAAAAGACACCCAACATCGACGTCTTGGACAAAAAATAACCATCGACAGCTATAACTTTGGGGTAGTTAGGGACTTTGTCTACCTGGCTTCCGCTTTCAATTCAGACAATGACACCAGCGCTGAAATCAAACGAAGGATAACTCTTGCCAATCGCTGTTTTTTTGGGCTAAGAAGGCAATTGAGTAGCAAAGCCCTCTCTCGAGCAACTAAAGTGTCCATGTATAAGACCCTCATCATCCCAGTCCTGCTTTACGGTGCAGAAGCATGGACCCTGTCAAAGGCGGATGAAAACACTTTAGGCTGCTTCGAGAGGAAAATTCTTCGGACGATTTATGGTCCCGTGTGCATAGACGTAGAGTGGAGAAGGAGATAAAACATCGAACTGTACGGGCTGTACAGCGATACCGACCTAGCCACAAGAGTCAAAACACAACGTCTACTATGGCTGGGTCATCTAGAGCGGATGGACACCAACGCCCCGGCCCGGAAAATCTTCGAATCCACACCGGCGCGGTAGAGGAGCACCGAGACTCAGGTGGCGCACGCAAGTGGAAGGGGAGCTCAGCCATCTTCGCGTGCGAAACTGGAGACGGCTAGCTAGAGACAGATCTGGCTGGCGAAGCTTGTTGGCTGAGGCCCAGGTCCACCCCGTACTGTAGCGCCACCTTAAGTAAGTAAGTAAGTACATTTATAATAAAAAGTAAGAGTTAAGTTAATTGGCTAAATTATTTGATTTATAAAAAGAAAGGAAATTGTGAAGTAACTTTTATATTAATTTAAATATATCAGAAAAAAGACTCAGAAGAAATTAATACAATTTTTCTCAACCATACACTCAAAGTTTATCTTAGTTTTACTGTTCGCGCTACTAGGCAAGAAACAAGCCGACCGTATGAAATCGAGGAACTCCAGAAAACTTCGCCAGTGTTGTTCGAAAGTATAGCACCAGCAGTCTTCTTCAGCGATACATGGACGATACTGACCAAATTTACGCCAACAAACTACTCCACGATTCTTCGATTTGCGAAAACTTGCGAGAGGAAGACTGCAGTTGAAATAGACTACTTGCGACGTGACGCCATTCGCCTAAAAAATTTGTTCCATTAACGCCACAGACGAGCATTGGATTTCATCGGACATTTCTCGAAATGGGCATTTGGCACAATGGACAGCGATGATGCTAACAAAATTTACAATCTGTTAGAGAAATAGTCGACACCAAAGAAGAATCATCCTTCCAATTGATGCGGCGGCAAGTCTCGGTGATGAGCTCAAATTACGCCAAACTGAGTAAGCCAATTGGTCAGTTAGCAGTAGAAGTGGATCACATAACCTCTAGAGTCGAGCAGCTGAACGATGTCATGCTTAACTAGGCCAACACGACTATGATTTTGGATAGCAGGTACGAGGTTATAGCCGAATCGGTAAATCATGCTCGCTCTCTACCATCACTGGAAACAACGTCACCTCTACGCTTAAAATATGCCGATTGGAAGGTCCCGTTCTGACATCTGGCTCAACCCAATGTTTGGTGGAGCTTCTCCAACATGCTTCCACATCGATGAAGACCTGCAGATACACCGCAGTACCAGCCAACGAAGGCATTCTCACCAAAATGATGTCACTGAAGAAATGGCTGTTCAATTTCAAAAGCCCTATTGTCATCAACCTAAACTGTGAGGGAGCACGTTATACCCCCACATTACATGGTAACGGTGTCTTCAAAATGATGAAACGAAACCGTTCGAAGCCAGCACCTAGGAATTCAAATTCTGGTACCAGTCTCATCATCACAAAACCATGGAAGTTAACCAGCCTATGGTGAACCATTCGAAGCTAATTGAAGACGCTGTCAATTAAAGTGGGGAACCACAACATTGGCGACCTGCTGCCTGCTGCCTGGACGGAAAGCGGTCTTTTGACAACCTCCAGCTAGAGTGGGAAAACCTGCAAAACCAACGCAGGACTCTGAAGCATTCATGGAAGATCTCAGTGCATCGATACTCCCTCTTTACGTTAGGCGCGTTTGGGATAACATTAGTCGGCGTCGCCTTATTAGTAAAAAGGTTAAAAAAAAGAACACAGCGACTTGTACATCGAGAACCAAACCAATTGGTTGTAGGCTTCGATCAAATGGGCCCAGGTGGCAACAATACAGCCGAAACCATAAAACTGACCACTTAGAGAAGAGTTCCGATTCGACCCGCTAAGAATAAACCTCCGGAATCAACATTGCTCGTCACCTCGGCACGAGTTTAGTTTGGACAACACTAAGCCATCTGCCTCTACGCATACCACAGCAGTTCCATCCTACGTTGTCTCTGCAAGTTCCTGCGACTCCGTCGTCATCATCGCATCGTACACCAGTAAATTTTTTATAATTTTAATTTGTTTTAATGTTTATTTTTATGTAAGTTATATTAGCTAAGCTAGTTTTAGTCTTATGGTTAAGTTTTATTTTTAAATAAATAGATCCAGCCCGTCGGCTCTTAAAATCTAATTGGAACTTTTCCAGGAGGGGGAGGAATGTTGTGCAAAGGTTAATGCCCTGAAACAAATTCACCGAAAGGTGGTCAGAGGCATTGGCCGTAGTCTTTCAGAACAGCGAACTCGTCGCTGTCAGCGTAATATTCGCGGAAGTGCAAAACGCAATGTTGTTAATGTCCAGATCGCTTGATTGCACTTTCGCAGTAATAATTAGGTCAAGCGACAACGACCTAATCGCTGACCTCCGCCGAAGGTTCCAACTGGAATGCGAACCGACGAGTCTGAGTTAAGTCACAGAACGAGTCGGTTGTATTTTATTTTAACATAAGTTCTGCAAGATTTCCAGTTGGGCCAGCAAGACCCTGAATGTTACAGTAAACACCCCGAATTTCGCTTATTTCCGAGTGTACCGACCTATTCCTTTCTGATTCGATGAGTTTTTTGTACGCCGCACAGTTCACGTCTCTACTATCGTGATTAACCTCAAGGCTAAGTTTTAATTTATCATTGTAACGAACACAATTGATACATTATAACACAGAGGAATTGCACTCTCTAGAGTCATGATTATCACCACATTTAGCACATTTTATATTATTTTTGCAATTTCTAGCTATGTGATGATAGCCACAACAATTAAAGCATCTATTTACGTTTAAATACTCAAATACGCGATATTTTTCCCATCCAATATTTAGTTTTCGATTATCTATAATTTGTTTGTAGTTGCACATCTCTAGCTCCACGATTTCACTGTGCACATCCCTGTTTTTGTTTTTGAAAACTTACACATTTTATCGTACCGTTTATATTGTTTGGTTCTTGATGGACATTTCTAAAGCCTTTAGCCCAATGAATCCGTTGCATCCGTCACGTTGAAGTACACAACTGACAACTGAGTTAAATATACACGTTCTTATGGGAAGCGGTCCATAGAAGAACTTCGTGACGTACGTCGTTTCCCATAAGAACGTGTGTATTTCACTGAGTTGTCAGTTGTGTACTTCGACGTAACGAATGCAACGGATTCATTGGGCTGAAGGCATCACTCTTCACAGTCCCACATTTCGCTTATGTCCGTTATCATTGCGGTTTTCTCTACGGGAAAATTTTTACATCATATTTTTCACCTAGTTTCTGTTTTACCACACTTTCAAATTTTTGGCACAGATTCTTCACCAGTGCAGTTTATGGAGATGGCACCCTTGTTTCTATTAGTGATTCTGTCAACTTTGAGGGAAAGAGATGATAGGTCAATTACTTTTTCAATGTCTTTTGTTGTTTTTGCGTTTTCTTGTTTTGATTTCGGTTTAATTAAACCGCTTGCTTTAACTTTTCCGAGTAATTCATTTTATGTTTTGATTCCAAAGATGTTGTTTCATTTATTTTTTTTACTTCATTTCTAATATCATTTTTTACTTCTTTCACACTGACACAATTTAGATCACTTTGCTTCTTTACATCACCAAATATTTTTTCACTTTGTGATTTAAAAGACTCGCTAATAACATTAATTTTTATACCCCATCCCATAGGATAGGAGGCATTTTAAGTTTGATTCATAGTTTGTCACATAGAGAAAAAATCACCGTAGACCCCCAAGACCTTAAAGGCATATGATCGAGACCGAATTGTAAGTCGATTGTGCCATGTTACACTTAAAACACTCGCGCATTTTAAGAATCTTGTAACTTTCGTTGCCACAAATTCAGCCTAAATGTGGGATATTTACCCAAAAAATTGAACTTTTTTCTTGTAATTTGACTTTATTTACTCGGATCACTAACTATACGTCTTAGCTCTCTCACGCTCATGCGTGTTTACAAGAAACTTTGCAAATGCTAATTTCTACAACTTAACATGACAAGAAACTTTTCGGATTAACCGCTTTAGTAACTATTTTTAAGGACAATACTAGACTCACCCCGAACGTTTCGCTTAAGTTGCATTGAGCGTGGTCACCGGTAAACTGCTACGGAAGTGTTATCGCTGAGATCGGCTGCGTAGATGGAAGCGGTGCGTAGACGGTTCTGACTCATCTTGTTGTTGTAGTTGGGATGAAGGTGGTTGAGAGCAAACTGTACTAACTACAATCGCTTCGCGGACCAATCGAGGAATGTAATGCGTTTCACAACCTGCGATCTTGGCTTGATCGATCCAGTGGTGTTCATCTGGATTGGCCAAGATATGCTCGTATATTGCAGATTTTTCCCTTTGTGAAAAATCTGTAATTTCTTATAAAAACTTGGCAAATGCTAATTTCTGCAATTTTTTTAAAAATTTTTCTACATAGATGAATCTTTTTATATATAGACGAATCTGAAGGTTAAATTAAAATCCAGAAGCGTCTGTCACACATTGTGCGGCTCACTGGTCGGCGTCTGTCTCCAAAGGGGCGGCTGTATTTAAAAATGAAAATAGAAGTGACTTACCTATTTCTCATAAAAACGACAAGTTAAAAAAAAAATGGCAATGAACAAAACGAAAGATTTGATTACCCCAGGTGGCAGCCCAGCTATTCTGGAAAATCCACCCTCTTTGGAGGCAGGCTCTACGGATTCTGAGGAGAGCCTTTTATTGCTTATAAATCCTTTTGAGAAAAGGACAAAACTAAATCGACCACCACCACCTTGATCGAACATATCCGGAAAAAGCAGTCCACCGGTAAACCAGGACTGTGTGAAAATTAAGAGCTTAGAAAAGGAGAATAATGAACTCCGAGCTAAGCTTACTGAAATGGAGCGACTCTTCCAAGATCTAAGAATGGAAGTTGACTCTCTGCGAAAAGAAAACAAGGATATTAAAAATACTCGTTTAACGAAAGACTGTGAGGTAACGAAAGAGTGTGTAACACCGAACCGACCAGCAGTCGAATACTTCAAGGACGAGGACGAACTTGCATTTGAGACCGATTCAGTCTCCAGGAAAAGGTCTAGCGAAAAGCGAAAGGCGAATTCCTCTCCCGAAGTAATACAAAAAGAAGATAAGCCCTCTGGCTCTAACAAGGCTAAACCAGAAGCGAAAATTCGTCCACCTCCCGCAATAAACATCGTCGGGATAGCAGACTTCGGGAGATCGCGCAACCTTCTTGCAAACACGGTGAGAACAGAAAACTACAAGCTTACTTCGCACCGAAATAACGTGTGGAAAGTAAATGTTGACAACGCCGATTCCTATCGCGCACTGTCTCTTAGACTGAATGCAGAAAGAATCGAGTGGTATACTTATCAAAATAAGTACGAAAAACCACTGCGAGTCATTGTAAGGGGCTCCACCCATCATGCACAAAAGAAGACCTTGTGAGAGACGTAAAAAATAAAGGCCTTAAAATTATTGATGCTGTCAATATCATTAAAAAGGAAAAGCAACGCACGGAAGGAGAAAGAGACACTGTGATCAGACGCGGCCTTCCAATTTTTATGCTCTCCTTTGAAAGAACTGAGAGCATAAACGATATTTATAAAAGAAAAATGATACTTAACATCAGGGTTAAAATCGAACCCATGCGAAAGGGCAATAGACTGATACCACATAGCAAGCGATGCCAAGAATTCAGGCACACAAGTGCATACTGCCAAAAAGAACCAAGTTGCGTGAAATGTGCCGGAAAACACCTCTCAACAGAGTGCAAAGTTGACATAAAGGCTCCAGCAGTTTGCGCCAATTGCCACGGAAACCACCCCGCAAACTATCGAGGATGCGAAGTAGTCATAGAGCTGCAAAAGGGACGAGAACCTCTTAAGGAAAATACTCGAGGTCAGAATCCAAGCCTAGGACGTCCAAAAACTGCTTAAACTCCTAAGCCAAAGACTCCAAAGACGCCAGAGCCGATCAAAAGTGCGAGATTGGCAAAGGAGGCGTGGACAAAAGGCGTAAAAGCTCCACAAAAGATCGGAGAAACCACCACTGGTCGGACCGAAATCATACGCACAGGTTGCGGCAAACGAAAACAAGGCAAGATCGCCCACAACAGATGCAGTGTCTCAGATCCTCGCTGTAATCTTGGAGAAACTTGAGGATCAGACTAAAATCAACAAAGTTTTATTTGACAAACTGAGCAAGCTCGAGTTTAAGCCTCGAAAAAATTACAAGAGAACATGAATATGAAACAGTTATATAAAATACTAACATGGAATGCAAACGGCCTTCCATGCAAACGGAATGCAAACGGCCTTCCATGACGAACTAGAAGTATTTCTACGGAAAAACAATATTGATATTTGCATGATTACGGAAACTCATCTTAAAAACGGGTCTACACCCAAACTTAAAGGTTACAATGACTGTCACGCACATCACCCGTCGCAAAATTCGTGAGGAGGATCCTCCCTCTACATTAAGAACTGCATAAAGCACTTCAAGAACACAGAAGTTGAGCCAGACTCTATGCAGATAAGTTCAGTTTCTGTAAAAATTGACTGCTTAGATTATAACATTGCATCTTGTTATTTCCCGCCAGAATATAGACTGGTGGAAGGCGATCTTGATCGTATGTATGACTTCATTGGGTCCAATTTTATCATTGGGGGTGACTTTAACGCGAAGCATACTTTTTGGGGCTCACGATGCAATTCAACAAGAGGCAGATTACTGTACAAAAATAGTATGAAGCGTGGGGTGGACTTTTTCTCCACGGGTAAGCCAACATATTGGCCAACTGATAGGAATAAAAAGCCTGACCTTGTCGATTTTTTCATCGCTAAAGGGTACCCCAAATAACTTACGCAAATTGAAGGGTGTTATGATCTTTGCTCAGACCACTCAGGAGTTATCTTGAAGATGGGTAGAAGACTGGCGAAAATAGAAAGAGCTCCTAGATTAGCTAGCAAAAACATGAACTGGGACGCCTTCAGAAAGGACTGTAAGGAGGGTGTTGGCTTGAATGTGCCATTGAAAACTCCTTTCGAGTTAGAAACCGTAGTTCACAAATTCATTGAAGCAATTCAGAGCGCTGCTTGGAACAACAATTCGTCCCAAAAGAACGCAGTTAGCACCGACGGGCATGTACGTAAAACATATCCGCTCGAAATCGAAGAATTGATTCGTGAAAAGAGAAGAGCGCGTAGGAGATGGCAAGGCACGAGGGCTCCCCCAGACAAAACCCTCTTGAACCACCTCTCTAACAAACTGAAAGGAATGTTGCAAGATCTTAAAAATCGTGAGACCACTGAATACCTTGAAGGCCTGTCGGCGGATAGGAGCTCAAACTACTCGCTGTGGAAAGCAGTTAAGTCTATCAACAAACCTATAATCCACTCGGCACCAATAAAAAAAGCTAACGGCGAATGGGCAAGAGAAGACAAAGAGAAAGCGAATTTGTTTGCTGAACATTTAGAAGAAACATTCAAGACTTTCGACGGTCCGCCGTTGGCTGACCTTCTAAACAACAACGCGGAACCTGATAGCTTTAAAATGAAAAAAGTTTCGTTAGTTGAACTCCGACAGACAATTAGCAAACTTAAAAATAATAAGGCCCCGGGTTAAGACCCGATCACTGGAAATATTGAAAGAGCTACCAAAACAGCATTAGTCAAGCTACTTTATATGATAAACGCTTCTCTTAGACTTCTATACGTTCCAAGACAATGGAAAGTTGCTGAAGTCATTATGGTTCCAAAACCGGGGAAATGCGCAAATGACAAAAAATCTTATATGCCCATATCGCTTCTGCCGATAATATCGAAATTTCGAGAAACTTCTGTTGAAGCGATTGCAACCAATAGTTGCAGAAAGACGCTTGATCCCGGATCATCAATTCGGTTTCAGACCTAACCATTCCACAATAGATCAAGTCTACAGAATAACGCATGAAATTGAAAAAGCCTTAGAAGGGAAAAAAATATGTTCAAGTGCTTTCCTCGACGTATCGCAAGCCTTCGACAAGGTATGGCACGAAGGGTTGAAATATAAGCTACGGCAAAACTTGCCGGAAGACATGTTTAAAATATTGGAAAATTATCTTGAAACCAGACTTTCGTGTTAGGTGTAGTAGTGAATACTCGAGTTTCAAGCAAATTCGGGCTGGCGTACCCCAGGGAAGCGTCCTCGGTCCGACCCTGTTCCTGCTCTACACAAGAGACATACCTCTAGATGACGAGACTGTCGTGGCCACGTTTGCGGACGATACGGCCATCCTGGCAACAGGTGAATCAGTCGAGTCATCAACGAGAAACCTCCAACGAGCAAAGGACAGAATTTGTGTGGACGAAGACTTGGCGAATCGCTCTTAACGAGAACAAGTCTACGCATGTGAATTTCACTTACAGAAGGGTTAACAATTTACCTCTGTTCATAAATTCTGCACAAATACCTTATGCAAATGAAGCGAAGTATCTAGGGATGACACTGGACGCTAAAATAAGGTGGAAACCACACGTAAAGAAGAAGCGTGACGAGCTCGAGATTAGGCTCGGGGAAATGTATTGGCTTATCGGAAAATTTTCGAAATTAAGCATATATAACAAACTGCTCTTGTACAGGCAGGTGTTAAAGCCGTCCTGGACATACGGTATACAACTTTGCGGTTGTACCAAGCCGAGCAACATGTCCATGTTGCATACTTTCCAAAACAAGACACTAAGAGCAATTGTGAATGCTCCATAGTATATTAGGAATAGTGATATTCACAGAGATTTAGGAATAGCTACCGTGAGTGAAGAAGTAACAAACTTTGCTCGAAAGCTAAATGCTCGCCTTCATGTTCATTGCAACAATGAAATGATCCGTACTCTTAACGAGACTTTTAACGATGTAAACAACGAGCGACGTTTACAAAGAATAAGACCCTTCGGTCTAGCGACGTAGGGTGAAGCCGCATGAATGAACGGCTTAGTAGGTGCATGTAAATGATGTGACACGCACGAGTGACAGTTAATGACTGATGCTTTATTCAAGTTCACTTACAAACTAACTCCAGTATACCACTTTCTGTAACATCTCCCTATTCAATATAACATTACAGTTTAAAAATAAATTTAATTTTCTCCAGATTACTTAAAAGTAACTTAATTGAAATTTACAGAATTCGATCTTAAAATTAAACAAATAATTAAGGCATTAGGTACCCCAGGCGCAAATGTCAATCAACACTCATAAATATATCTTTTGACTGGTTTAATTTCCCTTCCAGCTCTAGTTGTATTAAGCTGGCTTTTGAAAGAAACCAACTTATTACGCTCCTTCTCATTCTCGCATACAGGACTCCGAGGTGAACCATCGCTTGTAGGGCTAGATTGTTCCGGCACAGATTCAAAGCTCGACAACGTTTTCTTCGTAGGTAGTTTCATTATATGTTGCCTATTTCGCCTATACCCTTGTTGGTTCGTACCCTGTATTAAGTATGATCTCGGTTCTAAACATTTCTCTACAACTACACCAGGATACCATGTTGATTTGGGAAATTTTTGGTAATAAACTTTTTCTCCTTTTTCTAGATCTTTTAATGTCCTTGTAGATCGATTATAATATTTTGCCATATTTCTACAATTGTCACCCAAAGCACGCTTAACTTTTCTTTCATTTATTACTAAAGGCTTTAAGTTTTCAAAACAAGTCGGTATTTTGGTTCTTAACTTTCTGTTCATTAAGAGTTCAGCGGGAGAGTATGTGCTCCGATTTGGAGTTGCCCTGTAATTTAGGAGTGCAATGTACGGATCAGATTTGCCGTCGAAACTCTTTTTAAGAATCTTCTTAATAGTTTGGACCGTCCTCTCAGCAAGACCGTTTGATCTTGGTGTATAAGGACTTCTTAAAATACGCTGAATATTCCAATCTTTGCAAAACTGACCGAAGTCTGCTGATGAAAATGGCGGGCCATTATCGCTGACTAGAATTTTTGGAATACCATGTCTGGCAAAAATGGATTTAAGCTCTGCTACCAGTTTTTTGCTAGTATGTCCATTGCTTAAGACAGAAATTTCCACATATTTAGAATAGTAATCTACAACAATCAAATAAATTTTCTTATCAACCTCAAAGAGTCCAATCCTAACTTAAACCAAGGTAATGGATAAACCTCATGGGACTTTAAGGGCTCCTTAGCATTAGAAGATCTATGTTTTAAACAAATTTCACACCTATTAACCAGGTCCCTAATATCGGAGTTCATATTGGGCCAGTAAACCAACGATTTTGCTAAACTTATACTTTTTTCTGATCCCATGTGACCCTCATGTATTAATCTAAGCACCTCACCACGCATCGACTTAGGAATGACTATCCTTTTATTCATAAAAACAATGTTATTTACTTCATGCAATTCATTTCTATTCTTGTAAAACGGCATTGCTATCAAATCCACATCTTTCTTATTATTAGGCCAGCCACTTTAACAATACTGTATAAGCTTTACTAGAGTTTGATCGGTCAGGGACTCCTTACGCATTTGCTCTAATTTAAGATCACTTACAGGCAACGTTGATGTTACCAGATTACAATGTAATTCAATTTCCTTATCAAATTCTACCAAAGCTTCCTCTGACAAGGGCGCCCTGGATAAAGCGTCAGCAACAATCATTTCTTTCCCTGGCTTGAAAATCACTTTCAAGTTGTACGTCTGTAACTTTAGCATAAGCCTTTGAAGTCGCATAGGAACTTGAAATAAAGGCTTGTCGAACGTCCATGTCTTAACTGCTGATTTGCTTATATTTCCAATGCTTAAGTTCTCCGCGCCAACTCCCTCTTCTGATGACTGTGATGGTGCTGCTTCTGTGTTGTTAACTGTTACATTTCCAATGAATAATTCTTCCTCAAAATTTTCCCCTTCTGATGACTGTGTTGCTGTTTCTATCTTATTTCTTGTTTCTACGTTGTGGACTCTCATCCGCGATTTGCACATTTTGGCGTAGTGGTTTTTTCCTTTGCATTGATGACAGATCACTCCCCATGCTGGACAGTGGTTTATAATGTGCCGTTGTCCGCATCTACTGCACTTTATTTGATGTGTTTGTCTTTCGCTGTGATCGTGACGATTTTGACTATAACTGTTTTCTCCCCTTTTCTGTGTGCGCCCTGCATTTGTCTCTTTCTTTCTTGAATACCGCCAATAAATTCCACTGGATGGTTCTTGTCACCCTCACCATCATTGCCGCCATCATGAACGTCGAACTCCTTCGAGTGAACTTTTGCAAGCTCTAAAGATTTTGCAATTTGGATAACTTCGTCCAGAGACTTCTTTGATTCGTTAAGCAGTTTTTCCCGAACAAAATTATGGTTTCATTCAAACCGCATATAAATATGTCTCTGACTAATTCGTTTTTTAACGCATTGAACTCACACGATTTGCTAAGGTTTTTAAGCGCCGTTAGGAATTCATCCATTGTCTCCGACTGACTCTGACGCCGTGAAAAAAAATTAAACCGTTCCACTATTATATTCGATTTCGGCACAAAGTATTCCTCAAATTTTTTAACTAGTTCTGTATGTTTTATAGTTTCCTCATTCACATCAAATGAATCAAATATTTCAAAGCACTCCGCTCCTGAATGATGAAGTAAGAGTGAATTCTTTCTTACAACTGTCGCTTGCATTAAATCACTCGCGGCCAAAAAAATCTTAAATTGTTTGTACCACATTTTCCAAGCTGTGGATAGATTTGAGGATTTTAAATCATTTAAAATTTCCACTATCTACTGCAATTTGATTATAATTAAACACTTTAACATCGTTTTCTGTATCCGGCATTTTGAGTTTGAGTTCACTTCTGACACCATGTAAATGATGTGACACGCACGAGCATTGATCAGGTATAATGAGATAGTCATCTTCGCTGGGGTGCCTCTTTTTGCCCCCAAACTCGTTTTCGGCTCTCTAGGGAAAATGCTGCCAGCTATCATGATTGTGTTAGTGGGTTGCAATGCTACTTTATGGGGTTGAAAAAAAAAAATCACTAATACAATCAACCAAGCTGGAAGCAAGATTTGTGCCTCCAAGGCCAAAATGAGTGCGCTTGGTGCAGCTAATTTTGGTTTTTTGTGCGTTTCAGGCTACTTATTTTATATATCGACTGCGTTTCAGGTCATCATATCGAGGATCGATTCGTGGCAATCGTTCGGACTTTTTATTCAGATTTCCGAGCAGACAAGTTCACTTTTCCGAATCTCGTGCAAGAAAGTTTGATTTTTCCTTTCAAATAAGAGTTTATTTATTATTTTTTTAATGCTGCATTGTTCGCTTTCATGGAAAAGAAAGAAATGAATAAATTGATTGCGAAAAACGATGAAATCTTTGTTTGTGGAGGCAATATAAAATATTAGAGTGATACACAAAATGCGCTCATTCAAGATTTAAAATAGAAAAACTACTTTAATTATTTGCAACGGAGACATTAAACTTGTCGATTCTTGTCGGTTGCTATAGTTCTAACATACTCTGCTACACAATGATTTAGCATTATTGTTTGCCGTAAACTCTATTGATATTTATCATTACTATTGGGAAGAACTTCAGTGTTTTTTGAAATACCAGTGTAACCCTAGGTAAGACTTACGTGGAACTTAAGACTTGTGTGAACTTTGTAGGCTTTGTTTGATTGAAAAAATGTTTAAATAGTTTTGAAATAAAAATTCTAGAAAATACTTAATATATTTTATTATTATATTTTTGTTGAAAATTCATGTATTTTTTTTTTGTGTTTGATTTTGCTTTGATGTTAGGAAGTGATTAAACTTATAAGAAAAGTTTGAGTCTATTTTGAAAAGTCTGCGTAAGATAAATTTGTCTTTAATCAACTCCTAACTAACTGTTAATGCTCACAGCATTTGTACATTCTTTCAAACGATGTGAAATACTTCGCCGGGTTCGTCCAATGAATGCCGATGACAGCTAAAAGGCACAGCATATACAATACTGGTGTCTAGAATTGGAACCGATCTTTGGGTGAATGTTAGTCTTGCTTAAAAGATCACCTTTCTGGTGGTAAGATCTGTTTCACTCTGTATTGCTCAAAAATTTTAGTGACTTTGTCAGTGACGCCTTAAATATACTGGTAAAAAATGTACAGTCTTTTAAATTCGTGTAAAAGATATATTTAAATAAAGACCTAGGACCATCTGAGAGAAATACAGAAGAACGGATAGCTCGTCTGTTGATAAGCTTGAATACACTTTGAACCAATGAGATAAAATTTAACGCTTCGTAAATCCGTGTTGTCACAAGGAACAGAACGGGAAAAAAAAAATACAGATTTTCAGATGATGTCAAAGAAATCAAATATAATGTATTAGATGTCAAAATTTCAAACTTTTGGAAGAGCTTATAATATACAAAATCTCTTGCTTTTAAATTTTCTTTTGTAAAGTTTAAGAACTTTTTTAAATTTGTACCTTCCAAAGTTATTTGAATTTCCATAATGAAATAAAAATACATTTTCAAATAAATCATTTTACTTGATTTCAATCATGCCACCAATTTTATTTGCAATAATTCGCAAATAGCTGAATATAATTTTTATTTGAATAACATTTTATTAACAAACAATTCCTGCTATTCAAATAAAAATAATTCATGTGTGATTGAAATTTTTATTAAAAATCAAACTAAAATACATTTTTCTCAATTTTGTGTGCAATCGCGAAAAATTTCTTTTTTGGTGATGGGATCTGTAATTTGTTTCATGTGAATAAAAACGTTACCCGTGTCTAGACCCTACGTTTGTTCCTCTTATTTCTTGTCGAATTGAGACGTCAATTAATTTATTTGGATTACTATTTATAATTGGATAAATGAACTAGTAATAATAAAAACGAACTATTGAAACTATTCATGAAATCATTCGAAAACAAATAAAAAATTGAGGGAAAAAACTCCTTATTCTAAACATTGATCTAAAAGTTAACAGAGTATTGTTTAAATGTGCCTATTCATTTACAAAAAAAAAAACTGTTTTCAAAATGTGTTTCGGACTACTGGAAAATTTATCAAATTCTTTTTGCAACTAATTTTTATGAGAAGTTTAGACCAAAAAGTCTCACGTAATTTTTTATAAGAAAACGCATTAATTAATAAAATTTATGCACACAATCAAATAGCTTGATTGTTTATTTTAAAGAAAAAATTAGCAAAAAGGAAAAAAACTCCCAACAGCAAAGATTTCCACCTTCTATTTCCACCTCAATTGTGCTGAACTCTACCTATGGACTGAACTCAGCAAACCAGAATCAGATGTCTTTTGACATTTTTGTAATCAAAACAAATTCGATTTTCAGTTGACCCGATGTGCATGGCAAAAATTTATTCCTAATGGGCACTCGCTTGGGCGGCAGATTTTTCCTTTACTAAGAAGATAATAATAATTATTTGTAAAACAAAATAAACCAAAAAAGAATGGAGACTGTTTACTTTGTTTATATTTTTTGAATGACTGAGACGGCAGATTATCTCAGCTTCCGCCATTTTTAAATGGATTCATTGAACATCTCCATTGCTCACTTTACATGCATTCACAGACAGGGTCAAGAGAGAGATCCCGTTACTTTTTTTTTGCGGGTGTTTCAGGCAAGGGGATTGCAAGTTGCCTATCTCATTATATCTGATCAGTGCGCACGAGTGACAGTTAATGACTGATGCTTTATTCAAGTTCACTTACAAACTAACTCCAGTATACCACTTTCTGTAACAGTGTATTCACTGAAAAGCAACCTATCCAATGCGATTAACACTACGGAAGCGTAAACTACTTGTTAAGTTAACTTAGTTGTAGTCAAGAAGTATTATGAGAAAGCGAAAATTTACTACTATGAAGTGCGTTCTGGCAGTTTCATAGTGTCTCTCATAAATGGGTGGTTTTTTAGCACGTGGAAATCGGGCATAACCAATATCGGCTACTTCGGTATTATATACCTGCTATAGTGGGTGTATTGGTATCTTTGAAAGATTTTGGAGTTTTAGCCTCCGTCCACCCTAGTATTAAAAAAAAATTATACACATTTATTAAAAAATGTAGTTTTACGTAAAAGTTGGCTAAAAAGTGGGCGTGCTTAATTTTTGGGCTTTTTTATCTGTAACCTTACAGCCAATGACAAAATAGTGCTGGGCACGTACAATTAACGTGCCGGTGAACCGTACACGGTTTTGTCTTTCGACATTTCCGTCCGCTAACATTTCAACTCCACTCTGCGACTAAACGTAAGAATAGAGGGGCCTGTACGGTTAAGTTGTCATCATAATTGTTTAAATTTACTTAACATGTCGTGTTGGAAAAAAATAAAAAAGATGGTTGGTTGGACTAAGAATCGAACCCAGGACATTCCAATCGTCGGTCATTGGTGCTACCATCTGCACCACAGCCCACTTCCATCTCGGGTGTCCAAATAGCCTGCATGTTCTCTCTGCATAAATAATGCACATAAACCAACAACATGGAAAAATAAATTTTACATAAAATGTAAGATATGTATAAGGATTGGACACAGGATGTCTTATTGATTGTAACAGCAAAAGCAAGTCGTATCAGAACTTAAAGTCGTATATTTTGGCCGATATTTTTTTAAAACTTCTACGAGTGTTTTTATACCCCATCCCATAGTATAGGTGGTATTTTAAGTTTGTAACATAGAAAAATAATCACCGTAGACCCCCAAGACCTAAGGGCATATGATCGATAAGCATGCAAAACCGAAGTTGTCGTAGGAAGCTGAAGTTTGGTATGCGTTATTCTCGCTTAAGTATATTGTTATTGGCATTTAAGAAAAAAAAGGGGTTGAAAAGGGGTTAATGCCACGCCCCTTTTTTAAGAAAGAAAATTCTTAACTGGCAAATTCTTAACACAATTAAAGTTAATAGAAACTGAAATTTAACAACCAAGATTTTTGACGCATTTTGGAGCTTGACAGTGGTCAATTGGGATTGGGTATCCAACGATTCGCCTAGGCGGATTATAACCCTCCCACTAGTTTTATTTCTATTTCGTTTTTCTTAAGTGATTGTTCAAATTCGTTTTTGTACTCCTTTAAGTAATTGTTACTCCTTTTCACTATTTCTTGCATTTCTTTAAGAACCATGTCGACGTTTTGTATATACAAAATGCAGTCTTCACATATGAATTTTATCAACGGGTTCGCGTAAATTATACCACTTTTATATTGGTCAAGGCCGCAGCATTTTACCGCGATGTGGAAGCTTTTGCCGTAAACACCCGCGCAAGAAATGCCCGATTCTCCTCGAATAGAGTTTTTACACTTAAAACACTCGCGCATTTTAAGAATCTTATCGCTTTCGTGGCAATTTGTGGCAAAATTCATCCCAAGTCTGGGATATTTACCCAAAAAAAAATGGAACTTTTTTCTTGTAATTTGACTTTATTTACTCGGATCACTAACTATACGTCTTAACTCTCTCACGCTAACACGTGTTTACAAAAAACTTTGCAAATGCTAAATTCTACAACTTTACAAGACAAGAAACTTTTCGAATTAACCGCTTTAGTAACTATTTTTAAGTACAATACTAGACTCACCCCGAACGTTTCGCTTAAGTTGCATTGAGCGTGGTCACCGGTAAACTGCTATGAAAGTGTTATCGCTGAGATCGGGTGCGTAGATTGTAGCGGTGCATAGACGGTTCTGACTCAGCTTGTTGTTGTAGTTGGGATGAAGGTGGTTGAGAGCAAACTGTACTGACTACAAACGCTTCGCGGACCAATCGAGGGATGTAATGCGTTTCACGAGCTAAGATCTTGGCTTGATCAAAATGGATCTAGTGGTGTTCATCTGGATTGGCCAAGATATGCTCGCATATTGCACATTTTTCCCGTTGCTGCATCTGCATCTGTAATTTCTTATAAAAACTTGTCAAATGCTAATTTCTGCAATTTTTTTTAATTTTTATACACATTTATTAAAACACGTAGTTTTACGTAAAAATTGACTAAAAAGTGGGCGTGCTTAATTTTTGGGCTTTTTTATCTGTAACCCTACAGCCAATGACAAAATAGTGCTTGGCACGTACAATGAACGTGCCGGTGAACCGCACACGGTTTTTTCTTTCGACGTCTCCGTCCGCTAACATTTCAACTCCACTCTGCGACTAAACGTAAGAATAGAGGGGCCTGTACGGCTAAGTTGTCATCATAATTGTTTTAATTTACTTAGCATGTCATGTTAAAAAAAAAAAATAAAAAAGATGGTTGGTTGGACTTAGAATCGAACCCAGGACCTTCCAATCGTCGGTCATAGGTGCTACCATCTGCACCACAGCCCACTTCCATCTCGGGTGTCCAAATAGCCTACATGTTCTCTCTGCTTAAATAATGCACATAAACCAACAACATGGAAAAATAACTTTTACATAAAATGTAAGATATGTATAAGGATTGGACACAGGATGTCTTATTGATTTTAACAGCAAAAGCAAGTCGTATCAGAACTTAAAATCGTATATTTTGGCCGATATTTTTTTAAAATTTCTACGAGTGTTTTTATACCCCATCCCATAGGATAGGTGGTATATTAAGTTTGATTCATAGTTTGTAACATAGAAAAATAATCACCGTAGACCCCCAAAACCTTAAGGGCATATGATCGAGACCGAATTGTAAGTCGAATCAGCCATGTCCGTCCGTCCGTCCGTCCGTCTGTCGGTAGTGTTTACTGACACGCCTACTTGACTTATAAGCATGCAACACCGAAGTTGTCGTAGGAAGCTGAAATTTGGTATGCGTTATCCTCGCTTAAGTATATTGTGATTGGCATTTAAGAAAAAAGCGAACACCGCCCCCTTGTAGGCGTGGTCATATTTAATATGCATTCTAATAAACGGTTTTTATTTGATATATTTGCTTTAGATTTAAAAAAAATTTGCACTATAAAATCTTCAGATAAGTACGTAAGCTATCAACTCAAATGAATACATTTTTGCCACGCCCACCTTTAGGGGCGTTCTTAAGTAAAAAAACAATTTTTAATATAAAATTACGATTAGCACGTGTATCCTAGGCGGATTGTAAACCTCCCACTAGTTTAATATACAATATATTTTGTTTTTGTCAAAATTATTAATGCAGATGGTTTGCCTTCCCGTGAACACGCAACATACAGTTGCTGTTCCAGAATGACTTTAAATATTTGAATTATTATTTTTCTTTTACTAACAGATTACAATTGTTATATCAACAAGAATTCCACAAAATGTACTTCTACCCTATGTAGTTTGCCGATATTGTTTTTTCATATTTCTTATGTACAATCCATTGATATAATATATATGGACTTAGTTAGTTTAGTTTTAGTTAGTTTAAATAATTTATTTAGCATAAATTTGCTACTTAAAACGTTTCTTACAATTTGTATATGCTTAATAGTTGCTTTATATAAATGTAATTACAGAGCATTCGTATCTTTTTATATTATTTTCTTATTTAATATGATTTGGAAGACTGTTATAAAGTTGTATTGCTTTAGTAAACATTATGTTTTGGGTCTTGTTATCTCTATAGAAAAGTACATTTAAGTTATTGTTGTTTCTTAGGTTATAAGGACGAAATTCACTTCTTTTTATTAATTATTCTTCTTTGTACTCCCCAACAATAATATTGTTGGACAGTATTCAAAGTGAGGCTTTATAATGGAATTAAATACATTAATAGTCATAGCAGTACAGGACTTTTCGAATCCTCCGAAAAAATCCAATTTTTTGGCTATTTTCTTTGAGAAATATTTCAAAATGTTTCTTCATCATCATCATTACATCATCATTTTCGAATGCCGCTTATTCTTCAAAAGGGTCGCGGAACGAGGGTGGCTAAATGGTCTTTCCATCGTTCTCGATACTCCGCCACCAACACAAGATACTCTGGCACAATCCCCAGGCGGGACCCAGAGAGGTTTTTTACCTTATCCCACCACCTGTTTTTTAGCCTACCAGGGGGCCGACGCGCTCGCATCTCGGCTAGCATGACCTGTCTAAGAAGTCTGTCAGGGGGCATGCGAACAACGTGTCCAAACCATCAAAGATCATGCTCAAATTAAGATTCCCACGAATACTGACGTTTCTCACTCTATCCCTTAGAGTAACACCAGCAACGCACCTCAGGAATCTCATTTCGGCAGCTTGTACCTGCGATCTAATTCTTCCGGTTATTACCCGAATTTCATGACCATAGATGAGGGTCGGAACGAACACTGATTTAGAAACAGAGATCTTTGCTTCCACTCCAAGCTCAGCTTTCCTGATGACCGGCCGGCGCAGTTCCTTTACTATTGCTCCAGCTTGGCCAATTCTACAGGACAACTCAGTATCACTCCTCCCATCTTTCGTAAAAAAGACCCTGAGGTACTTAAACTTCTCCACCTGTTTTAATGGAACTCCATTTATGTGCAGGGTACACTGCACCGGAGTTCGGGAAACAACCATGACTTCCGATTTGTTCACGCTTACTTTCATCCCAGCATCACCACAGACGGCTGCAAACCTATCCAGTGCTCGTTGAAGTTCCTCTTTGGAAAATGCAAGGATGGCCAAATCATCTGCGAAAAGCAGATGGCTCATCCTGATGCCAGCCAATTCGAAAACATTGCTCGCCAAGAATGCGCTTCGGCATCCAGTCCATATATGCTATGAAAAGGAGCGGCGACAGAACTCAGCCCTGGCGAAGTCCAACGCGCACATCAAAAGGACGGGATTTGACGCCATTTATCCGAACACAGCTTCTGCAGTTTCCATACAAAGACTGGGTGACTCTCAGAAGAGGCCCACTCAGCCAATAGCTGGTCGGTTGTGCCTCTGCCAAGCCCAAAGCCGCACTGTTCTTCCCGTAACAAAGGCTCGATTACAGCTCTGGAACGCATTTTCAACACCTTCGCGAATACTTTTTCCATGACTGTTCCTTGGCTGTTCTGACTGCCAGTTTGAAAGTCCTTCGCGCCTCATTGTACCGGGCTCGAGAAGTTGAGTTTCTACATTGGATCCACGCAATGTAGGCTCTCTTCTTCTCTCTGATGGCTTCTTGAACTCCAGGCGTTTTAAACCAAGCAGTTCTTTTTTCACCGCCAGCCGCTACCCCAAGCCGCTTCACTCCACAAACGTTTCCTGTAGAGGCAATGACTGCCGATAAAAACAGCTGCCATTCCTTCTCTACATTCAAAAGGTCAGTTGGAATTTGTTCAAACTTCTCCGAAACATGCTGTGCAAAGCACTCTCTGAAATCAGAGTCAGCATCCTGCAACCTTTCCCACCGTATGCGGGTCACCAGTCTTGGTTTTTGCCTGGGTAGCAAAGGAATACTGTCACTGAAAAACAATTTACACAGCACTAAGTGGTGATTAGTTGACAACTCAGCTTCCCTGAAAACTCGAACATCACAAATCATTCTTTGAACACACGATGGTACAACAAAGAAATCAATCAGTGACCTCTGATTTAAATTGTGCTTGTACCATGTGTATTTGTGTCTTTGTGTGGGAAAAAGGTGTTCATGATGGACAAGCCATATGCACAACAAAAGTCCAACAACTTCCTTCCGTTCCTGTTTTGATCCGCGTCACCGTGCCTCCCGATCACACTCCTCCAAGCATTGTCGTCCGTACCCACGTGTGCATTGAAGTCACCCATCAGGGGAAAGAAGTCCATTTCTGCCACTCTGTCCAGGGCAGCATCAACTTCGTTCAAGAAGGACTCATACTCTGACTCTCGATTTGGTGCATAAAGCTGAACCAGAGCCAGAGTCAATCGTTCAAGCTTAAGCTTTAAGATCAGAATCCTTTCCCCTAACGGAATGATATCGAATACATTTGCTGACAACCGGTTGCTTGTGAGTAACCACACACCCGCCTGTGCAGTCATGTGATTTGACGCTAGACCAGAAGAGCTTCTACCCATCATCGAAGTCTTTGGTTCCAGAACCCTTCCTCTTAGTTGAAGAGAAGCCAGTTGCATCAAGCTGATACTTTTTGGCTTCCTCAACCTATTTTTTTTTTTTTTTTTATAATACACTCGGGAATTAAGAGATTAGTTACCCTTTTAATGTTGATTCACATCTCACGAGCGGAGAGGATTAGAAGAAGAGGGAAAGGGGGAGAGGTACCGGTGCACTCTTGATTTGAACAGTTGCAGATTGTATTGCGAAGGAAAGGCTGATCGTGGGAGAACATTCCACATTCGCGTTGTGCGGCTTAAGAAAGAACCTCTAAACTTGACAGTACGTCCGAATGGTTAAGCTCAAGGGTAAGCTGATGTGCATTCGATCTTTGGCGAGTATTACGGTAAAACGTCTTAAGGGGTGGAATGCAGTTGGCTATTTCGATAGAACACTGTTTGTAAAAAAAGCGATATAACGGTGATAGGCAAGAGACATTACTTCGATGTTCTTATGTGTCGATTGACTTCGCAATATTCATGTCTCCAATGAGTTTTATGGCGTGTTTTTGTATCATGTCTAGCAGGAGCAATGTAATTTTAGAAGCACCAGCCCAGGCATGGGAATTGTAATCCAGCTTAGGGCGAATGTAGGCCTTATATAAAATAGCCAAATATTGAAATATTTCTTGCATCTTTTAAAGAAACCTAGTAGCATTCTTAGCGATTTCGAATTTGTGATCATTCCAACTAAGATTTTTTTGACACATACCAGTTCAAGCATTGTATACCTAGCTGCCAGGTTTAAATTCGGTCGATCCTAACCCGGACAACAGGACGCTCCTGGATTTCTGACCAACGAACCGCACAATATGTATCAGACGCTGCTGGATTTTATTTAAACCTTCGGGTTAATCTTTTTCAGTTACATAAGTGATGGACAGCATCACCTGTGAAGATTACTTCCTCCAGTGGATTTTAGCCGGCTCTTACGACAGGCATACTTTACCTCAAGGCTATTCTTAAACCCGACCTTGCGAGGGTACCAATATATTTCTTAAAATTTCTTCTTTTTTAAAATGAGATAGCAATTTAAATTGCATATCATTATTTTAGTTTTATCAGAATTTAGTTTGAGCTTACTCATATTTAGGAAGACTTTAATGTATCTCATCCATTATTTTTTTTAACACTGCACTATATTCACATCATCTACATAAAAAAGACCGTCCTAGGCAAATAATTTAAGTTTACAATGTTTTAATACTTTTTTATATCATTTATGTACAGAATAAATAATAACGTACCTAAAATTGATCCTTGTGGTACTCCTAAGTCGGTATTTAGTGGTTCAGAATCTACTCCGTTAAACCTTACAATTTGTTTTCGCCCTATAAGGTATGATCGGAATTAACTATATTCAATGCCTCTTATTCCGATAGCAGTCTATGCGACTGGATCGGGCTCATGATAATCACACGAAAGATAAACTGCTACCTAGGCGAAGTATGCAGCAGACGAAACGTCAGCAGAGAAACACCGCAGGTAATGGACGAATTGCTAAAAACCCTGGAGAGGGAAGGCTTCATTGTGAGCGCATACGCAGACGATGTAGCAATCCTGATCCCAGGTAAACTCCCATCAATCCTCAGTGACCGACTCAGCTACGCACTCCGCATTGTTGGAAAATGGGTTGAGGGTCGAGGACTGGGAATAAACCCCTCTAAGACGGAAGTTGTGTTGTTTACCAGGGAAAGGGCAGTTCCATCCCTCAGCAACCCAAGAATGGGGGGAGTGGAGTTACCGTTATCCAAATCGGTAAGATCGTGTCAAGCAGGCATACGTGGCATTATACGCCTGCCGCAGAACGTTCGGAAGCATGTGGGGACTGCAACCAAATATGGTACACTGGATGTATATAGCGGTTATAAGACCTATCTTAACTTACGGTGCAGTTGTATGGTGGAAGGCTACGGGAAGAAAGTGTCATCTCTCTAACCTCACCAAAGTTCAAAGGGCATCCTGCATGGGTATAACAGGGTCCCTAAGGACTACACCCACCGCGGCACTGGAGGTACTACTCAACCTCACCCCCTTGGACATATACTGCAGCATCAAGGCAGCTAAAACAGCTGTTCGCCTAAGGGAATCCAGACTAAGGTCCTCAAGATCTTATGGACACGCCTCTATGGAAGCTCAATAGGCTGCCCCCACAGATACCCCAGTCACGGATTACCTCCCTATGACGACCGCCTTCAACAGGAGATTCGCTACCAGAATACCTGAAAGAGGTGAATGGGAAGATAAGACCATTACAGGAAATGACGAGATCGCCGTATATACCCACGGTTCTAAGATGGACATCGGAACCGGTGCGAGCATCTTCTGTGGAGCTCTGGGACTGGGTAAATCTTTTCGAATTAATGACGACTGCAGCATTTTTCAGGCGCAGCTGGCTGCCATAATCGAAGCTGCCTCCGAGCTGAAGAAACACAGCCCAGCAAACAAGACCATCACCATATACGCTGATAGCCAAGCGGCAATTACAGCCTTGGAATCAGACGTGGTGAAGTCAAGGGCTGTGAAACTATGCAGAGAAATTCTGGACGAGTTATCACTTGGCAACACTGTAACTGAGTGTTGGGTGCCAGGTCACACCGATATATTGGGAAACGAAGAAGCGTACAAGCTTGCGAGATTTGGGTCTGGAATGAATGCATCTCTAGCCCTCAAATCTATAAGAGTCCCGCTGAGTTCGATAGCACGTAGGATAGAAACTGAATCCTTGAGTTGAACCAACCTACGTTGGACAGAACTTGATACGTGCAGACACACAAGGGGGCTATGGCCAGCGGTAAGCAAAAAGAGATCAATATTTTTGATCGGACAAGCCCGCAGGAATATTCGAGTACTCACGGGAATCCTCAGGGGGCACTGCGCTGTGGGTCTACACGCTGAGCGGCTATTCATACCGCATCACGATTACTGCAGAAGCTGCAGGGACGTTGAAGAAATTGAATCTGTTCGTCACCTGCTCTGCGAATGCCCAGCCCTAAACAGCATCAGGTGTAGTATCCTCAGCATAATAATAACAACAATAATGTAGATCTAAAGGACCTCGTAAGATTTGTATACAAATCCGGATGGGTCCAAGAAGGCGGAACTCTGAGCTTCTAACAGCGGTCTATTTCTGTTTTCGTTCCAGGTATTAAGAAGGTTCCCAATGGACACAATGGACGCAACTGCTGGTCTAAGTAAAGCCGTGACTATTATCAAAAGGGCATCCATCAACCTAACCTAACCTAACCTAATCATTACGGAACTATACAATTTCTTTAATAATATTAATCTATGGAGTGTCTTAAACGCCCTTCTTAGATCCAGGAAAACTGCTGCAAACTTTCGCTTGCTGTGAAGTAACTCCTGCCATCACCAAGCTCAATGATGATTCGCAGGAGTGCTTTCGGCGAAAGCCACATTGCTCCTCTATGATTCTGTCTTGTTGCCGGAGGTATTCCTCGAGTTGAACAACTTTTTCCAATATTTTTTCATACAAAGGAAGGGTGTTAACTGGCCGGAAATTTTCACATTTATTTGAATTTGTTACTTTGGTCACCAACTCCAACTCTTCGAAAAAATACCAGTTGTAACATTTAGCAAAGCAGGCCGCAAAACAACTTTCTCTATTTTCTGAAAGATTCGTCCAAACCACACTGGGTATTTGTTTGTTATTACTTTTTACACTTTCAATAAAAAAATCGTTGAACTTATTTGCCACTGTTTTTTCGTCTTTAATTTTGTTTCTATTGAAATCAATATGATTATTATGTGACACCCAAAACTAAAGTTTTAATATTTTTCCACAAGCTCACATTTTTTCATCCATATTTGTACAAATTTGCATTTTTACGTACATTTAAGCGTAACTTGAAAATATCTTATAATTGATAGTTTGTAATTAGGGGCGGTTGGACCACGCACCTTTTGGAAGTTTGCACTACTTATAAAAGGTCAAAAAATAACCAATGTGGGGTAGGATGGGATTTTCAACGTTCCATTTTACTGAGTGTAGCTTGTGCGTACACACTGTAGCACTTACTCACTGGTTTTCATATGATTTTTCCAAGAGATAATTGGAAAAATCATTCATCATCAAAATTGGAGGAGATAATTGGGGACACAAACACGATTAATCATGAATTTTTGCGAATTTTTTTAAAAAATGTTCAAAACGGCAGTATTAAAACTCTTTCTGAAAAATTGGACTTGCACGTTGTTAATTTTGAGTTGTCTTATACGTGAGTTCAATATTGTCTTTGTGCACTAAGCGGTTTAAAAGTTATGGCCTCAAACACTTTAAAAAATGTCACCCATTTTCAACTCTACATTTCTCAAAAACATTTTAATATTTTAAAAAAATTAAATTTTTTCATTAAAGTCTAGCATCTACTTAACTTAAGTTTCGCTTTTTTTGTTCTTGCCTGCTTATCTTCTTAAAAAAAGTATTTAAAAACATATAATCCATTTTCCCATGAAATTTCAAATCGTAATTAAACCCTTATTACTGCTTAAAAAAAAATTGCCCTCGGTGGATTCTCTGACTATTTGGGCTGTTTAAAAGCACACCAAATTTTGTCTTTCTAAGACTTGGCGTTCAGAAGTCATAACACGATTGGACGGACAGACGGACGGACGGAGAACGTAGCGATGTCATTAGTGTTCCGTTTTCCTTTTTTGGACGGACCGCTAAAAAACAAGTAAAAATGAGTACAAGTCCTTATTTTCTTTGACAGTTCCTAATTTTTTTAATTTTCTGCACATGGATCGCGCACACAGGTGTGGAAAAGGCACATTTCCACATGATGTTTACAATTTTGGCTTTCATAGTTTGCTTACACGTATTTTGTAGTTGTCCTCATCACTCAATATCTATTTGTCTTCTTTACCTACCGAAATTTTATCATTTTTAATAAGTAAAAAAAATGTCAAACTTATTTGTTTCATGTTAATACCTGTGTGTATAATTACGATCGTTATTTCTTTTATATTGCAGATCTTATACACATCACTTCTGAATCATTCTGCAACGATCCTGAGTTAGATTTGAAACCGTTTTTAAAACAGATTTTTAATTCTTCTGAAGAAAGCTCGCCGAAAATATTATACTCAGCTTATTACCAGATTATGCCATGTAAGATTTGTCGGAAGAGTAGGAGTAAATCATCGAAGTGCTACTTAACGTGCGGTCCCTTTTATGAAGTCGACTACGGTTCTTCAATTCAAAACGCCAAGGAAATTTTTGAAAAAATATACCCAAATCAATCCTTCCTTCCAAGAGCTCCAGACCCAGAAGAAATAATTATTGGAGATGAAGATCCTGCGTCAACACCTAAAATTTTGTTAGATGATATGGAAAGTCGAATGTATGAAATCGACAAGACAGTAGAATCAATAGATATGTGTGCTGATGAACTGGAAGGGAGTTCTTAGCACATTCAAGTGACATAATAATTATTTAATAAATTATAATCATAGAATTAATTACACCCGTTTTTACTTAATTACACCCGATTTTATAAATTATAATCATAGAATTAACTACACTCAGCTAGTTGGAACCAATTCCGAGTTAGTTGGAACCAATTAGCTGCCAACGGCTGTATGCATATTTAAGTTTACCATTCGTGAAATATTTTTTTTTTTATAATGTACTCGCGAACAAGGGATTGGCTACCCTTTTAATGTTTAGCATCTCACAAGCGGAAAGGATTAGAGGAAGGGGAAAAGGATGAGAGGTACCGTGTCACTCTTGTTTTGAACAGTTGTGGGTTGTATTGCGTAGGAAAGAGTTGTCGTGGTAGGACATTCCACATTCGCGTTGTACGGCTTATGAAAGAACCTCTTGACAGTACGCCCGAAAGTCGGCTCAAGGGTGAACTGATGAGCATTCGATCGTTGGCGGGTATTACGGTTGAAAAATTTGAGGGGTGGAAAGCAAATGGCTATTTTGTTGGAACACTGTTTGTAAAAAAACGGTAAAACAGTGACAAGCAAGAGACATTGCGTCGATGTTCGAGTGAGTCGATAGACTTTGCAATATTTCTGTCACCTATGAGTTTTGTCGCGCGTTTCTGGATCCTATCGAGCAGGTGCAGTGTTGTTTTAGGAGCACTAGCCCAGACATGTGAGTTATATTCCTTTTTAGGGCGGATATATGCCTTATATAAAATAGCCAAATCAGAAGGGGTGAAATATTTCTTGCATCTTTTAAGGGAACCTAGGCATTTCGCAGCGTTCTTGGCCACATCAAATATGTGGTCATTCCAACTAAGGTTGTTATTGACACACATACCGATAATGGAAAGCGTTTCGGTTTCGTCGATGCAAGTGCCATTCATGGACAATGGCTGGGTGTTTCGGTTTTGCTTCAATGACAGAAGACAGCATTGAGTTTTAGAAGCATTAAACTCGACTCTATTTTGAGATCCCCATGATACAATGCTGTTAAGGTCAGAGTTTAATGAGTTTGACATACGCTGCCGTTCCAGTTCAACGTCCGAAGAGCAGGGACGAGGAGCTGAGAACGAATTTGAAAAACTGAGGTTGCTGTCATCGACAAAGGAATGAATTGGATTAGTTGTAGCAGACAAAAGATCATTTATGAAGATTAAAAAGAGAGTCTCGGAGACAAAACAGAGCCCTGGGGAACCCGAGCGTTTATTTTGTGAATTGCAGACTTGAACCTATCCAAAACAACTTGAATTAAACGGTCCCAAAGGTAATTACTAATCCATTGATAAGAGATTTGTCGATTTCAAATGCACGCATTTTCGACAAAAGAGCTTGATGCCAAACTGTCAAATGCTTTTGAAATATCAAGCGCAACAATCTTGCTTTCACCATGAATATGCAAGGAATGGTTCCACTTTTCGCACTTATGTAGTTTTTACAGACGGACACTTTTGAAGAAAAAAAAATTTAGCGACACCTTTTGTTTTTTATTTTTTTTTTTTTGTGCCCAACATGTGCTGCCATGTACCACAATTAATTTTAAATTTTTCCCCACAGTTTTCTTTTTATAGTGTAAAGTGTGTTTTTTGAAAATTGGTTAGTCACACTTTTTGTTTTTTTTTTTTTTTCAAAAATTGAAAGTTGTGCTGCGATGTGCTCGAGATGTGCTGCTTTGTGCCGTGATGCAAAAAAATATACTCGTATATATGTAATTTTTACGGATGGACACTTAAAAAAAAAAACAAAATAGCGACACCTTTTGTTATTTATTTTTTTGTTCCCAACATGTGCTGCCATGTACCACAACTCATTTTAATTTTTGCCCCAGAGTTTTCTTTTTATAGGGTAAAGTGTGTTTTTTGAAAATGGGTTAGTCACACTTTTTGTTTTTTTTTTCAAAAATTGAAAGTTGTGCTGCGATGTGCTCGAGATGTGCTGCTTTGTGCCGTGATGCAAAAAAATATACTCGTACATATGTAATTTTTACGGATGGACACTTAAAAAAAAGCAAAATAGCAACACCTTTTGTTTTTTATTTTTTTGTTCCCAACATGTGCTGCCATGTGCCGCAATTCATTTCAATTTTTCCCCAGAGTTTGCTTTTTATAAGTAAAAGAGTTTTCTATGAAAGCGAATAAATCCCTTTTTTAAACAAAAGTTGTGCTTTAATGTCCTCGAGCTAATGTAACTGCACGTAAAAACCAAAAAAGTTTGTTGAACTAAACACCTGTTGCATAAACCATCATAGTCATAGACCACGCAAACAAATTTAAAGAAGCTAGAAAACTGTAAAAATTAATCAACCGCAAACAAAGACAAAAAAAATACTTATCAAATTAAACCGTGCCCCTACCCAAACATCGTCGATGAAATTAACCGGCACAGCGTACGTTTATATATATGTACATGCAGCACGCATATCTACACATAAATGGTCAATCAGATTTTTTCTAATGTTCGCTGAAACGTAACTATGCAAATTAATTTTATTCTGATAAAATTATGATTGTAATTTGACTTACAACATAAATCATTAATATGCACCTGCCTGCACCTATCTCAAATGACCTAAATTTTAATTAAAGTATTTATCTACCTATGAACCTACATTATTTACAAATTTCGCTTATCTTTTCGCTATCAATTGTCAATGTATCCAATTCCAATACCTAACAACGATTGAACAAACATAGTGTTACCCTTTTACATTATGGAGGTAGATGCCACTGGCATTTAACATCATAATAATGCAATTATGTTTTTGGCTTTATGGGCCATGGGTGCTTTCCTGTTTTTCTTCTTCTTGCACAATGCAATAGAACACACGCAAAAAATTATGTTTTACCTACTTACTTTGGTACAAGTGCGTATGCTAAAAAGGGCACGCACTATGATATCGCATATGACTGCACCCGTTGTCTTCGTGGGAGCGAAGTAGAGGAGCAATATTGTCAAATTGTCGAAATCCAAAGTTTAGTTAAAAGTGAAGTTTTTGGTTTAATTAATTATCTGATAAATATTGAAACTTTGGATTTTTTGGAACTTTGGAACTTTTGGGTTGAAGATATGTATCTGGACATGGAAAAAGATAGTGAAAATGTTGAGGACGACATTGAAGCGATAGATACAGATATATTTCATTGGTCCAATAATATATTTGAAAAAGTTAAAAATAAAGCTTCAGATCAAAATGAAACTGGGGACATTAATCCTTGTTTTTGTCCGGACGTTGCAAAAAGTTTAAAAAAAATACTTCCATACTTTCCGCTTTTTAGTGACACGATGATAGCAAAATTTAAATATAGTACCTAGAGGCCAACGTCAGCAGGAATTGAGCCAGAGTTCAATGATCTGAAAAATCGAGTTTTCCAGGACGTAGCAACCATGCGAGTAGACAAATTCATTATTCGTCATTTATTAACATTTCCTAGCAAATTAAAAATTGGTCTAGCCAATCAACAAAACGTCATGGACTGTAAAAGTACAACATTAGAATCATGTAATAATAACTTAGGAAATACAAACGAAAAAGATGAAAAAATTACCGGTTAAAGTGAGGAACTTAATGAAATTAATATCGAAGAAAATTGGCGTAGTAAAAATAAGAGGTTGAAATACCGAAAATATGTAGACCATATGCCTGAATTCCACTCTGCGCAAGAAAAACCAATAATTGAAACGTTGCCTGTAATTTTGAACGCAATTTTATGCAAAAACGTGTCTTTCGAAGATAAAATTATTGTTTTGACAAATACTTGCGCGTTTGATAGTATTTGTCAAGTATTCGCAATTGCATTAAAAAACAACACCAAATATAGGGATGCTACAAAAAAATTTAATGCTCCCATTTTGAAAGTTGCATCATTAATATCAGTATCAGCTCATTTTATTTAGATTCATTGTTCAACTTGCTTGTTTATGGAAGAATGAGTACAGGGTTAAATATAGTAAAATAAACGGAGATATAAACATAGGCAATGTAGCAGTTTCCTTGTTTTCGGAACTCCCTAGTTGTATTGTTTCTTCGACATGTCCTAAATGCAAAAAAAAAGTTCAAGAAATAGCTCAACGATACCTGCTAACATCGAGATTCTTGAAAATAGATTTGATAATATGAAAGAATCTATACTTACTGCATTTCCACCGCAAAGGAAATGCTGTGGAGCAACAAAAATAGGAGATAAAGATTTCGGATCACATCTTATTGTAGAAACGGATCTTGGTCAAAACCAAACTACAACTTTGAACACAATTCCTTCAACACTTGAAATGTCTGAAACAAAACATTATTTGCTAGCCGGCGTTGTAGCATATACTGGCAGTTTTCAAATGAACTCAACGGCAACGGGTCATTACACTGCATATATTCCAATTTGGGACTATTTGCTTCAATTTGATGATCTATCCGTAAAAAGTTCATTACATCGTCTAACTAGTGAATGCAAGATCTATGCACATTTATTTATTTATATAAAAAAAATAGCAAATTTTCAAAAGCTGTATGTTTTATATTGTTTGGGAAATGTTCTCTATTGTAAGAATTGGTCGAGTAGGGAAAGCCATGGTTTTTCATATAAGTATACATAACTCATTTGCTTCAAAAATCAATATGTAATATTTTTACAGGAAACTTTATTTTTATAGACATTACCAGCAGAATATTTTTATCTGCCGGTAATGTCTCTATATCGGTAATTTAATGTACCTATATGATGATAATTATTAAAATCGTTATAAGGATGGAAAGAAATAAAAGTCAAGATTTAAAGTTTGCTATCAAAATCAAAATTTGGATAAAAATTTTGCTATCAAATGAGATAATATGAAGTAAAGAATATAGTGTTCTGGATAGGATAGAAAGGGTGGAAATGAGTGCCATTAATTTGTATGTGTAGCCTGCTGCATACGTACATATATCCGTACGCTGTGCCGGTTAATTTCATCGACGATGTTTGGGTAGGGGCACGGTTTAATTTGATAAGGATTTTTTTTCTCTTTGTTTGCGGTTGATTAATTGTAACAATTTTCTAGTTTCTTTAAATTTGTTTGTGTGGTCTATGACTATGATGGTTTATGCAACAGGTGTTTAGTTCAACAAACTTTTTTGGTTTTTACGTGCAGTTACATTAGCTCGAGGACATCAAAGCACAACTTTTGTTTAAAAAAGGGATTTATCCGCTTTCATAAAAAACTCTCTTACTTATAAAAAGCAAACTCTGGGGAAAAATTGGGAACAAAAAAATAAAAAACAAAAGGTGTCGCTACTTTGTTTTTTTTTTTTAAGTGTCCATCCGTAAAAATTGGGTGCCGTGGCGCAGTGGTTAGTGTGTGTGCCTCTGACGCCGGAGGTCTGGGTTCGAATCCTGCCTCTGCCACCTGAAAAAAAAGACTTGTTCTTTTTCACGGCTCCCACCTCCGCGAGGGTCTGACAAACCCTCCGAGAGTAACATTTGTCTTGAAAAACTCCTCAAAGTGCCGTTCGGATTCGGCAAAAAATTGAAGGTCCCCTTGCATGTGAAAAAAGGATAGCACACACAGCATACATGGTTGAGAAGTTGGCCCTGGTTCACCTCGAGCTGTTGCGCCACTCTATTTATTTATTTATTTATCCGTAAAAATTACATATATACGAGTATATTTTTTTGCATCACGGCACAAAGCAGCACATCTCGAGCACATCGCAGCACAACTTTCAATTTTTAAAAAAAAACAAAAAGTGTGACTAACCCATTTTCAAAAACACACTTTACCCTATCATCATCATTTTCGAATGCCGCTTATCCTTTAAAAGGGTCGCGGAGCGAGGGTGGCTAAATGGTCCTTCCATCTTTCTCGATCCTCCGCCACCAACTCAAGAGACTCCGGCGCAATCCCCAGGCGGGACTCGGAGAGGTTCTTTACCTGATCCCACCACCTGTTTCTTGGCCTACCAGGGGGGCGACGCGCTCGCATCTCGGCTAGCATGACCTGTCTAGGAAGTCTGTCAGGGGGCATGCGAACAACGTGTCCAAACCATCGGAGAAGTAGCTGCTCAACATTGAGATTCCTACGAATACTGACGTTTCTCACTCTGTTCCTTAGAGTAACACCAGCAACGCGCCTCAGGAATCTCATTTCGGCAGCTTGTACCCGCGATCTAATTCTTTCGGTCATTACCCAAATTTCATGACCATAGATGAGGGTCGGAACGAACACTGAATTAAAAACTGAGATCTTTGCTTTCACTCCAAGCTCAGGAGTTCGGGAAACAACCATCACTTCCGATTTGTTCACGTTTACTTTCATCCCAGCATCACCACAGATGGCTGCAAACCTATCCAGTGCTCGTTGAAATTCCTCTTTGGATGATGCAAGGATGGCCAAATCATTCGAAACATTGCTCGCCAAGACTGCGCCTCACCATCCAGTCCATATATGCTATGAAAAGGAGCGGCGACAGAACACAGCCCTGGCGAAGTCCAACGCGCACATCAAAAGGACGGGATTTGACGCCATTTATCCGTACACAGCTTCTGCAGTTTCCATACAAAGACTGAATGGCTCTCAGAAGAGGCCCACTCAGCGCATAGTCCTGCAAAACTCTCCACAGTGTATCCCGAGGGAGCTTATAGATATACATAGTAAATTTGTTTACAAACATAGTATCAAACATAGTTATACATATTCAAGTCTACTGCGTAGCGTCGTTCGGTGGAATGGTTATCCTCACAGAAGGTGAGGATCCGTCGTCATCTGCTTCGAGCATGAACTCTGCTCTGGCTTCAGTTAGTTTGGTTGTTCTTTCATTGGAATAATATTGTCGAATACACCTCCAGACAGCAATGCCCAGTAACACTGTTAAAATCGATACACCTGCTACTGTTGAGTGGTGGGCCACAGTGCGCCAATCTGTGACGGTCTCTTCAGAGTTGGTCTCCTCGATGGTGCTTAACTTCTCCCATGTATCGTCTGTTGAGAGAATAAATTCTTTCGAGCTTAATCTGTAATTAGATGCATTAGATATATCGGACAAGGTAAAGTTCAGAGGCTTGATAAAAGTCATTTGGATGTCAATTTTTGGATTTCTTTCTGACATTAACACGCTTCCCCGGGTTCTGATGATACAAGATTGGTTAAGGTGTAGGATGCCGACTCCGTCTAACGACATTTCTTCCCTTTGTCCATCGCAAATTATCGCAGCTGCAGAGGTCTTACTTGCTACAAACAACCAAGTGTTTTTGCGATATAGGTGCTTCCAAGTGATGTCAGATATATGGAATTTCCTCAGTGGGCAAACGCTTGTTGCTTTAGTTTGTAGCATCCACTTCTTCGACTTCTATTGTCGTTGTGGTTGACATCATGAGTGTGTGTTGTTGGTGAATTGATTTTCTTAAAAGTTCTTGGTTATGATCTAGATCGTCAATGCTAGCGTATACCTCATCGTTAACTCCAAACACCATCTCCAAAAATTTTCCGAATAATCCACGCTTCGATCGACTTCTGTACTGCTCATTAAAAGTTGCTCTTAGCACATCTAGCTCCCGCCGTATGGAGATTTCCTTTTCCTTCAGATGATTCAGCAGAGTGTCGCAATGGATTTCGGTTTTAAACGTGGTTGAAAAGCTACAAGATTTTTCCATTTTGCGTACAATTTCCTCGGCTTTCCTGTATTCGTCCGTTATGTTTAGACTAGAAACAACTTCTACTTTCAGGGTTCCACGGCTGATCTTCACCTTTCCAGCCTGCTCCACGTATAGTCCGGGTTGCGGGCGTTTAATTACATAATCGGCATGGCCCTGAGTCAAACAACTGAATATCAGTAACAAATTCATGAGGATGTATCTAAGTCTCAATATTTTCTTTTGTTTTGGATATGCAGTTTCAATCCGTTTAGTGTGTACTAAGTTAGTATTCGTGGTATTGGCTGGTTGTTTACCATCTTTATCTTGTTCCTTTTCCAGAGGAAGTGGACAAAGTTTCAAAATGGGTCGTTTGCATATGGCTTTTCCCTTTGTTCTTAGAGTAACGACTCTTACCACCCCATCTTCCCCTGGGTTCACCTGTGTTACACGAGCTAGAGGCCATCTTGTTGCTGGAAACTTTTCATCTTTGATAATCACAATTTCTCCTACCTTGACGTTATTGTTGCCCTTACGCCACTTTGATCGTTGCTGAAAACTGTTGATACATTTTCTGTACCAATTTCCATCTTGTCAAACTATTAGTGCCTATATCCAATTTACTTGGCTCCAATGGCGTCACCAAAGCTTGCCCGATTAAAAAGTGTGCGGGTGTTAGGACTTCAATGTCTTCTGGATCAATAGCTACTGGACACAGTGGACGAGAATTCAAACATGCTTCAATTTGCGTGAGTAGTGTACTTATTTCCTCAAACGTCAGCGTTGTGTCACCTATTATGCGCCGTAGATGGTATTTGACCGATTTAACTCCTGCTTCCCATAATCCTCCGAAGTGAGGAGCTGCCGCGGGAATGAAATGCCATTGCGGACCCTTTATGCTTGGGCTCAAAGCACTGCAAGTGATTTCGCTTAATGCTTTTCTGAGATCTTTTTCGAGAACTCTATTTGCTCCTACTAGTGTTGTGTCATTATCGCTATACATGTCTGTCGGAAGGCCTCTTCTTGAAGTAAATCTTCTAAACGCCGCTAAGTAAGCTTCCTTCGTAAGGTCTGAAACTGCTTCAATATGTATGGCTTTTGTGCAAAAGCAGACAAATATGGCTATGTAACCCTTATACGATTTAAAGCCTCTGCCCTTTGTTGTTCGTATTTGTATTGGCCCTGCATAGTCTATTCCGGTATATGTGAATGGTTTAGATGGCCGTACACGCGGTCCAGGTAGATCTCCCATTATGTTACTTAGGTTCTGCGCTTTGAATCTGCAGCATTTGACGCATTTCCTAAGGACCTGTCTTACTCGACTCCTTGCATGTAGTATCCAGAATTTTCGTCTTGTGTATGCTAACGTTGCTTCGTTGCCACCATGAAGTATTGTAAGATGTGCATCGTTTATTACAAGTTCAGTAACGAACTCTTTACTTGGAAGTATAATTGGATGCTTCTGGTGATACGGAATGCTAGCGTTACTAAGCCTTCCCCCTACTCTCAAAATACCATTTTCATCTGAAAACGGATTGAGTGATATCGAAGCACTGGATGAAGGAAGCGATTTATTTTCCTTAAGTAAATGTATTTCAGTGCTGAAATGTTGTTTTGTATTATAATAAGTATACTTATTAGTGACTTACTTATCTCATCATAAGTTAAGTAAAGCGTTTTTGGATTTTTAAGTTTTTTACAACCAGCAATAAATCGTTTTGAACAAGCTACCATTCGTGTTAATGTTTGCAAGTCTGAGTATTTATCCAAGATATCCCATCTGCAATCGGTAGTAGTAACAATCATGACCTTGCTCACGCGCTCTTGAAGTTCTTCTACTGTATCGACATCTGCCTTTTCAGTCGTATAAATGCGCCCCGGTTCGCTGAGCCACGATGGTCCCTTCCACCATAAAGTGTTATCGTTCAATAAATGTGGTTCCACACCCCTCGATGCTAAATCTGCAGGATTTTCCTTCGATCTCACATGATGCAAGTCTGTAGGAGCAGTCACTTCACGTATTTGTTTAACCCGCTTTGATACAAAACCTTTCCATCTATCTGTCACACCATTTATCCATGCCAAAGTGATAGTCGAATCGGTCCATGCATGCACTTCAAGTTCTTCCCACTGCAGTGCGAGCTTTACTTGTTTTAAAAGGTTAGCTATAAGTACAGCAGCGCATAACTCAAGCTTTGGTAGTGTGATGTTGTTAATGCTTGATGATTTCAATGGTGCCACTCTAGTTTTCGACATCAGAAGCGTTATGTTGCAGGTGTTATTTTCTGTTACAATCTTACTGTATACTACTGCTCCATATGCCTTTTCGGAAGCATCTGAAAAACCATGCTTATAATGAATCCAACGAGGAATGTCTATCTTCTCCACTGTTGGTAACCGACTTCGGAAAGTTGTCCATTTTATTGCCAGTTCATTTTTGCCGTAATTATTACCGGTGACAACCAGCTTAATGGATCGTAAAGTTGGGCAATGTCCGAAAGAATTAATCTTTTTGTAGGCTTCTCCGACAGTTGCTTTGATTTGACTTTAAAGTTAAATATATCCCCCATAGGATTCCAATATACCCCAAGGGTCTTGATAGTATTTTCGTTATTTATTTCTATCGTTTCCTGTTTTTGATCCGGTTTAGATTTACTAAAAGTTTTGGATGGTTACCATTCCATTTTCTTAAGTTGAATCCACCTTTTCTTAGCACCTCGATTTAATCTTTCTGAACGCTTTTTGCTTCTGATAAAGAAGCTGATCCTGACATAAGATCATCTACGTAAAAATCCCTGTTTATTATCTCTGCGATTCTTGGGTACTCTTGTGCCTCGTCTTCAGCCAATTTATGTAACGTTTTTATAGCTAAGTAAGGAGCGGATTTCGTTCCGTATGTTATAGTTGTAAGTGCGAATTCTTTTATATTTTCGTTAATTGATGGTTGCCACAATACTCTTTGATATCGTTGATGGTCGTTATCTATTTTAATCTGTCTATACATTTTTTCAATGTCTGCCGTGTAGACGTATTCGTGCGTTCTCCACCGAAGTAAAATGTATTGAAGATCCTGTTGTAGTTTGGGACCATTGAGCATTAGTTGATTTAAACTAAGCCCGTTGCTTGTTTTCATTGAAGCGTCGAACACCACACGTAGTTTGGTTGTTGTGCTTTCTTTTCTTAATACAGCCTGGTGCGGCATACAGTACACTTGGTTTGCATTTGTGTACCTGGCTTCATCACTTGTTATTGTCCTCATATGACCTAGGTGTAGGTACTCCTGCATAAATTTGTTGTAATCATTATGTAAATTTGGATTTTTTGTGAACTTTTTCTCCATCTGATACCAACGCGCCATTGCCCTAAATCACCTAAGCTTTGTCCCATGTCGTTAAAAGGAATTTTTACTGTGTAGGTACCATCACTGTTTCTTCTGGTAGTCTGTTGATAAAAGTCTACACATTTAGTGTGTTCGGTTGTTAGTTCTTCGTTCATAGCAGATTCTTCAATCGTCCAGAACTTATTTAGTTCTTCATCTATATTCGTTGTTGTGATCAAGGATATCAAGCTGTGTTCAACTTTACTCTTTATCTCCGCTTTCCCAGAAAGAATCCACCCGAACTTTGTATTTTGCGCTAATATTTCGTTGTTAATCTTATGTATTCCTTCTAAGATGATGTCGGTAAAAACGTCTGCTCCAATAAAAATATCAATTGGCCCGGGAGTATCATAAGTTGGATCTGTTAAAAGCTAAATCTCTGCTAGCTGTCTCTGCTAAATCTCGTTAAAAGGAATTTTTACTGTGTAGGTACCATCACTGTTTCTTCTGGTAGTCTGTTGATAAAAGTCTTCACATTTAGTGTGTTCGGTTGTTAGTTCTTCGTTCATAGCAGATTCTTCAATCGTCCAGAACTTATTTAGTTCTTCATCTATATTCGTTGTTGTGATCAAGGATATCAAGCTGTGTTCAACTTTACTCTTTATCTCCGCTTTCCCAGAAAGAATCCACCCGAACTTTGTATTTTGCGCTAATATTTCGTTGTTAATCTTATGTATTCCTTCTAAGATGATGTCGGTAAAAACGTCTGCTCCAATAAAAATATCAATTGGCCCGGGAGTATCATAAGTTGGATCTGCTTGAATATAGTTTTTGCAGAAGTTATTCCTATTTTTTATAACAATGGATTCATCTGGTTGTGTATTCGTCAATGTTGAGAGCACTAACGCTTCGCAAAGAAGTGAAAAATTTGAAGGATATCTCGAAGTAAGTTCCAGTTCTACTTTATTTTTACAAAAACCTTTGCATTGTTTGCATTGTGCCATTCCAGAAATCAGAATGCTTGCTTTGTGCTTAGGGCAGCCCAGTCTCTGAACTGCATCTTCCGTAATGAATAACGCTTGTAAGCCCGGATCTATTAGGGCACGGACAAACTCATCATTTTTACTGTGTAGGTACCATCACTGTTTCTTCTGGTAGTCTGTTGATAAAAGTCTTCACATTTAGTGTGTTCGGTTGTTAGTTCTTCGTTCATAGCAGATTCTTCAATCGTCCAGAACTTTTTTAGTTCTTCATCTATATTCGTTGTTGTGATCGAGGATATCAAGCTGCGTTCGACTTTACTCTTTATCTCCGCTTTCCCAGAAAGAATCCACCCGAAGTTTGTATTTTGCGCTAATATTTCGTTGTTAATCTTATGTATTCCTTCTAAGATGATGTCGGTAAAAGCGTCTGCTCCAATCAAAATATCAATTGGCCCGGGAGTATCATACGTTGGATCTGCTAGAATATAATTTTTGCAGAAGTTATTCCTATTTTTTATAACAATGGATTCATCTGGTCAATGTTGAGAGTACTAACGCTTCGCAATCTAATGAAAAATTTGAAGGATATCTCGAAGTAAGTTCCAGCTCTATTTTATTTTTACAAACACCCGCTTTGCATTGTGCCATTCCAGAAATCAGAATGCTTGCTTTGTGTTTAGGGCAGCCCAGTCTCTGAACTGCATCTTCCGTAATGAATGACGCTTGAGAGCCCGGATTTATAAGGGGACGGATAAACTCATATGTATTTTGCACTGTTTTTGCTTTTATTAGTGCAGTTGCGAGTATGGTCATATTTTCTTGTTTGTTACATGTGGATTAATTTTTTTTCTTATTTACTTGTTGGTTCAGATTGCGATACATGCGTTGAGACATTTTGAGAATTGTTTTGTGCATTTCCTGTAGTTCCCAAATGCAAAAGAGTATGATGTTGCCTATTGCATGTTACACATTTTGACGTACTGTAACATTTTTCACTTTCCCCATGGTTGAGGCAGTTCTTGCAAATTTTATTCTGTTTTATAAACTGAACTCTTTCTGTGACACTCTTTTCTCGGAAGCCTAAGCATGTATAAATTGTGTGATTGCCTTTGCAGTATTTGCACTTTTTTACTGTTGTGAAATGATTTTTGACCATCCATTTTTGATCTTCATTTGGTCTATTATTATACACGCTTTTTATTTTCCCCTAGGGCTTCCAGGGACTGAAACCGTGTCTCCAAAAATGACAAAACATCATCAAGTTTTGGTATTTCACGAGGATCCTTTAGGCTTTGTTCGTATAACTTATGCGTTTCTGTATCAACCTTCTTAATTATTATATGTGCTATTATTGAGCCCCATGACTTAGTGTCAACCTTAAGGTTTTTTATTGCATGTAAATGCTCCTGCGTAGTATCGTGCAGTTGTTTTAACATATATGATGACTCGTTCTGTTTTATTGGTTGATTCAGAATTGCATCTAAATGTGCAGAGAATATTATGCGTTGGTTGTTGAATCGATTATTCAATAACTCCCATGCCGCGTCGTAGTTTGTCTGTGAGGTAGTAAGATGCTGGATCAGTTTGTTTGCCTCACCTTTAAGTGATGTTTTTAAGTTTTTCTTGTATATCGCTTGACATTTTAGTGACAACATTTTGAACTTGTTGTCTGAAGTTGTTGGTAAAATATGCATTGGTGCTATATTCTTTTTCTATACCTTGAAGAGTGGTGTGGTTTTCCAAGAACTTCTGCCACAGTTCATTTAACTTAACTAGTTTCCCAGCTAGGTATTTAGTTGTTTTCTTGACACCCCCATCTTTTTTATAATTAGTATATAAGGATTGGATTGACTTACCCAACTCCTGTTGCTCGTTGAATATTTGGTCAGCCATTCTATTCTTCTCTTGCCTTGGATTTCAAAGTTTATTTTTCTAGGTTCGCAGTCAAAAAGCACAATTTTTCTAATTGAATTTCTGAAAATCGAACCTCCCGTTAAAAGTTCACAAGCCACAGTTTTTTCAATTGAATTTCTTAAAATCGAATCTCCCGGTAAAAGTTCACAAGCCACAGTTTTTTTAGTTGAATTTCTTACAATCGAATCTCCCGTTAAAAGTTCACAAACCACAGTTCTGCGTAAAAAGTTAAAAATGTTTTTCCGTATGGTTTTTCGTATTTCCGTATTTTTTATGTTCCCCGTATTTCCACTTTCAAAGTATATTAAGGCATGGAATTATGTAACCGTAGTCCTTTGTAAACAATGCTGTTTTGTGTAACGTTTCTTAAATAGTAAGGTGGTCTAAAATCCTCTCCATTTCTTAGATTATATGGTTGCGAATCACTTACTATTCTCAGATATTTTTTTAAATATTTAGGTAACATATCTTGTTTTATTTTGAACACTTAACACAAAACATTAAAGAGAATTCTTTGCTTTACACTCATCCACCGTAACATATTTAACATTAGTGCAACCGATGTGTATCTGTTACATTTTAAAATAATTCTTAATGCTCTGTTATAAACACGTTGTAATTTTAACGTGTAACGTGTTATGTAAAGTCACTACATAAATACAAAATTGACGAGCAGTATTTAAAGTGTGGTTTTATCATTACATTAAAAACATTAATTGCACTCATAGTTGGAAGCATGCTTCGGGTGCATGCTCAACCCCCCCCCCCCCCCCCCCCCTTGATATTTTTATCATAGGGTGTACGCTGAAAACCATCTTTCGCTTAAAGAGAGGTGGTTTTTGGTACCACACGCATTGGAATTTTGAGGAACTTGTTCGAGAATTGTCCTTTGACCCCTGTCTTATGGACATGCCCTCTGACGCAATGACCCCAGAAATTCTTTTGCAACAAAATTACCAAGTCAACTTTCTTCAGGTAATGGAATGGCTTCGGCCAGACTCTGAGCCAGGGAAAGAATGCCATCGTATTTTCACGGATGGCTCCAAAACCGGGCAGGGGTCTGGTGCTGGAGTCTTTGTGGAAAGCGAGAACATTAGACTCCACTACCCCTTAGGTAAATATGCGTCTGTCTTCCAAGCGGAGATTTTCGCTATCCTAATGGCTATGCGCTATATTGTGACTAACAGGGGGAGGGCAAGAAGCATATACGTTTGCAGTGACAGCCAAGCCGCTTTAAATGCGTTGCTCAACCCTCTTACCTCGTCCAAGATAGTGCTCGAACTCAAGAATTCGTTGAACTTAGTCGGAAGGCTAAATGCAGAAATTCTTGTTTGGGTTCCAGGTCACACTGATATCCAGGGAAATGAGATCTCTGATGAGCTTGCCAGACTTGGCTCAGAAGAGGTTTTCTCGGGACCCGAACCTGCTTTAGGCCTGCCTGTATCTGTTGTCACGTCTGCCATTGATACTTGGGTTTCTCGTGAGCACAGGGCTCGTTGGCGTGACTGCGATGGGTGCAGACAGACTAAACGACTACGCCCAGACATCTGCGAGGGGTCAGCGTCTTTTCTTCTATCTCTTAGGAGAATCGATTGCAGACTTCTTGTAGGCGTCCTTACCGGCCACCAAGCTTTTGCTAGACACTTGAATGTGTTAGGCTTAAGCGAAACCACCACCTGTCTTGCCTGTGGAGAGGACGACGATACAGCGGAACACTTTCTCTGTAGTTGTCCTGCCTTTGCTCGCATCAGGTGGCGGATCTTTGGGGCTGAAACTAAATACATTAATGTAAGGTGTCTGCATGGTAGTAGAATGGACCAGTAGTTGTGTCTGAGTGCTCCATCGGATAGTAGCAACCTCCAACAAAAACGTAAAAGTATGCTTCGGATTCTCCCAAAGAAAATACTTTTTTAGACTATGTCTATTAAACTGCAATTTTCAGTCGATCATGACACCCAAGTATTTTACTTGCTTGACTTGTTCAATTGCTTGGCCATATACACTTAAGTTAACTGTTTGATTAGGTTTAAAAATCATACATTTCGATTTGGACACATTCAGTTTAAGCTTGTTTATTTCAAGCCAAATACTTATATTGTTCAGGCCTTCTTGAATTTTTCTAATACACTCGGCAACGTTTTTTCCAGATATAAGAAGCAAGGTGTAATCTGCGAAGAGTGATATCTGGGAGTAGTTTAAAGCGGTATTTATGTCGTTGATGTATATGATGAAGAGTAAAGCTCCAAGAATAGATCCTTGGGGGACGCCTACTTCGGTCTCAATACTGTTGGAATACACGCCGTAAATAACTGTTCGTTGAGTGCGACCTTGCAAAAATGATTCGAACCATCTCAGCTTAATACCAGTAACACCGTATTTTTTTAATTTAAGTATGTAGTAGAATGCTCCGATCGATTGTTTCAAAAGCTCTCTTAAAGTCAAGAAACACGGCGATAACAACGTTCTTGTGGGCTAGCTCCTCCTTCCAACTAATGATAACGCTGTTGAGAGCTTTTGCAAAAAAAGACCGTCAAGCATGAAGACATACGCGGAGCGGTTCGTCGGCTTTTGTTGAAGGTTATGGTCATCTATATTGCGCAGTTTGTGTAACATTCTACCTATTTATTTATTAACATTATTTCTGGATATATTTTACAGTCTGTAATATACTTTTTTCGTAGTGCTGTATACTGTTCTTATATTGGGTGATTTTATATTGGGTTTCGTAACTCTAAAAAAAAGGCTGGCAAAAAGCTTTACCGTTATAGAGGGAAATAGAGGGAAGGACATACTATTTCTTGCCCTTTTTAGGATTTTTATAATTTAAGACCCATAAAACAGCAATTTGGATTATTTTTAATTACCGTTAGACTTTTTGATCAATTTTACATCCACCTGTGCTAGCATTTGCCACTTTTCTCAAGTTCTGCGGACATAGATTTCTGAGAAAATGGTAAAAATATGCTGTTTTTTATTTCGCTTGTTTGAATGGGCTTAAGAACTAAGGGTCGAAAACGGCAGTTTTTTAACGTTTTTGATGCAGTTCGCTTGCCTTTTAAACATTTCATACTTCAGCCAAATTTAAACAAGATCGTCATAACCGTTAAGGATATAGAAATCTTTAAAAAATAGTTTTCAAAAATGTTTCCACGTTTTTCAGTTAAATCTTCGAAGTTTTTGAATACTCGAAGTCTGCTATAGTTTTGTATAAAATTTACGAAGATGGACTATGCCCGGTGTTAATTTTAAAATTATTCTTTATACCGTTTGGGAGATAGAGGAGGATACATGCGTTCTTTTGAACTTTTTTATAATTTTTTCAAGTACGTTTTTTCATGCATTTTTGCGATTTCGAAAATGCGTCAAAACTGCAGTACTCAAACTGGTTTTGGAAAATATGACCTAAGCACTTGGTTTACTTTGAGTTCCTTTATAGGTGTGTTCAATATTGATTTTGAGCTATAAGCCGTTCAAAAGTTATGGCCTCCAACACTTTGAAAAACGTCATGTATTTTCGAATCTTCATTTCTCACAAACGTTTTATTTTTTAATTAAAGCTTAGTATTTCTTAAGCCTAAATTTCTTTTTTCTAGATCTTGCCTACTTAACTTCTTGAAAAAAGACTAAAAAAACATTAAGTCCATTTTCACAGGAAATTTCAAACTCTTTGGATTTTCTGACTATTTCCGTAGTTTATACGCACACCAAATTTTGTCTTCCTACGACTTACCGTTCAGAAGTTATAAAGCGATTGGACGGACGGACGGACAACGTAGCGATTCCATAAGAGGTCCTTTTTCCATTTTTGGACGGACCGCGAAAAAAAACAAATCGAAAGTGCAGTGCTAAATTGGAAACAGTCCTCTATTAAATGCTTTTCTAAAACCTTAATAAATAGTTAAAACATAAATCAACGAAAAAAAATAATAATTGTGTTAAAATCGCGCATAGGTGCATATCTATATGTACCTTCCCAAAAGCAGTACATATCTAGTTATATGAGAAAAAAAACACTCGCTCATTACCTTATCACTCGCGCTGCTGTGCTCCGATCTCCAATCACATGCATAACACCGCTCCCTCGCATCTGCTGTATTGAACATATAGCCCAGTCCTTATCTATTTTTTTTTCTTTTTCTTCTTTTTCTTTTTGCCTGTCGCTGCTGGTATCGACACTCCAATGCACAGTTGGCGTGCTGCTGCCAGCAGTGGTAATGAGCGGGTAATTGATTGTTGATGATTTTTTCGCTTGATTTACCACACATTTGCTCTGTAAAGGCATTATACTTACAAAGTGTTGTTGTGGTTTTTCTTTGCGAGGATCTTATCGCAACAATCCAGCTTAGTGTTGTCGCTTATTTATTGTTTCTGAGCAGTTGTATTGTGTTGCGCAGATGAGCGACTTCCGTGTCGACATTTGCAACATTCGTGGGCTGCGAAAAAAACTCATTGCTGCGTCCGTCCATGTCTGTACTTACAGCCCAGCTGTTTTGGACCTAAGCGAAATTCAGGTATTAGACAAAGATCCTGCAACAGGGCAACCCGATCCGGGTTTCAAACTCCGTGGTTATCGCTTAGAGCCATTATTCTTTCCACATCGTGGTCTCGCCATTTATATTCGTGATGATATTGTCTGCCATATTCCTCCACAACTCAACAACTATACTAGATTTCATCGGCCGTAGACAAACAATTCATTACTGTTTTGTGTTCAGAAGCCCTAACTTGGGCAGTGCATTAACTTGTAATGAGTTTGATGAGCTGTCTGATTTCATCCTACGAATTTTTTCCTTGAATCCTAACAATGAAATCGTGATTACGGGCGATTTCAATATTCACAATTCTAAGTGGCTTTGACATTCTGGTCAGTCAACACCTATGTTGAGATCTTTGCTGCGTTAAATAACCTAACGCAACTTGTAAACGAGCCCACACGGATACCCGACATTAGCAATCATTCCGCCAACACTCTGGATTTGTTTCTTACCTTCCATCCCGATAAGTGCACCGTGAATCTACTGTCTCCTCTAGGCTCGTCAGAGAACTGCTTCATATCTGCCAAGTTCCTATTGGGTCGTCAACCTAATAAGGAAATAACTCCGAAAAGAACTGTATAACTGAACTATCCGTACAAGAAAGCCAACTGGGACGGCCTTAATAAATTCTTCGGTCGTTTTAACTGGTCTTTGTGCTTTCTTAACGACAACGTAAATGCTGCTGCTGATATGATTACGAACACCATTCTTCTTGGTATGAGATCCTTTATCCCCAATAGGATTAAGAGTATCAAGCCAAAAGAGAACTCGTGGTATGACTTGAGTTGTAAAAAGGCGATTAGGTTGAAGGAGGTATGTTTTCGGTCTTTCAAAAGCTGAGGCAGAAAACACTACATTGTCCCAAGGGTAGCAAAAACGTCTGGTCTTTCGTAAAAAATGTTAAAAACTGTTCCTCGTCTGGATCTAGAACAGGCGTTTGACCGAGTCCCTCGGGATACACTGTGGAGAGTTTTGCAGGACTATGCGCTGAGTGGGCCTCTTCTGAGAGCCATCCAGTCTTTGTATGGAAACTGCAAAAGCCGTGTACGGATAAATGGTGTCAAATCCCATCCTTTTGATGTGCGCGTTGGACGGAGTCTCTTGAGTTGGTGGCGGAGGATCGAGAAAGCTGCAAGGACCATTTAGCAACCCTCGCTCCGCGACCCTTTTAAAGGATTAGCGGCATCCGAAAATGATGATGATGATGATGACTGTACCTCATCTACATTCCCCACACTCGTTTACAATGACATTCCAGCTGTCACCTCTCTAGACAGCGCAAACCTACCTGCAGCGCACTTCGCTGCTAGCTCTATGCTTCCTGATTCTGCTGTGTCTCCCCCTGTACTTGAGCGCGTCGAAGGGGACAAATTCATTTTCGCACTCGTACAGTTAAAAGAGTACTTCAAGATCTCAATATTCACAAATCCGCTGGTCCAGATGGAATATCCCCTATTGTTCTGAAGATGTTTTCTTCCACGCTGGCAAAACCATTTTGTAAGCTTTTTCATCGGTCCTACTCCTCAGATCGCTTTCCGAGTAGAAGGAAAACAGCATTTGTCCAGCCCGTCCCTAAAAAAGGCGATTCTTCTGCACTTACTTCCCTTCTTTCTAAGGTCATTAAAACGCTAATTAATTATCAGCTTATGAAATAGCTTGAAACACGAAAACTTCTTACTGACCGGCAATACGGTTTTCGTAGCAAACAGTCCAGTCTTTCTAAGGTCATGGAAACGCTGATTAATTATCAGCTTATGAAATAGCTTGAAACACGAAAACTTCTTAATGACCGGCAATACGGTTTTCGTAGCAAATACGAATCATCATCCACTGGTGGTTTGATGCCATATCTCACTGAAAAGCGGAACCATTCCTTGCATCTTCTTGGTGAAAGCAAGATTGTTGCCCTTGATATTTCTAAAGCATTTAACAGAGTTTGCACCAAGCTCTTTTGTCGAAAATGCGTGCCTTTGGAATCGACGGATCTCATTTGATGGATTAGTATTCATCTTTCGAACCGTTCAATTGAAGTTGTTTTGGATGGCTTCAAGTCCGCAGTTCATAAAATAATCGCTGGGGTTCCCCAGGGCTCTGTTTTGTCTCCGACACTCTTCCTCATGATACCCGACCCAGGGTATATTAAGTTTGATGTATAGTTTGTAACGCAGTGAAATAATCACCGTAGACCTTTTAGAGATATTAATGGGACCGACAGGAGAATCGATTAATCCCCATGTCCGTCCGTCCGTCCGTATGTAAACAAGTTTTAGGCCTTAAATTTTAAGGTAGAGCTGAAATTTGGTGAGTTGGCGGGAAGTCCAGTCCTTAAGATCAAGTTTTAAAATAAGCTGAATCCGCCCACAGACACGCGCACTACAGGCCTGTATGTGCGCCAATCTCTAATTTAAAAAAACACTTTTTCCAAATCTTAGCTTTGTTACAATGGCGCTAGCGCATTCATTTTAGGTATGTAACACTGCCTTGTAATTCTCTTTGAAGTAGCCAAAAAATGTTAGCCTTTTCATTGACCACGCCCGCTTTTTAAGGGATTTTAGCTAAAATGACTGTTTTTCATTAAATATATATGAAATTTGACAAAAAATTATATGACAAATTATATGAGCTTTAGGCCGAAATGTATGCAACCACATGTAGTATAAAGCCTTTAACAGTTATATTTTTGTATCCTGCCCATTTTTTGGAGGCGTGGCAGTTTTTTTGTATGGTCGGGTATTTTGCAGTCCAAGGTAGATGGACTGAAGCTTTTGCATACGCACTGTTGCACTTTCCCACTTGTTTTCATTAATGATCTTCTGTCTGCTACAACTAATCCTAACTGAGGTGACAGTAACCTCAGTTTCTCACATTCGTTCTCGGTCCCGCGCCCCTGCTCTTCGGACGTAGAACTGGAGCGGCAGCGTATGTCAAACTCATTTAACTCTGATATTAACAGCATTGTATCATGGGGATCTAAAAATCAAGTAGAGTTTAATGCTTCTAAAACTCAATGCTGTCTTCAGTCATTAAAGCAAAACCGTAACACTCAGCCATTATTCATGAATGGCACTTCTCGGTATGTATGTCAATAAAAACCTTAGTTGGAGTGATCACATATTCGAAATCGCTAAGAACGCTGCGAAATGCCTAGGTTTCCTTAAAATATGCAAGAAATATTTCACCCCTCTTGATTTGGCTATTTTGTATAAGGCCTAAAATCGCCCAAGGTGCAATATAATTCCCATGTCTGGGCTGGTGCTTCTAAAACAACATTGCACCTGCTAGACAGGATACAAAAACGCGCGATAAAACTTTTGGAGACAGGAATATTGCGAAGTCAATCAACTCATTAGAACATCGACGTAATGACTCTTGCCCATCGCTGTTCTATCGCTTTTTCTACAAACAGTGTTCCATCAAAATAGCCAACTGCATTCTTCCCCTTAAGACGTTCTACCGTAATACTCGCCAAAGATCGAATTCACGTTCGCTTACCCTAGAGCCCACTTTCGGACGTATTGTTAATCTTAGAGGTTCTTTCTTAAGCCGCACAACGCGAATGTGGAATGTTCTCCCACGATCAGTCTTTCCTTCGCAATACAATCTGCAACTGTTCAAAACAAGAGTGCACCGGTACCTCTGTTCCTTACCCTCTTCTTGTAATCCTTTCCACTCGTGAGTTTCTTCCAATGTGAATTAACATTTAAAGGGTAACCAATCCTTTAATTCGTGAGTGTATTATAAAAAAACCAGTGAGTAAGTGCTACAGTGTGTACGCAGAAGTTACAGCTCGTAAAACGGACTGTTGAATACCCCATCCTATCCTACATTGTAAAATGCTGATGGCAAAGTTATTTTTTTAACATTTAATAAGTAATGCAAACTTTGAAAAGGCGCGTGGTCCAACCGCCTCTAATTACAAACTATTAATTATAAGATATTTCCACAGATATTTCCAAGTTACACTTAAATGTACTTAAAAATGCAATTGTTGGTTCAAATTCAATATTTTTGAAAAAATCGACACCTAAAAGGGGGCGTGGCTAAAAACTTTGTATGAACAAAATCTGGACTAAAGTATTGTTTACCTAACCTGCTACTTTTTTTGTTTCATGCTTTCCTAAATTAGGCTCAGGGCCAGTCGAAATTAAGTTTTTCTGGAAAATTTTAGGTTTTTCTTCAATTCTGCCTCCAAATGTGGGCGGGGCCCAATGTCTTGTATGAACAAAATGTGGAAGTAAGCGTTTTCTACATAAGAAATTAAGCAATTTTTTTTCAGTTTCGAGCAAAAATATTGAGTAAACTGCATTTGAAAATTTACCCTTAAAATAGATGCCACGCCCACTAGAGGAGGTTTACAAATTAAATTTGTCTTTTTTGTGTCTTACATTCACTAAGAGATGCTAAATGTCAAATTTCAGCCTTTTAGAACGTCTTACAGTTTTGAAAACTCTGGAGGTAGTTGCACATTTAGACCGATTGTGGGCGTGTCTTTGGGCGGATTTCAAAAAATTTTACACTTGTACTGCTTCGCATGACGTGCACCTTACGTACGAAGTTTCAGCACCCTAGCTCAATTTAAGGCCTGAAAACGTGTGACATACAGACGGACGGACGGACATGGCTCATTCGATTCAGAATTCGGTCTCGATCATATGCCCTTAAGGTCTTGGGGGTCTACCATTATTATTTCACCGTGTTATAAACTATGTGTATACCTGCTATATACGACAAACTTTATATATCTCCTATACTAAGGGATGGGGTATAAAAACAACATGGGGTTTAATCGGTTAAAATTTTTTTTTAGGTTCATACTTTTTTTTTTAAATCGTTTTCAATTGAACAAAATTAGTACGTGAAAACATACAGATGGTGGCTCATATTGGATAACTGGTATGGACTTATTTATTTCACTGCTGCACACTGCTAACGAAAAATGAATTAAATTTATTGGCTATAGTTGTGGCATCTTTAAAATTAACACCGTTAAAATTAATACTTTTGATTTGAGTATTTTGATTGTTTAGGACATATGATTTGATTGCTCTACACATTAACTTTTGGTTGCCCGCATTTAGTATTTTACGTTTAATGATATTGTTTTTTTCTTTAATTAGTGCTTTTTTGTAACGATTTCGTATTTTGCGATATCCCAACTAATTTCATTATTGGTAAACCTAAATTCCTGATATTTGGCAGTTTTTTCAAGTTTCATATTGTTTAATAATTCACTGTACCAATAGCTGGCCTTGGGTTTGCCTACTTTAGTATGCACGAACATATTAGTTATTCTTATAAGCTCGTTCTATCGAACCTATCACACTTGGGCTATCAAAAAACCACCTTCAAGAATACTGCTACATCTGAGGGTTTCGAGAAATAATGGTTTATTATATTTAAACATTGTATGCACTTCTTCTTTATACCCCATCCCATAGGATAGGAGGTATATTAAGTTTGTCACATAGTTTGTAACACGGTGAAATAATAATGGTAGGCCCCCAAGACCTTAAGGGCACATGATCGAGACCGAGTTCTGAATCGAATGAGCCATGTCCGTCCGTCTGTCCGTCTGTATGTCACATGTTTTTAGGCCTTAAATTTTGAGCTAGGGTGCTGAAACTTCGTACGTAAGGTGCACGTCATGCGAAGCAGTACAAGTGTAAACATTTTTGAAATCCGCCCAAAGACACGCCCACAATCGGTCTAAATGTGCAACTACCTCCAGAGTTTTCAAATCTGTAAGACGTTCTTAAAGGCTGAAATTTGACATTTAGCATCTGTTAGTGAATGTAAGACACAAAAAGACAAATTTAATTGATAAACCTCCTCTAGTGGGCGTGGCATCTGTTTTAAGGGTAAAATTTCAAATGCAGTTTACTCAATATTTTTGCTCGAAATTGAAAAAAAATTGCTTAATATTTTATGTAGAAAACGCTTAATCCACATTTTGTTCATACAAGACTTGGAGACACATTTGGAGGCAGAATTAAAGAAAAACCTAAAATTTTCCAGAAAAACTTAATTTCGACTGGCCTTGAGCCTAATTTAGGAAAGCATGAAACAAAAAAAGTAGCAGGTTAGGTAAACAATACTTCAGTCCAGATTTCGCTCATATGAAGTTTGAGTGGCTAAAAACTAAAAATATTCAAAAATATTGAATTTGAACCAAAAAATTGCATTTTTACGTACATTTAAGTGTAACTTGGAAATATCTGTGGAAATATCTTATAATTAATAGTTTGTAATTAGGGGCGGTTGGACCACGCCCCTTTTCGAAGTTTGCATTACTTATAAAATGTCAAAAAATAATTATGCCATCAGCATTTTACAATGTGAGATAGGATGGGGTATTCAACGGTCCGTTTTACGGACTGTAACTTCTGCGTACACACTGTAGCACTGACTCACTGGTCTTGATTTGGCTTTAAAGCCGTTTTGCTTGGCAGACTAATTTAACAAATAGGGACTCATGGTTGCTTATCGCTGTGGCGTTGTTAAATGATTCTGCTATCACGTAATCGATTAAAGTTTTACTATGAGTAGTAACACGAGTAGGTTCGCGCACGATTTGCTTACCGATTACCGATTTCAATTAAATATTTTGGTTTGTTTCTACAAGAGTCTGTTTCATCAAACCAGTTGATATTCATGTCCCCGGCTATTCTAATTCGCTTATTTGTATCTATAAGGTCTTCAATCAAGCCTCCCATTCTCTCACAAAAAAGACGTTTTCATGATTTATGACCGCGATATACGGCACCAAGGTGCACAGATTGGTCCTCATTCGTTATTTTGCACTTTATCCACGAAATTTGAGAGTCGTTTGACTTTTTTAAAACAATTTTTAACATGAATACACACACGTGGGGCATGAGTAACTATCACAGCGAATAGGCTTTTGAAAACCATGTCTAAGTACTTCACTATCATCAATTTCGTCAGTGTTATGCTTTTCCAACAATATCAAGTCAAAGGTTGCATTCTCGCAATTATGAAAGCCAAGAGTTAGGTGGCGCATTTGGTGGAATAATGGAGACTCTGGGTACTCTAAACATAAGAATCCCATTGACTAGGAATTTTCAACCCAAAGCGAAATTCCACGTCATAAACGACAGTAGCGGAATCCCCGCAGAGGGTATCTTGGTTCACGATCTGTTTTGGAACTGTTCAATAATTGACTCAGTCAATAAAACATTAATTTTCTTAGGCAAGCAGTCAAAACAGATAATAGTCGAACCAGGCATGTGGCGTGACTTTTCGGGAAGCGGAAGCACTCAGTTGTAAAACAAAAAAAAAAGTAACAATGCTATGCAAACTTTTAAAAAAATCGGTACATGGTTTTATTTTGGATACCGATTGTGTGAGCACTAAATTCAGCTTGTGTACGAACAATGAATGTAACGTGCCACGGGAATTATTTCTTTAATTTTTGTTTGCATTCCGTTTGAATTTCCCGACATTACAGCCGGGCCATTGTAACTTTGACAGACCAATTAGTGAAATACGTTTTCCTTTTTTAAAAATGGTATAATGAAATCAAACAAATTTTGAGCCGATCTTTTGAGTGAAACATCTACAAAACACATAAACCTTTCAACGATAGCTCCGTCCTTTTTTACCATTCGCAGCATCACTGACAGCTGTGATTTGTTCGAGACATCAGTTGTTTCATCCAGAAGGAGACCCGCGTAGTCACTGTTCTTGAGTTCAACCCATAATTACAAAAAGTTCAAAGCCATAATTACACACACACGTGAAGATCACAGTTATCTTTTCATTTTACCTCTGCGTTTAGAGAAATTGGACTCATTGGCCTTTTGGCAGATACAGACAGCTGACAATAACTCAAAAGTGTACCTGCAAATTTCAATAATGAACCCACTCAACTCATTCCTCACTAATGAGTCGAATGGGAAAATATTGAATGGATTCTAATTTGACTTTATGAGTGGATTTCTGTAAAAATGCGAATTAGGAAAATGCATGGATGGCTTTCATTCCAGAAGGCAATGCTTTGCGTATAAGCAAATAATGGATTGATGTTGTGGGCATTCTCTGGTGGGTTAGTGTAGTAGTGGGAGAGTGGGCCGTCGTACAGAGATATTCAGTGTTTTCAGCTATTAGAAAGAGTTGTATGGGTTGTGTCGTTCTCGTTATTTATCCTGAGTTACTTAAACACAAGAATTCTTTTTGAGAATGAGTCGAAGATTTGGAATACATTGTAATGCCTTGAAGTGTTTTTTTGGCTACGGAAGCACTCATTCAACTCATTATATGGACGCTTCGTCCCTGAGTCGAACTTCCGCTTGGGTCTTTGGAGACGAAAAGAACGCCTTTTCGCAGGTGTCCCTTGTCCAGGAAAGGACTCAGGCAGTAGTTAAAATAAAGGTCAAAACGGATTTAAAGGAAATATTGGTTCATAATCAAGAACTAAAACCTGGCTTTACTTGGCTAGTACCATTACTAGAGTAAAGAATAACCACATCTTAGCGCTAATTTTAAATGCCAGCCCTGAACCCTTCTCCCTCAATGACGATTTCACACCCAAATTTAGCGATCTAAAAAAATATACGGTTGGGAACGTTGGAAAATCGATGCCCTTCGTTCTAAATATCAACAAACAAGAACCTAGCCAACGAGTTTCAAAACTTTTTTTAAATAAAGAGGAGAAACATGCCATTGAAGAAATTTGCGTGCGGTTCAATGATATTTTTCACTTAGAGGGTGACATGTTTACTCATACCAACGTTTCAACCCACGAAATCCCCATAAAAACAGACCAGGCGCCCATCAACCTCAAGCAATATCGTCAGCCACAAATCGCCAAAGACGAAATCAACGCCCAGGTTGAAAAAATGCTGCAGGATGGGGTAATCTCACCCAGCAAGTCACCCTGGAACTCCCCTCTCTTGGTCGTCCCGAAAAAACACGGCCCCGATGGCCAAAAGAGATGGTGAGTTGTAGTTGATTTCCGAAGGGTTAATGACATAACAATTAATGACGGCTTTTCCTCTGCCAAGAAAAGAAGATATTCTGGACCAGTTAGGAAATTGTCGTTATTTTACAACCCTTGACTTGGCCAGGGGTTACCACCAAGTGCTGATTGAAAAAGGCGACAGGAAAAAACAGTCTTCAGCACTGGTTTGGGCCTTTACGAATATAATCGCATGCCTTTTGGATTGACAGGAGCGCCGGCAACGTTCCAACGGATTATGAATTATATTCTAACCGGTCTCCATGGGCTAAATTGTTTCGTATATCTAGACGATATCGTGGTCTATAGCAAGAACCTTGGAGACCACACTCATAAGCTGATGAACGTATTTTCCAAATTAAGAGAATCAATCTGAAGTTTAACATTGAGAATTGTAGGTTTCTTTGCAGGGAAGTTGTCTACTTAGGTCACGTTTGCTCAGAGAAGGGCGCACATCCGGCCCCTTCCAAAACAAGCTGCGTAACCGATTTTCCAGTACCTGAAAACGTCAAGGGGGTTCAATCCTTTTTGGGTTTTGCAAATTATTACAGGAAGTTTATCCCGAACTTTGCCCGCATTGCAGCTCCTATTAACAATTTGTTGCGAAAAGAAACCGAATTTATATGGACGGAAGAACATCAGTGCTCATTCGACAAACTTGAGAAAGCAATCACCTCTGCCCCTGTATTGATTAATCCGGATCTTACAAAGCCTTTTATCCTTACAACGGACGCGAGCAATGACGCCTTGGGAGCAGTGTTGTCCCAAGGCAAAGTAGGACAGTATAAAGCAATAGCTTTCGCAAGTAGAGCACTGAGTCCAGCTGAAAAAAGGTATTCTACTATAGAGAAGGAACTTTTGGCTATAGTATGGGCAACTAAAAACCTTCGCACATATCTGCTGGGACGTCCTTTCATAGTATACACGGACCATCAACCCCTTAAAGGAGTGTTCAACGTTAGAGACCCCCCTGCTAGATTATTAGAGTACGATTACAAAATTGAGTACAAACCCGGGAAGGTGAACAAAAACGCGGATGCACTAAGTCGGCTACCACAGCCCGAAAGTTTTGCAGAATGTCTGGCCGTTACAAGGTCTCAATCGCAAAAAGATATAGTAGATAGATTAAAGAAGGTCTCAATCGCAACCAACTGTCGGCGCGGCAATCGAAAGTACGATAAAACCTACAAACACTTCTTGTCAAGCTTCCAACGCAGTTGATATTTTATCGGATCCCTCCGAGATCGAAATTGTTTTGCGAGATGTTCATTCGTCGGCATTGGGAGGCCACGAAGGTGGAAAAAGAACTCTCGCGCACATCAGGCAACAATATTGGTGGAATGGGATTAGTAAGGACGTTTTTAACTTTGTTAAAAGGTGTCCAGAATGCCAAAAAAATAAGAACTCGCCTCAAACCAAAATGCCCATGATTATCACGGATAAACCAACATTGTCATTCGATAAAGTCTACATGGACATTGTTCGGCCCTTACCTCTTTCTTATTCAGGAAACAAGTATATTCTAACGTTCCAAGATAATCTGACAAAATTTATGGATTGCGCACCCCTTCCAGACGTTGAAGCCTCGACGGTGGCAAGAATTTTCTACGAACAAATTACAGATACAGGATTCCGCGAATATTGGTCACTGACAAGGGTGACAATTTTATATCTGAGGTTTTTTCGCATGTAAATTAGTGGGTATTAAGAAGATGCAAATAACGGCATACCATCCACAAACAAACGGATCCTTAGAAACCACCGTCCATTAGTCGAATTTTTGAGGAGTTTCGCGTCAAAAGACGAAAGGAACTGGGATCAGTGGCTGCGACAAGCGATGCATGTGCACAACAACTCGTTGCATACAGCAACGAAGCTGACACCGCTCAATGCGTTTTTCGGTTTTTAGTTTGAGATTCCGACCAACCTCAAAAGAAAGCCAACCCCGCTTTATAACGTAGAAGACTATCCATCCCAGTTGAAGTATCAAATCGGAACGGCACTCCAGTTAGCTAATGAAAATCTCCACCAAGCTAAGGCCAGAGCGAAAATTGATTACGACAGGAATATTAACAGTGTTACGTTTAAAGCCGGTCAGAAAGTGCTGCTAAAAAATTCGACAAGGAAGAATAAGTTTTCACCTATTTGGACTGGCTCGTTTGAAGTCAAAGCCACGAACGGTCCTGTAACTACGTCCACTAAGATAGGCAGGACAGTGAAAAAGGTGCATAATAACCGACTTAAGATATTTCATTAAACCAGCAGAGTATTATTAAATAAACAATTATCCTAGCGCACTTTAAAAAAAAAAATAAAGATAAATTAACTCAATCTTTTTCCAATTGCAGATCGAGCCACAAATTTAGTTAAGGAATCTATATTATGATACCAAAACTAATCGTGTAATCTTACTGATTAATATAACAAGAAAAATTTAAACTTATCAAAACTGTAACAATTAAATTTAAACATTATCAAAACTTAAAATTTGCTAAATTATAGTTTAAAACAGTTAGAGTAGTAGAGTAGTATTTTTTTAAGTAATAAACGTTTTTGTTTTCGGTCTTACCGCGATCGTTTTTTATGTATCCCTCTCTTGCAGAGATTGTACCGGTGCGTTGCTTGTGCCAGCGTTTGCCGTTGGTATGACACGGGTTGTTGTTAGTGTTCTTGAAGCTGGCTTAAATAATTTTGTTTACACGCACGGCTGACGACATCAGCTGGTGCGTTGTTTACGCAATTTCTTTTTAGCATGCTTAAGACTGGATCCCAAGCGCTGGACAACCTTAAACTTTGATCTCGATTAAAATTCGTGTGCTTTTTTATTTGAATTGCCTCTCGCACCCCAGAGTTGGAATCGGCTAAGGTGATCTGTGATAAGCGATGTCACAAATCACAAAAATTCGTCTGAGTAAGAAATTATCACATGTGATTGTCAAAATTTTGTGATAATTTCTTGTGAAAACTCTTTAGTTGTCACTTGCAAGTTAAATGGCAAAATAACAAGCCAAAATGAATATGTTTGTTGAGGAAATTGAGGTATTCTCCAAAAGAGCCGCCGAAATATTCGTAACAGAACACGGGATGATCTGTGGTCTCACCGTTCTCAAAACTAATTTAAATAGAAAAACCTTTCAGAACATTATAATAGTAATATAAGATTGACTTTATTTTAAAAAATCTTAGTCTTTTTGCACAGTTGTTGTATTATAAATTATGTAAATATAATTATATCCCGGCAGCTCGCACCTTTTGCGGAAAAGGATTTAACCAAATCTGCATATTTTTCCAGGAATCCGGTGAGAATTTCAAATTGGGCTATGTTTGCCATAATCCTATAATTAAATAAGATTGATATTTTATTTATTTTAATGATTATTTAAATAATTACTTACATTTTATTGAGCACTACAATCAAAACAAAGCAAAACAAAACAAATTTTGACAAACGTCAGTGTCAATATTTGAAAGTGAAGCCAAGTTGCATTGTAGGCCAAATGCTCACATATTCCCGATTTTGTGACTGCCTTTAATTGTATCGCTTTAATATGTTCCTTCAAGCGTGTTGTTATTGCTCGCTTGGTTTCACCGATGTAGTCAGAGCCACAACTACATGGGACGGAGTAGACACCTGGACAAATCGGCAATATGTGAGCATTTGGCCTACAATGAAGATCATTTCGTTCGCTTTGACCAAGTCAAGTCAATTGCTACGGAGAAATTCTATCTTCCCAGGATAGTGCGAGAGGCAATTGAAATAAAAAGGCCCAGGAATTTTAATCGGGATCAAAGTTTTAGGTTGTCCAGCGCTTGGGATCCAGTCTTAAGCATGCCAAAAAGAAATCGTGTAAGCAACGCACCAGCTGATGTCGTCAGCCGTGCGTGTAAACGAAATTATTTAAGCCAGCTTCAAGAACACCAACAACAACCCGTGTCATCCCAACGGCAAACGCTGGCACAAGCAACGCACCGGTACAATCTCTGCAAGAGAGACCGTCCACAAGAAACTCCAGCATAGAACCTGACCACGAAATGTGAAATCATTTGGAAACGTCGGGATACATAAAAAACGATCGCGGTAAGTCCGAAAACGTTTATTACTTAAAAATGTCAACAATTCGCTACAAAATCAATTTGAAAACTAGGAGCAGAGTAGTAGTTGATAAAAATAGTATTTAGTTTTTTTTTATAAACTAACGAATACTTAATGCCTAATTTTGCGGTTTGCTAATTTCTTATTATTTATAGTTTTTATTAATATTTAATCATAAAACAATATTTTTATAAAAAGAATTAATTTAAATAATTATAACGTTGATTTTCTGTTGGCTTATCTCTAAATAATTGAGTAAAATAATAATTAATAAACAAAAAATTAAATATCTACAATAATACGATATTTTATTAAAGAAAGGAAGAACCTTTGTCAAAAATTTCTATTTTTTTTCTCTCTAAATAATTAGGTTAAGAAAACAAAATTAAAATATTAAACAAAAATATTTTGTTAAAAAAAAGATTAATAATACCCGATTAAGAAAAGAAAAATAATACATTTTGGATGTAAATTTAAAAATATCAGTTTATAACCTACTAAGTACATTTATGGTCAAAGCATAGACATGTCCACTCAAGAGGATACAAGCATCCACAGGTTTTCTAAACCAACCTCTGTCTATCAACTCCTACCCTCAGCTCCCCGTGGTGAACACCGGGTGCCTAGTACCTCAACTGGAGATTGTATTCCAACCCCTTTGGAAGGTTGTTGGGGGTGGCAGACAAGAGAGGGGGGGGGGAGAAGTGTTCCCAGGCACTTCTCCTTGCATCCGGAAATCAACGGTGGCGTCCATAGTTCCAGTTAGGCCGAACTACTTAGTGAACACCTTTTATGGGCTACTACGACGTATTCGGAGCTCAGGCCTATAAGGAGCGGGCTATCCGGCTCTTCGTCCTTCTCCAGGTTGGGGGTCGTGCCGTCGGGGTTACTTTCCGGCCACGTAAAGAAACACCAGTCACGAAGCAGAAACAAGCCTCGGATTCGGACGGATTTACTGTTGACGACCAATGCAAACGAGAAAAGGACAACGAGTTCCGGATCTGCACGTGGAATGTTAGGTGCCTTAACAGACCACGTGCAGCCGAGCAACTAGCGGAGGCCCTTAACGACGGCAAGGCAAACATTACTGCCATCCAAGAAATGCGGTGTGACGGGCCGGGCAAAAGAAGGATGAAAAACTGCGACCTCTACTACGGCGACTGCTATCGACATCAAAGACAGCGCCTATTTGGATGTCGTTTCGTTGTTGGAGGCAGACTTAGGCAAAAAGTCTTGACCTTCAACCCTGTAAGCGAGCGCCTCGCGACGATCCGCATCAAGGCTTAATTCGCCAACATTAGCCTCATATGCGCGCATGCCCCCACAGAGGAGAAAGATGACGAGACCAAAGATTTGTTCTACGAGCTCCTGGAAAAAACTTATGAGCAGTGCCCTAGCTACGACATTAAGATTGTCCTAGGCGATTTTAATGCCAAGCTAGGAAGGGAGGGCATCTTTGGTCGTACAGTCGGAAAGCATAGCCTGCACGACACGACCGCCGATAACGTATTCAGGCTGATCGTTGACACGTTGTGGCAGCTAGTACACAGTTCCATCATCTCAATATCCACAAAGGGACATGGAGATCTCCTGATCAATCAACCGTCAACCAGATTGACCACATTGCGATCGACGCAAGGCACTCTTCCAGTATCATGGATGCCCGAACTTTCCGAGGGGCCAACATTGACTCGGATCACTACCTTGTTGTAGCCAAGGTACGGCTGCGGATATCCCGACCAGCGCCAAGTAATGGAAATACAGTGAGAAGTTTGACGTCGGCCGACTACAATCGCAAGAGATCGCCAGGTCCTTCTCCAACCGAGTCTCTCAAAACCTTCTACGAAGTCATATGCAGCCAACATCAAGTATTGATAGCCAGTGGCAACATTGTCAAATGTCATCAGAGACGCCGCCTCTGAAGTGCTGGGTTTCACCCGGCCACCACAACGAAACCCCTGGTTTGACGATGAATGCCGGCAAGCACATGCAGCTAAACAGGAAGCATACAAAGCGGCGCTGCACAGAAGGACTAGAGCTGCTCGCGAGCTCTACGAGCAGAGGAGGAGAGAGGAACAGCGGCTTCTCCGAAGGAAAAAGAGAGAGCACGAGAAGCGCGCGGTTGAAGAGATAGAGAGATGTTGCAACAGGAATGAGGTTAGAAAGTTTTACCAAAGGATCAAAAGGTCCTGCCAAGGGTATAAACTTTGAAATGAAGGCTGTAAGGACCATCAAGGGAACATCGTTGTAGAATCGCAGTCGGTGCTTAGGATTTGGAAAGACCACTTCTGCAGACTGTATAACGGCGGGGACGAACCAAATACCGCTGTCAGGCAGAAGGAACCATTCAACTCGGGTGAAGACGTTACCGACGAAGCATACGAACGATACCGCCCACCCGACCTGGAGGAGGTGACAAAGGCCCTTAACGACGGCAAGGCAAACATTACTGCCATCCAAGAAATGCGGTGTGACGGGCCGGGCAAAAGAAGGATGAAAAACTGCGACCTCTACTACGGCGACTGCTATCGACATCAAAGACAGCGCCTATTTGGATGTCGTTTCGTTGTTGGAGGCAGACTTAGGCAAAAAGTCTTGACCTTCAACCCTGTAAGCGAGCGCCTCGCGACGATCCGCATCAAGGCTTAATTCGCCAACATTAGCCTCATATGCGCGCATGCCCCCACAGAGGAGAAAGATGACGAGACCAAAGATATGTTCTACGAGCTCCTGGAAAAAACTTATGAGCAGTGCCCTAGCTACGACATTAAGATTGTCCTAGGCGATTTTAATGCCAAGCTAGGAAGGGAGGGCATCTTTGGTCGTACAGTCGGAAAGCATAGCCTGCACGACACGACCGCCGATAACGTATTCAGGCTGATCGTTGACACGTTGTGGCAGCTAGTACACAGTTCCATCATCTCAATATCCACAAAGGGACATGGAGATCTCCTGATCAATCAACCGTCAACCAGATTGACCACATTGCGATCGACGCAAGGCACTCTTCCAGTATCATGGATGCCCGAACTTTCCGAGGGGCCAACATTGACTCGGATCACTACCTTGTTGTAGCCAAGGTACGACTGCGGATATCCCGACCAGCGCCAAGTAATGGAAATACAGTGAGAAGTTTGACGTCGGCCGACTACAATCGCAAGAGATCGCCAGGTCCTTCTCCAACCGAGTCTCTCAAAACCTTCTACGAAGTCATTTGCAGCCAGCATCAAGTATTGATAGCCAGTGGCAACATTGTCAAATGTCATCAGAGACGCCGCCTCTGAAGTGCTGGGTTTCACCCGGCCACCACAACGAAACCCCTGGTTTGACGATGAATGCCGGCAAGCACATGCAGCTAAACAGGAAGCATACAAAGCGGCGCTGCACAGAAGGACTAGAGCTGCTCGCGAGCTCTACGAGCAGAGGAGGAGAGAGGAACAGCGGCTTCTCCGAAGGAAAAAGAGAGAGCACGAGAAGCGCGCGGTTGAAGAGATAGAGAGATGTTGCAACAGGAATGAGGTTAGAAAGTTTTACCAAAGGATCAAAAGGTCCTGCCAAGGGTATAAACTTTGAAATGAAGGCTGTAAGGACCATCAAGGGAACATCGTTGTAGAATCGCAGTCGGTGCTTAGGATTTGGAAAGACCACTTCTGCAGACTGTATAACGGCGGGCACGAACCAAATACCGCTGTCAGGCAGAAGGAACCATTCAACTCGGGTGAAGACGTTACCGACGAAGCATACGAACGATACCGCCCACCCGACCTGGAGGAGGTGACAAAGCAGCCGGAGCAGACGTCCTAGCTGCCGAAATTTTTAAATCCGCTGGCGATGAGCTGTTTAGGAGCATGCACCAGCTCGTCTGCAAGATATGGTCGGAAGAAAACATGCCCGACGAATGGAACCTCAGAGAAAACCCAGGAATTCCAAATCGATACACACCACCTCTTCATCGATTTCAAGGCCGCGTATGACAGCATCTATAGAGACGTGCTATATAGCGCAATGTCTAGTTCTGGCATCCCTGCCAAACACGTCAGTCTGTGCAGGATGACGATGGAAAACTCACGCTGTTCCGTCAAGGTCGGCAAAGACCTCACCGACCCCTTTGATGTCAAAAAAGGATTTAGGCAAGGCGACGCGCTGTCATGCGACTTCTTTAACATCATACTTTAGAGAATTGTGCAGAACTCTCGCGCCAACACCAGAGGTACAATCTTTCAAAAGTCCGTTCAACTACTCGCATACGCAGACGACATTGACATAATTGTTAGAACAAAGCGTGATGTCAGTGAAGCCTTCGTGAGTATTGGGACGGAAGCGGCGAAAATGGGCTTAGCAGTCAATGAGGGCAAAACCAATTATATGCTTTCATCACGAAAAGACACCCAACATCGACGTCTTGGACAAAAAATAACCATCGACAGCTATAACTTTGGGGTAGTTAGGGACTTTGTCTACCTGGCTTCCGCTTTCAATTCAGACAATGACACCAGCGCTGAAATCAAACGAAGGATAACTCTTGCCAATCGCTGTTTTTTTGGGCTAAGAAGGCAATTGAGTAGCAAAGCCCTCTCTCGAGCAACTAAAGTGTCCATGTATAAGACCCTCATCATCCCAGTCCTGCTTTACGGTGCAGAAGCATGGACCCTGTCAAAGGCGGATGAAAACACTTTAGGCTGCTTCGAGAGGAAAATTCTTCGGACGATTTACGGTCCCGTGTGCATAGACGGAGAGTGAAGAAGGAGATAAAACATCGAACTGTACGGGCTGTACAGCGATACCGACCTAGCCACAAGAGTCAAAACACAACGTCTACTATGGCTGGGTCATCTAGAGCGGATGGACACCAACGCCCCGGCCCGGAAAATCTTCGAATCCACACCGGCGCGGTAGAGGAGCACCGAGACTCAGGTGGCGCACGCAAGTGGAAGGGGAGCTCAGCCAACTTCGCGTGCGAAACTGGAGACGGCTAGCTAGAGACAGATCTGGCTGGCGAAGCTTGTTGGCTGAGGCCCAGGTCCACCCCGTACTGTAGCGCCACCGTAAGTAAGTAAGTACATTTATAATAAAAAGTAAGAGTTAAGTTAATTGGCTAAATTATTTGATTTATAAAAAGAAAGGAAATTGTGAAGTAACTTTTATATTAATTTAAATATATCAGAAAAAAGACTCAGAAGAAATTAATACAATTTTTCTCAACCATACACTCAAAGTTTATCTTAGTTTTACTGTTCGCGCTACTAGGCAAGAAACAAGCCGATAAACCGTATGAAATCGAGGAACTCCTGAAAACTTCGCCAGTGTTGTTCGAAAGTATAGGACCAGCAGTCTTCTTCAGCGATACATGGACGATACTGACCAAATTTACGCCAACAAACTACTCCACGATTCTTCGATTTGCGAAAACTTGCGAGAGGAACCTAGAACACGCTTGCCAGTCGATTCAATCTGACGATTTTAGGCGGTATTGTGGCTCAGGAGACTGCAGTTGAAATAGACTACTTGCGACGTGACGCCATTCGCCTAAAAAATTTGTTCCATTAACGCCACAGACGAGCATTGGATTTCATCGGACATTTCTCGAAATGGGCATTTGGCACAATGGACAGCGATGATGCTAACAAAATTTACAATCTGTTAGAGAAATAGTCGACACCAAAGAAGAATCATCCTTCCAATTGATGCGGCGGCAAGTCTCGGTGATGAGCTCAAATTACGCCAAACTGAGTAAGCCAATTGGTCAGTTAGCAGTAGAAGTGGATCACATAACCTCTAGAGTCGAGCAGCTGAACGATGTCATGCTTAACTAGGCCAACACGACTATGATTTTGGATAGCAGGTACGAGGTTATAGCCGAATCGGTAAATCATGCTCGCTCTCTACCATCACTGGAAACAACGTCACCTCTACGCTTAAAATATGCCGATTGGAAGGTCCCGTTCTGACATCTGGCTCAACCCAATGTTTGGTGGAGCTTCTCCAACATGCTTCCACATCGATGAAGACCTGCAGATACACCGCAGTACCAGCCAACGAAGGCATTCTCACCAAAATGATGTCACTGAAGAAATGGCTGTTCAATTTCAAAAGCCCTATTGTCATCAACCTAAACTGTGAGGGAGCACGTTATACCCCCACATTACATGGTAACAGTGTCTTCAAAATGATGAAACGAAACCGTTCGAAGCCAGCACCTAGGAATTCCAATTCTGGTACCAGTCTCATCATCACAAAACCATGGAAGTTAACCAGCCTATGGTGAACCATTCGAAGCTAATTGAAGACGCTGTCAATTAAAGTGGGGAACCACAACATTGGCGACCTGCTGCCTGCTGCCTGGACGGAAAGCGGTCTTTTGACAACCTCCAGCTAGAGTGGGAAAACCTGCAAAACCAACGCAGGACTCTGAAGCATTCATGGAAGATCTCAGTGCATCGATACTCCCTCTTTACGTTAGGCGCGTTTGGGATAACATTAGTCGGCGTCGCCTTATTAGTAAAAAGGTTAAAAAAAAGAACACAGCGACTTGTACATCGAGAACCAAACCAATTGGTTGTAGGCTTCGATCAAATGGGCCCAGGTGGCAACAATACAGCCGAAACCATAAAACTGACCACTTAGAGAAGAGTTCCGATTCGACCCGCTAAGAATAAACCTCCGGAATCAACATTGCTTGTCACCTCGGCACGAGTTTAGTTTGGACAACACTAAGCCATCTGCCTCTACGCATACCACAGCAGTTCCATCCTACGTTGTCTCTGCAAGTTCCTGCGACTCCGTCGTCATCATCGCATCGTACACCAGTAAATTTTTTATAATTTTAATTTGTTTTAATGTTTATTTTTATGTAAGTTATATTAGCTAAGCTAGTTTTAGTCTTATGGTTAAGTTTTATTTTTAAATAAATAGATCCAGCCCGTCGGCTCTTAAAATCTAATTGGAACTTTTCCAGGAGGGGGAGGAATGTTGTGCAAAGGTTAATGCCCTGAAACAAATTCACCGAAAGGTGGTCAGAGGCATTGGCCGTAGTCTTTCAGAACAGCGAACTCGTCGCTGTCAGCGTAATATTCGCGGAAGTGCAAAACGCAATGTTGTTAATGTCCAGATCGCTTGATTGCACTTTCGCAGTAATAATTAGGTCAAGCGACAACGACCTAATCGCTGACCTCCGCCGAAGGTTCCAACTGGAATGCGAACCGACGAGTCTGAGTTAAGTCACAGAACGAGTCGGTTGTATTTTATTTTAACATAAGTTCTGCAAGATTTCCAGTTGGGCCAGCAAGACCCTGTATGTTACAGTAAACACCCCGAATTTCGCTTATTTCCGAGTGTACCGACCTATTCCTTTCTGATTCGATGAGTTTTTTGTACGCCGCACAGTTCACGTCTCTACTATCGTGATTAACCTCAAAGCTAAGTTTTAATTTATCATTGTAACGAACACAATTGATACATTATAACACAGAGGAATTGCACTCTCTAGAGTCATGATTATCACCACATTTCGCACATTTTATATTATTTTTGCAATTTCTAGCTATGTGATGATAGCCACAACAATTAAAGCATCTATTTACGTTTAAATACTCAAATACGCGATATTTTTCCCATCCAATATTTAGTTTTCGATTATCTATAATTTGTTTGTAGTTGCACATCTCTAGCTCCACGATTGCACTGTGCACATCCCTGTTTTTGTTTTTGAAAACTTACACATTTTATCGTACCGTTTATATTGTTTGGTTCTTGATGGACATTTCTAAAGCCCTTAGCCCAATGAATCCGTTGCATCCGTCACGTTGAAGTACACAACTGACAACTGAGTTAAATATACACGTTCTTATGGGAAGCGGTCCATAGAAGAACTTCGTGACGTACGTCGTTTCCCATAAGAACGTGTGTATTTCACTGAGTTGTCAGTTGTGTACTTCGACGTAACGAATGCAACGGATTCATTGGGCTGAAGGCATCACTCTTCACAGTCCCACATTTCGCTTATGTCCGTTATCATTGCGGTTTTCTCTACGCGAAAATTTTTACATCATATTTTTCACCTAGTTTCTGTTTTACCACACTTTCAAATTTTTGGCACAGATTCTTCACCAGTGCAGTTTATGGAGATGGCACCCTTGTTTCTATTAGTGATTCTGTCAACTTTGAGGGAAAGAGATGAAAGGTCAATTACTTTTTCAATGTCTTTTGTTGTTTTTGCGTTTTCTTGTTTTGATTTCGGTTTAATGTACACCGCTTGCTTTAACTTTTCCGAGTAATTCATTTTATGTTTTGATTCCAAAGATGTTGTTTCATTTATTTTTTTTACTTCATTTCTAATATCATTTTTTACTTCTTTCACACTGACACAATTTAGATCACTTTGCTTCTTTACATCACCAAATATTTTTTCACTTTGTGATTTAAAAGACTCGCTAATAACATTAATTTTTATACCCCATCCCATAGGATAGGAGGCATATTAAGTTTGATTCATAGTTTGTCACATAGAGAAAAAATCACCGTAGACCCCCAAGACCTTAAAGGCATATGATCGAGACCGAATTGTAAGTCGAATGTGCCATGTTACACTTAAAACACTCGCGCATTTTAAGAATCTTGTAACTTTCGTTGCCACAAATTCAGCCTAAATGTGGGATATTTACCCAAAAAATTGAACTTTTTTCTTGTAATTTGACTTTATTTACTCGGATCACTAACTATACGTCTTAGCTCTCTCACGCTCATGCGTGTTTACAAGAAACTTTGCAAATGCTAATTTCTACAACTTTACATCACAAGAAACTTTTCGGATTAACCGCTTTAGTAACTATTTTTAAGGACAATACTAGACTCACCCCGAACGTTTCGCTTAAGTTGCATTGAGCGTGGTCACCGGTAAACTGCTACGGAAGTGTTATCGCTGAGATCGGCTGCGTAGATGGAAGCGGTGCGTAGACGGTTCTGACTCATCTTGTTGTTGTAGTTGGGATGAAGGTGGTTGAGAGCAAACTGTACTAACTACAATCGCTTCGCGGACCAATCGAGGAATGTAATGCGTTTCACAACCTGCGATCTTGGCTTGATCGATCCAGTGGTGTTCATCTGGATTGGCCAAGATATGCTCGTATATTGCAGATTTTTCCCTTTGTGAAAAATCTGTAATTTCTTATAAAAACTTGGCAAATGCTAATTTCTGCAATTTTTTTTTAAATTTTTCTACATAGATGAATCTTTTTATATATAGACGAATCTGAAGGTTAAATTAAAATCCAGAAGCGTCTGTCACACATTGTGCGGCTCACTGGTCGGCGTCTGTCTCCAAAGGGGCGGCTGTATTTAAAAATGAAAATAGAAGTGACTTACCTATTTCTCATAAAAACGACAAGTTAAAAAAAAAAATGGCAATGAACAAAACGAAAGATTTGATTACCCCAGGTGGCAGCCCAGCTATTCTGGAAAATCCACCCTCTTTGGAGGCAGGCTCTACGGATTCTGAGGAGAGCCTTTTATTGCTTATAAATCCTTTTGAGAAAAGGACAAAACTAAATCGATCACCACCACCTTGATCGAACATATCCGGAAAAAGCAGTCCACCGGTAAACCAGGACTGTGTGAAAATTAAGAGCTTAGAAAAGGAGAATAATGAACTCCGAGCTAAGCTTACTGAAATGGAGCGACTCTTCCAAGATCTAAGAATGGAAGTTGACTCTCTGCGAAAAGAAAACAAGGATATTAAAAATACTCGTTTAACGAAAGACTGTGAGGTAACGAAAGAGTGTGTAACACCGAACCGACCAGCAGTCGAATACTTCAAGGACGAGGACGAACTTGCATTTGAGACCGATTCAGTCTCCAGGAAAAGGTCTAGCGAAAAGCGAAAGGCGAATTCCTCTCCCGAAGTAATACAAAAAGAAGATAAGCCCTCTGGCTCTAACAAGGCTAAACCAGAAGCGAAAATTCGTCCACCTCCCGCAATAAACATCGTCGGGATAGCAGACTTCGGGAGATCGCGCAACCTTCTTGCAAACACGGTGAGAACAGAAAACTACAAGCTTACTTCGCACCGAAATAACGTGTGGAAAGTAAATGTTGACAACGCCGATTCCTATCGCGCACTGTCTCTTAGACTGAATGCAGAAAGAATCGAGTGGTATACTTATCAAAATAAGTACGAAAAACCACTGCGAGTCATTGTAAGGGGCTCCACCCATCATGCACAAAAGAAGACCTTGTGAGAGACGTAAAAAATAAAGGCCTTAAAATTATTGATGCTGTCAATATCATTAAAAAGGAAAAGCAACGCACGGAAGGAGAAAGAGACACTGTGATCAGACGCGGCCTTCCAATTTTTATGCTCTCCTTTGAAAGAACTGAGAGCATAAACGATATTTATAAAAGAAAAATGATACTTAACATCAGGGTTAAAATCGAACCCATGCGAAAGGGCAATAGACTGATACCACATAGCAAGCGATGCCAAGAATTCAGGCACACAAGTGCATACTGCCAAAAAGAACCAAGTTGCGTGAAATGTGCCGGAAAACACCTCTCAACAGAGTGCAAAGTTGACATAAAGGCTCCAGCAGTTTGCGCCAATTGCCACGGAAACCACCCCGCAAACTATCGAGGATGCGAAGTAGTCATAGAGCTGCAAAAGGGACGAGAACCTCTTAAGGAAAATACTCGAGGTCAGAATCCAAGCCTAGGACGTCCAAAAACTGCTTAAACTCCTAAGCCAAAGACTCCAAAGACGCCAGAGCCGATCAAAAGTGCGAGATTGGCAAAGGAGGCGTGGACAAAAGGCGTAAAAGCTCCACAAAAGATCGGCGCCAGTTCAAGTGCAGCAGAGAAACCACCACTGGTCGGACCGAAATCATACGCACAGGTTGCGGCAAACGAAAACAAGGCAAGATCGCCCACAATAGATGCAGTGTCTCAGATCTTAGCTGTAATCTTGGAGAAACTTGAGGATCAGACTAAAATCAACAAAGTTTTATTTGACAAACTGAGCAAGCTCGAGTTTAAGCCTCGAAAAAATTACAAGAGAACATGAATATGAAACAGTTATATAAAATACTAACATGGAATGCAAACGGCCTTCCATGCAAACGGAATGCAAACGGCCTTCCATGACGAACTAGAAGTATTTCTACGGAAAAACAATATTGATATTTGCATGACTACGGAAACTCATCTTAAAAACGGGTCTACACCCAAACTTAAAGGTTACAATGACTGTCACGCACATCACCCGTCGCAAAATTCGTGAGGAGGATCCTCCCTCTACATTAAGAACTGCATAAAGCACTTCAAGAACACAGAAGTTGAGCCAGACTCTATGCAGATAAGTTCAGTTTCTGTAAAAATTGACTGCTTAGATTATAACATTGCATCTTGTTATTTCCCGCCAGAATATAGACTGGTGGAAGGCGATCTTGATCGTATGTATGACTTCATTGGGTCCAATTTTATCATTGGGGGTGACTTTAACGCGAAGCATACTTTTTGGGGCTCACGATGCAATTCAACAAGAGGCAGATTACTGTACAAAAATAGTATGAAGCGTGGGGTGGACTTTTTCTCCACGGGTAAGCCAACATATTGGCCAACTGATAGGAATAAAAAGCCTGACCTTGTCGATTTTTTCATCGCTAAAGGGTACCCCAAATAACTTACGCAAATTGAAGGGTGTTATGATCTTTGCTCAGACCACTCAGGAGTTATCTTGAAGATGGGTGGAAGACTGGCGAAAATAGAAAGAGCTCCTAGATTAGCTAGCAAAAACATGAACTGGGACGCCTTCAGAAAGGACTGTAAGGAGGGTGTTGGCTTGAATGTGCCATTGAAAACTCCTTTCGAGTTAGAAACCGTAGTTCACAAATTCATTGAAGCAATTCAGAGCGCTGCTTGGAACAACAATTCGTCCCAAAAGAACGCAGTTAGCACCGACGGGCATGTACGTAAAACATATCCGCTCGAAATCGAAGAATTGATTCGTGAAAAGAGAAGAGCGCGTAGGAGATGGCAAGGCACGAGGGCTCCCCCAGACAAAACCCTCTTGAACCACCTCTCTAACAAACTGAAAGGAATGTTGCAAGATCTTAAAAATCGTGAGACCACTGAATACCTTGAAGGCCTGTCGGCGGATAGGAGCTCAAACTAATCGCTGTGGAAAGCAGTTAAGTCTATCAACAAACCTATAATCCACTCGGCACCAATAAAAAAAGCTAACGGCGAATGGGCAAGAGAAGACAAAGAGAAAGCGAATTTGTTTGCTGAACATTTAGAAGAAACATTCAAGACTTTCGACGGTCCGCCGTTGGCTGACGTTCTAAACAACAACGCGGAACCTGATAGCTTTAAAATGAAAAAAGTTTCGTTAGTTGAACTCCGACAGACAATTAGCAAACTTAAAAATAATAAGGCCCCGGGTTAAGACCTGATCACTGGAAATATTGAAAGAGCTACCAAAAAAGCATTAGTCAAGCTACTTTATATGATAAACGCTTCTCTTAGACTTCTATACGTTCCAAGACAATGGAAAGTTGCTGAAGTCATTATGGTTCCAAAACCGGGGAAATGCGCAAATGACAAAAAATCTTATATGCCCATATCGCTTCTGCCGATAATATCGAAATTTCGAGAAACTTCTGTTGAAGCGATTGCAACCAATAGTTGCAGAAAGACGCTTGATCCCGGATCATCAATTCGGTTTCAGACCTAACCATTCCACAATAGATCAAGTCTACAGAATAACGCATGAAATTGAAAAAGCCTTAGAAGGGAAAAAAATATGTTCAAGTGCTTTCCTCGACGTATCGCAAGCCTTCGACAAAATATGGCACGAGGGCTTGAAATATAAGCTACGGCAAAACTTGCCGGAAGACATGTTTAAAATATTGGAAAATTATCTTGAAACCAGACTTTCGTGTTAGGTGTAGTAGTGAATACTCGAGTTTCAAGCAAATTCGGGCTGGCGTACCCCAGGGAAGCGTCCTCGGTCCGACCCTGTTCCTGCTCTACACAAGAGACATACCTCTAGATGACGAGACAGTCGTGGCCACGTTTGCGGACGATACGGCCATCCTGGCAACAGGTGAATCAGTCGAGTCATCAACGAGAAACCTCCAACGAGCATTGGACAGAATTTGTGTCTGGACGAAGACTTGGCGAATCGCTCTTAACGAGAACAAGTCTACGCATGTGAATTTCACTTACAGAAGGGTTAACAATTTGCCTCTGTTCATAAATTCTGTACAAATACCTTATGCAAATGAAGCGAAGTATCTAGGGATGACACTGGACGCTAAACTAAGGTGGAAACCACACGTAAAGAAGAAGCGTGACGAGCTCGAGATTAGGCTCAGGGAAATGTATTGGCTTATCGGAAGATTTTCGAAACTTTGGGGTTGTACCAAGTCGAGCAACATGTCCATGTTGCAGACTTTCCAAAACAAAACACTAAGAGCAATTGTGAATGCTCCATGGTATATTAGGAATAGCGATATTCACAGAGATTTAGGAATAGCTACCGTGGGCGAAGAAGTAACAAACTTCGCTCGAAAGCTTAATGCTCGCCTTCATGTTCATTGCAACAATGAAATGATCCGTACTCTAAACGAGACTCTTAACGATGTTAACAACGAGCGACGACTACAAAGAACAAGACCCTTCGATCTAGCGACGTAGGGTGAAGCCGCATGAATGAACGGCTTAGTAGGTGCAATCACTGGAAAGCAACCTATCCAATGCGATCAACACTATGGAAGCGTAAACTACTTGTTAAGTTAACTTAGTTGTAGTCAAGAAGTATTATGAGAGAGCGAAAATTTACTACTATGAAGTGCGTTCTGGCAGTTTCATAGTGTCTCTCATAAATGGGTGGTTTTTTAGCACGTGGAAATCGGGCATAACCAATATCGGCTACTTCGGTATTATGTACCTGCTATAGTGGGCGTATTGGTATCTTTGAAAGATTTTGGAGTTTTAGTCTCCGTCCATCCTAGTATTCAAAAAAAAAAAAAAAAATCTTTTGACTGGTTTAATTTCCCTTCCAGCTCTAGTTGTATTAAGCTGGCTTTTGAAAGAAACCAACTTATTACGCTCCTTCTCATTCTCGCATACAGGACTCCGAGGTGAACCATCGCTTGTAGGGCTAGATTGTTCCGGCACAGATTCAAAGCTCGACAACGTTTTCTTCGTAGGTAGTTTCATTATATGTTGCCTATTTCGCCTATACCCTTGTTGGTTCGTACCCTGTATTAAGTATGATCTCGGTTCTAAACATTTCTCTACAACTACACCAGGATACCATGTTGATTTGGGAAATTTTTGGTAATAAACTTTTTCTCCTTTTTCTAGATCTTTTAATGTCCTTGTAGATCGATTATAATATTTTGCCATATTTCTACAATTGTCACCCAAAGCACGCTTAACTTTTCTTTCATTTATTACTAAAGGCTTTAAGTTTTCAAAACAAGTCGGTATTTTGGTTCTTAACTTTCTGTTCATTAAGAGTTCAGCGGGAGAGTATGTGCTCCGATTTGGAGTTGCTCTGTAATTTAGGAGTGCAATGTACGGATCAGATTTGCCGTCGAAACTCTTTTTAAGAATCTTCTTAATAGTTTGGACCGTCCTCTCAGCAAGACCGTTTGATCTTGGTGTATAAGGACTTCTTAAAATACGCTGAATATTCCAATCTTTGCAAAACTGACCGAAGTCTGCTGATGAAAATGGCGGGCCATTTTCGCTGACTAGAATTTTTGGAATACCATGTCTGGCAAAAATGGATTTAAGCTCTGCTACCAGTTTTTTGCTAGTATGTCCATTGCTTAAGACAGAAATTTCCACATATTTAGAATAGTAATCTACAACAATCAAATAAATTTTCTTATCAACCTCAAAGAGTCCAATCCTAACTTAAACCAAGGTAATGGATAAACCTCATGGGACTTTAAGGGCTCCTTAGCATTAGAAGATCTATGTTTTAAGCAAATTTCACACCTATTAACCAGGTCCCTAATATCGGAGTTCATATTGGGCCAGTAAACCAACGATTTTGCTAAACTTATACTTTTTTCTGATCCCATGTGACCCTCATGTATTAATCTAAGCACCTCACCACGCATCGACTTAGGAATGACTATCCTTTTATTCATAAAAACAATGTTATTTACTTCATGCAATTCATTTCTATTCTTGTAAAACGGCATTGCTATCAAATCCACATCTTTCTTATTATTAGGCCAGCCACTTTTACAATACTGTATAAGCTTTACTAGAGTTTGATCGGTCAGGGACTCCTTACGCATTTGCTCCAATTAAGGATCACTTACAGGCAACGTTGATGTTACCAGATTACAATGTAATTCAATTTCCTTATCAAATTCTACCAAAGCTTCCTCTGACAAGGCCGCCCTGGATAAAGCGTCAGCAACAATCATTTCTTTCCCTGGCTTGAAAATCACTTTCAAGTTGTACGTCTGTAACTTTAGCATAAGCCTTTGAAGTCGCATAGGAACTTGAAATAAAGGCTTGTCGAACGTTCATGTCTTAACTGCTGATTTGCTTATATTTCCAATGCTTAAGTTCTCCGCGCCAACTCCCTCTTCTGATGACTGTGATGGTGCTGCTTCTGTGTTGTTAACTGTTACATTTCCAATGAATAATTCTTCCTCAAAATTTTCCCCTTCTGATGACTGTGTTGCTGTTTCTATCTTATTTCTTGTTTCTACGTTGTGGACTCTCATCCGCGATTTGCACATCTTGGCGTAGTGGTTTTTTCCTTTGCATTGATGACAGATCACTCCCCATGCTGGACAGTGGTTTATAATGTGCCGTTGTCCGCATCTACTGCACTTTATTTGATGTGTTTGTCTTTCGCTGTGATCGTGACGATTTTGACTATAACTGTTTTCTCCCCTTTTCTGTGTGCGCCACTGCATTTGTCTCTTTCTTTCTTGAATACCACCAATAAATTCCACTGGATGGTTCTTGTCACCCTCACCATCATTGCCGCCATCATGAACGTCGAACTCCTTCGAGTGAACTTTTGCAAGCTCTAAAGATTTTGCAATTTGGATAACTTCGTCCAGAGACTTCTTTGATTCGTTAAGCAGTTTTTCCCGAACAAAATTATGGTTTCATTCAAACCGCATATAAATATGTCTCTGACTAATTCGTTTTTTAACGCATTGAACTCACACGATTTGCTAAGGTTTTTAAGCGCCGTTAGGAATTCATCCATTGTCTCCGACTGACTCTGACGCCGTGAAAAAAAATTAAACCGTTCCACTATTATATTCGATTTCGGCACAAAGTATTCCTCAAATTTTTTAACTAGTTCTGTATGTTTTATAGTTTCCTCATTCACATCAAATGAATCAAATATTTCAAAGCACTCCGCTCCTGAATGATGAAGTAAGAGTGAATTCTTTCTTACAACTGTCGCTTGCATTAAATCACTCGCGGCCAAAAAAATCTTAAATTGTTTGTACCACATTTTCCAAGCTGTGGATAGATTTGAGGATTTTAAATCATTTAAAATTTCCACTATCTACTGCAATTTGATTATAATTAAACACTTTAACATCGTTTTCTGTATCCGGCATTTTGAGTTTGAGTTCACTTCTGACACCATGTAAATTATGTGACACGCACGAGCATTGATCAGGTATAATGAGATAGTCATCTTTGCTGGGGTGCCTCTTTTTGCCCCCAAACTCGTTTTCGGCTCTCTAGGGAAAATGCTGCCAGCTATCATGATTGTGTTAGTGGGTTGCAATGCTACTTTATGGGGTTGAAAAAAAAAAATCACTAATACAATCAACCAAGCTGGAAGCAAGATTTGTGCCTCCAAGGCCAAAATGAGTGCGCTTGGTGCAGCTAATTTTGGTTTTTGAGTGCGTTTCAGGCTACTTATTTTATATATCGACTGCGTTTCAGGTCATCATATCGAGGATCGATTCGTGGCAATCGTTCGGAGTTTTTATTCAGATTTCCGAGCAGACAAGTTCACTTTTCCGAATCTCGTGCAAGAAAGTTTGATTTTTCCTTTCAAATAAGAGTTTATTTATTATTTTTTTAATGCTGCATTGTTCGCTTTCATGGAAAAGAAAGAAATGAATAAATTGATTGCGAAAAACGATGAAATCTTTGTTTGTGGAGGCAATATAAAATATTAGAGTGATACACAAAATGCGCTCATTCAAGATTTAAAATAGAAAAACTACTTTAATTATTTGCAACGGAGACATTAAACTTGTCGATTCTTGTCGGTTGCTATAGTTCTAACATACTCTGCTACACAATGATTTAGCATTATTGTTTGCCGTAAACTCTATTGATATTTATCATTACTATTGGGAAGAACTTCAGTGTTTTTTGAAATACCAGTGTAACCCTAGGTAAGACTTACGTGGAACTTAAGACTTGTGTGAACTTTGTAGGCTTTGTTTGATTGAAAAAATGTTTAAATAGTTTTGAAATAAAAATTCTAGAAAATACTTAATATATATTATTATTATATTTTTGTTGAAAATTCATGTATTTTTTTTTTTGTGTTTGATTTTGCTTTGATGTTAGGAAGTGATTAAACTTATAAGAAAAGTTTGAGTCTATTTTGAAAAGTCTGCGTAAGATAAATTTGTCTTTAATCAACTCCTAACTAACTGTTAATGCTCACAGCATTTGTACATTCTTTCAAACGATGTGAAATACTTCGCCGGGTTCGTCCAATGAATGCCGATGACAGCTAAAAGGCACAGCATATACAATACTGGTGTCTAGAATTGGAACCGATCTTTGGGTGAATGTTAGTCTTGCTTAAAAGATCACCTTTCTGGTGGTAAGATCTGTTTCACTCTGTATTGCTCAAAAATTTTAGTGACTTTGTCAGTGACGCCTTAAATATACTGGTAAAAAATGTACAGTCTTTTAAATTCGTGTAAAAGATATATTTAAATAAAGACCTAGGACCATCTGAGAGAAATACAGAAGAACGGATAGCTCGTCTGTTGATAAGCTTGAATACACTTTGAACCAATGAGATAAAATTTAACGCTTCGTAAATCCGTGTTGTCACAAGGAACAGAACGGGAAAAAAAATACAGATTTTCAGATGATGTCAAAGAAATCAAATATAATGTATTAGATGTCAAAATTTCAAACTTTTGGAAGAGCTTATAATATACAAAATTTCTTGCTTTTAAATTTTCTTTTGTAAAGTTTAAGAACTTTTTTAAATTTGTACCTTCCAAAGTTATTTGAATTTCCATAATGAAATAAAAATACATTTTCAAATAAATCATTTTACTTGATTTCAATCATGCCACCAATTTTATTTGCAATAATTCGCAAATAGCTGAATAAAATTTTTATTTGAATAACATTTTATTAACAAACAATTCCTGCTATTCAAATAAAAATAATTCATGTGTGATTGAAATTTTTATTAAAAATCAAACTAAAATACATTTTTCTCAATTTTGTGTGCAATCGCGAAAAATTTCTTTTTTGGTGATGGGATCTGTAATTTGTTTCATGTGAATAAAAACGTTACCCGTGTCTAGACCCTACGTTTGTTCCTCTTTTTTCTTGTCGAATTGAGACGTCAATTTATTTATTTGGATTACTATTTATAATTGGATAAATGAACTAGTAATAATAAAAACGAACTATTGAAACTTTTCATGAAATCATTCGAAAACAAATAAAAAATTGAGGGAAAAAACTCCTTATTCTAAACATTGATCTAAAAGTTAACAGAGTATTGTTTAAATGTGCCTATTCATTTACAAAAAAAAACTGTTTTCAAAATGTGTTTCGGACTACTGGAAAATTTATCAAATTCTTTTTGCAACTAATTTTTATGAGAAGTTTAGACCAAAAAGTCTCACGTAATTTTTTATAAGAAAACGCATTAATTAATAAAATTTATGCACACAATCAAATAGCTTGATTGTTTATTTTAAAGAAAAAATTAGCAAAAAGGAAAAAAACTCCCAACAGCAAAGATTTCCACCTTCTATTTCCACCTCAATTGTGCTGAACTCTACCTATGGACTGAACTCAGCAAACCAGAATCAGATGTCTTTTGACATTTTTGTAATCAAAACAAATTCGATTTTCAGTTGACCCGATGTGCATGGCAAAAATTTATTCCTAATGGGCACTCGCTTGGGCGGCAGATTTTTCCTTTACTAAGAAGATAATAATAATTATTTGTAAAACAAAATAAACCAAAAAAGAATGGAGACTGTTTACTTTGTTTATATTTTTTGAATGACTGAGACGGCAGATTATCTCAGCTTCCGCCATTTTTAAATGGATTCATTGAACATCTCCATTGCTCACTTTACATGCATTCACAGACAGGGTCAAGAGAGAGATCCCGTTACTTTTTTTTGCGGGTGTTTCAGGCAAGGGGATTGCAAGTTGCCTATCTCATTATATCTGATCAGTGCGCACGAGTGACAGTTAATAACTGATGCTTTATTCAAGTTCACTTACAAACTAACTCCAGTATACCACTTTCTGTAACAGTGTATTCACTGAAAAGCAACCTATCCAATGCGATTAACACTACGGAAGCGTAAACTACTTGTTAAGTTAACTTAGTTGTAGTCAAGAAGTATTATGAGAAAGCGAAAATCTACTACTATGAAGTGCGTTCTGGCAGTTTCATAGTGTCTCTCATAAATGGGTGGTTTTTTAGCACGTGGAAATCGGGCATAACCAATATCGGCTACTTCGGTATTATATACCTGCTATAGTGGGTGTATTGGTATCTTTGAAAGATTTTGGAGTTTTAGCCTCCGTCCACCCTAGTATTAAAAAAAAATTATACACATTTATTAAAAAATGTAGTTTTACGTAAAAGTTGGCTAAAAAGTGGGCGTGCTTAATTTTTGGGCTTTTTTTATCTGTAACCTTACAGCCAATGACAAAATAGTGCTGGGCACGTACAATTAACGTGCCGGTGAACCGTACACGGTTTTGTCTTTCGACATTTCCGTCCGCTAACATTTCAACTCCACTCTGCGACTAAACGTAAGAATAGAGGGGCCTGTTCGGTTAAGTTGTCATCATAATTGTTTAAATTTACTTAACATGTCGTGTTGGAAAAAAATAAAAAAGATGGTTGGTTGGACTAAGAATCGAACCCAGGACATTCCAATCGTCGGTCATTGGTGCTACCATCTGCACCACAGCCCACTTCCATCTCGGGTGTCCAAATAGCCTGCATGTTCTCTCTGCATAAATAATGCACATAAACCAACAACATGGAAAAATAAATTTTACATAAAATGTAAGATATGTATAAGGATTGGACACAGGATGTCTTATTGATTGTAACAGCAAAAGCAAGTCGTATCAGAACTTAAGGCCGATATTTTTTTAAAACTTCTACGAGTGTTTTTATACCCCATCCCATAGTATAGGTGGTATTTTAAGTTTGTAACATAGAAAAATAATCACCGTAGACCCCCAAGACCTAAGGGCATATGATCGATAAGCATGCAAAACCGAAGTTGTCGTAGGAAGCTGAAGTTTGGTATGCGTTATTCTCGCTTAAGTATATTGTTATTGGCATTTTAGAAAAAAAGGGGTTGAAAAGGGGTTAATGCCACGCCCCTTTTTTAAGAAAGAAAATTCTTAACTGGCAAATTTTTAACACAATTAAAGTTAATAGAAACTGAAATTTAACAACCAAGATTTTTGACGCATTTTGGAGCTTGACAGTGGTCAATTGGGATTGGGTATCCAACGATTCGCCTAGGCGGATTATAACCCTCCCACTAGTTTTATTTCTATTTCGTTTTTCTTAAGTGATTGTTCAAATTCGTTTTTGTACTCCTTAAAGTAATTGTTACTCCTTTTCACTATTTCTTGCATTTCTTTAAGAACCATGTCGACGTTTTGTATATACAAAATGCAGTCTTCACATATGAATTTTATCAACGGGTTCGCGTAAATTATACCACTGTTATATTGGTCAAGGCCGCAGCATTTTACCGCGATGTGGAAGCTTTTACCGTAAACACCCGCGCAAGAAATGCCCGATTCTCCTCGAATAGAGTTTTTACACTTAAAACACTCGCGCATTTTAAGAATCTTATCGCTTTCGTGGCAATTTGTGGCAAAATTCATCCCAAGTCTGGGATATTTACCCAAAAAAAAATGGAACTTTTTTCTTGTAATTTGACTTTATTTACTCGGATCACTAACTATACGTCTTAATACGTCTTATACGTGTTTACAAAAAACTTTGCAAATGCTAAATTCTACAACTTTACAAGACAAGAAACTTTTCGAATTAACCGCTTTAGTAACTATTTTTAAGTACAATACTAGACTCACCCCGAACGTTTCGCTTAAGTTGCATTGAGCGTGGTCACCGGTAAACTGCTATGAAAGTGTTATCGCTGAGATCGGGTGCGTAGATTGTAGCGGTGCATAGACGGTTCTGACTCAGCTTGTTGTTGTAGTTGGGATGAAGGTGGTTGAGAGCAAACTGTACTGACTACAAACGCTTCGCGGACCAATCGAGGGATGTAATGCGTTTCACGAGCTAAGATCTTGGCTTGATCAAAATGGATCTAGTGGTGTTCATCTGGATTGGCCAAGATATGCTCGCATATTGCACATTTTTCCCGTTGCTGCATCTGCATCTGTAATTTCTTATAAAAACTTGTCAAATGCTAATTTCTGCAATTTTTTTTAATTTTTATACACATTTATTAAAACACGTAGTTTTACGTAAAAATTGACTAAAAAGTGGGCGTGCTTAATTTTTGGGCTTTTTTATCTGTAACCCTACAGCCAATGACAAAATAGTGCTTGGCACGTACAATGAACGTGCCGGTGAACCGCACACGGTTTTTTCTTTCGACGTCTCCGTCCGCTAACATTTCAACTCCACTCTGCGACTAAACGTAAGAATAGAGGGGCCTGTACGGCTAAGTTGTCATCATAATTGTTTTAATTTACTTAGCATGTCATGTTGACCCAGGACCTTCCAATCGTCGGTCATAGGTGCTACCATCTGCACCACAGCCCACTTCCATCTCGGGTGTCCAAATAGCCTACATGTTCTCTCTGCTTAAATAATGCACATAAACCAACAACATGGAAAAATAACTTTTACATAAAATGTAAGATATGTATAAGGATTGGACACAGGATGTCTTATTGATTTTAACAGCAAAAGCAAGTCGTATCAGAACTTAAAATCGTATATTTTGGCCGATATTTTTTTAAAATTTCTACGAGTGTTTTTATACCCCATCCCATAGGATAGGTGGTATATTAAGTTTGATTCATAGTTTGTAACATAGAAAAATAATCACCGTAGACCCCCAAAACCTTAAGGGCATATGATCGAGACCGAATTGTAAGTCGAATCAGCCATGTCCGTCCGTCCGTCCGTCCGTCTGTCGGTAGTGTTTACTGACACGCCTACTTTACTTATAAGCATGCAACACCGAAGTTGTCGTAGGAAGCTGAAATTTGGTATGCGTTATCCTCGCTTAAGTATATTGTGATTGGCATTTAAGAAAAAAGCGAACACCGCCCCCTTGTAGGCGTGGTCATATTTAATATGCATTCTAATAAACGGTTTTTATTTGATATATTTGCTTTAGATTTAAAAAAAATTTGCACTATAAAATCTTCAGATAAGTACGTAAGCTATCAACTCAAATGAATACATTTTTGCCACGCCCACCTTTAGGGGCGTTCTTAAGTAAAAAAACAATTTTTAATATAAAATTACGATTAGCACGTGTATCCTAGGCGGATTGTAAACCTCCCACTAGTTTTATATACAATATATTTTGTTTTTGTCAAAATTATTAATGCAGATGGTTTGCCTTCCCGTGAACACGCAACATACAGTTGCTGTTCCAGAATGACTTTAAATGTTTGAATTATTATTTTTCTTTTACTAACAGATTACAATTGTTATATCAACAAGAATTCCACAAAATGTACTTCTACCCTATGTAGTTTGCCGATATTGTTTTTTCATATTTCTTATGTACAATCCATTGATATAATATATATGGACTTAGTTAGTTTAGTTTTAGTTAGTTTAAATAATTTATTTAGCATAAATTTGCTACTTAAAACGTTTCTTACAATTTGTATATGCTTAATAGTTGCTTTATATAAATGTAATTACAGAGCATTCGTATCTTTTTATATTATTTTCTTATTTAATATGATTTGGAAGACTGTTATAAAGTTGTATTGCTTTAGTAAACATTATGTTTTGGGTCTTGTTATCTCTATAGAAAAGTACATTTAAGTTATTGTTGTTTCTTAGGTTATAAGGACGAAATTCACTTCTTTTTATTAATTATTCTTCTTTGTACTCCCCAACAATAATATTGTTGGACAGTATTCAAAGTGAGGCTTTATAATGGAATTAAATACATTAATAGTCATAGCAGTACAGGACTTTTCGAATCCTCCGAAAAAATCCAATTTTTTGGCTATTTTCTTTGAGAAATATTTCAAAATGTTTCTTCATCATCATCATTACATCATCATTTTCGAATGCCGCTTATTCTTCAAAAGGGTCGCGGAACGAGGGTGGCTAAATGGTCTTTCCATCGTTCTCGATACTCCGCCACCAACACAAGATACTCTGGCACAATCCCCAGGCGGGACCCAGAGAGGTTTTTTACCTTATCCCACCACCTGTTTTTTAGCCTACCAGGGGGCCGACGCGCTCGCATCTCGGCTAGCATGACCTGTCTAAGAAGTCTGTCAGGGGGCATGCGAACAACGTGTCCAAACCATCAAAGATCATGCTCAAATTAAGATTCCCACGAATACTGACGTTTCTCACTCTATCCCTTAGAGTAACACCAGCAACGCACCTCAGGAATCTCATTTCGGCAGCTTGTACCTGCGATCTAATTCTTCCGGTCATTACCCGAATTTCATGACCATAGATGAGGGTCGGAACGAACACTGATTTAGAAACAGAGATCTTTGCTTCCACTCCAAGCTCAGCTTTCCTGATGACCGGCCGGCGCAGTTCCTTTACAATTGCTCCAGCTTGGCCAATTCTACAGGACAACTCAGTATCACTCCTCCCATCTTTCGTAAAAAAGACCCTGAGGTACTTAAACTTCTCCACCTGTTTTAATGGAACTCCATTTATGTGCAGGGTACACTGCACCGGAGTTCGAGAAACAACCATGACTTCCGATTTGTTCACGTTTACTTTCATCCCAGCATCACCACAGACGGCTGCAAACCTATCCAGTGCTCGTTGAAGTTCCTCTTTGGAAAATGCAAGGATGGCCAAATCATCTGCGAAAAGCAGATGGCTCATCCTGATGCCAGCCAATTCGAAAACATTGCTCGCCAAGAATGCGCTTCGGCATCCAGTCCATATATGCTATGAAAAGGAGCGGCGACAGAACTCAGCCCTGGCGAAGTCCAACGCGCACATCAAAAGGACGGGATTTGACGCCATTTATCCGAACACAGCTTCTGCAGTTTCCATACAAAGACTGGGTGACTCTCAGAAGAGGCCCACTCAGCCAATAGCTGGTCGGTTGTGCCTCTGCCAAGCCCAAAGCCGCACTGTTCTTCCCGTAACAAAGGCTCGATTACAGCTCTGGAACGCATTTTCAACACCTTCGCGAATACTTTTTCCATGACTGTTCCTTGGCTGTTCTGACTGCCAGTTTGAAAGTCCTTCGCGCCTCATTGTACCGGGCTCGAGAAGTTGAGTTTCTACATTGGATCCACGCAATGTAGGCTCTCTTCTTCTCTCTGATGGCTTCTTGAACTCCAGGCGTTTTAAACCAAGCAGTTCTTTTTTCACCGCCAGCCGCTACCCCAAGCCGCTTCACTCCACAAACGTTTCCTGTAGAGGCAATGACTGCCGATAAAAACAGCTGCCATTCCTTCTCTACATTCAAAAGGTCAGTTGGAATTTGTTCAAATTTCTCCGAAACATGCTGTGCAAAGCACTCTCTGAAATCAGAGTCAGCATCCTGCAACCTTTCCCACCGTATGCGGGTCACCAGTCTTGGTTTTTGCCTGGGTAGCAAAGGAATACTGTCACTGAAAAACAATTTACACAGCACTAAGTGGTGATTAGTTGACAACTCAGCTTCCCTGAAAACTCGAACATCACAAATCATTCTTTGAACACACGATGGTACAACAAAGAAATCAATCAGTGACCTCTGATTTAAATTGTGCTTGTACCATGTGTATTTGTGTCTTTGTGTGGGAAAAAGGTGTTCATGATGGACAAGCCATATGCACAGCAAAAGTCCAACAACTTCCTTCCGTTCCTGTTTTGATCCGCGTCACCGTGCCTCCCGATCACACTCCTCCACGCATTGTCGTCCGTACCCACGTGTGCATTGAAGTCACCCATCAGGGGAAAGAAGTCCATTTCTGCCACTCTGTCCAGGGCAGCATCAACTTCGTTCAAGAAGGACTCATACTCTGACTCTCGATTTGGTGCATAAAGCTGAACCAGAGCCAGAGTCAATCGTTCAAGCTTAAGCTTTAAGATCAGAATCCTTTCCCCTAACGGAATGATATCGAATACATTTGCTGACAACCGGTTGCTTGTGAGTAACCACACACCCGCCTGTGCAGTCATGTGATTTGACGCTAGACCAGAAGAGCTTCTACCCATCATCGAAGTCTTTGGTTCCAGAACCCTTCCTCTTAGTTGAAGAGAAGCCAGTTGCATCAAGCTGATACTTTTTGGCTTCCTCAACCTATTTTTTTTTTTTTTTTTTTATAATACACTCGGGAATTAAGAGATTAGTTACCCTTTTAATGTTGATTCACATCTCACGAGCGGAGAGGATTAGAAGAAGAGGGAAAGGGGGAGAGGTACCGGTGCACTCTTGATTTGAACAGTTGCAGATTGTATTGCGAAGGAAAGGCTGATCGTGGGAGAACATTCCACATTCGCGTTGTGCGGCTTAAGAAAGAACCTCTAAACTTGACAGTACGTCCGAATGGTTAAGCTCAAGGGTAAGCTGATGTGCATTCGATCTTTGGCGAGTATTACGGTAAAACGTCTTAAGGGGTGGAATGCAGTTGGCTATTTCGATAGAACACTGTTTGTAAAAAAAGCGATATAACGGTGATAGGCAAGAGACATTACTTCGATGTTCTTATGTGTCGATTGACTTCGCAATATTCATGTCTCCAATGAGTTTTATGGCGTGTTTTTGTATCATGTCTAGCAGGAGCAATGTAATTTTAGAAGCACCAGCCCAGGCATGGGAATTGTAATCCAGCTTAGGGCGAATGTAGGCCTTATATAAAATAGCCAAATATTGAAATATTTCTTGCATCTTTTAAAGAAACCTAGTAGCATTCTTAGCGATTTCGAATTTGTGATCATTCCAACTAAGATTTTTTTGACACATACCAGTTCAAGCATTGTATACCTAGCTGCCAGGTTTAAATTCGGTCGATCCTAACCCGGACAACAGGACGCTCCTGGATTTCTGACCAACGAACCGCACAATATGTATCAGACGCTGCTGGATTTTATTTAAACCTTCGGGTTAATCTTTTTCAGTTACATAAGTGATGGACAGCATCACCTGTGAAGATTACTTCCTCCAGTGGATTTTAGCCGGCTCTTACGACAGGCATACTTTACCTCAAGGCTATTCTTAAACCCGACCTTGCGAGGGTACCAATATATTTCTTAAAATTTCTTCTTTTTTAAAATGAGATAGCAATTTAAATTGCATATCATTATTTTAGTTTTATCAGAATTTAGTTTGAGCTTACTCATATTTAGGAAGACTTTAATGTATCTCATCCATTATTTTTTTTAACACTGCACTATATTCACATCATCTACATAAAAAAGACCGTCCTAGGCAAATAATTTAAGTTTACAATGTTTTAATACTTTTTTATATCATTTATGTAAAGAATAAATAATAACGTACCTAAAATTGATCCTTGTGGTACTCCTAAGTCGGTATTTAGTGGTTCAGAATCTACTCCGTTAAACCTTACAATTTGTTTTCGCCCTATAAGGTATGATCGGAATTAACTATATTCAATGCCTCTTATTCCGATAGCAGTCTATGCGACTGGATCGGGCTCATGATAATCACACGAAAGATAAACTGCTACCTAGGCGAAGTATGCAGCAGACGAAACGTCAGCAGAGAAACACCGCAGGTAATGGACGAATTGCTAAAAACCCTGGAGAGGGAAGGCTTCATTGTGAGCGCATACGCAGACGATGTAGCAATCCTGATCCCAGGTAAACTCCCATCAATCCTCAGTGACCGACTCAGCTACGCACTCCGCATTGTTGGAAAATGGGTTGAGGGTCGAGGACTGGGAATAAACCCCTCTAAGACGGAAGTTGTGTTGTTTACAAGGAAAAGGGCAGTTCCATCCCTCAGCAACCCAAGAATGGGGGGAGTGGAGTTACCGTTATCCAAATCGGTAAGATCGTGTCAAGCAGGCATACGTGGCATTATACGCCTGCCGCAGAACGTTCGGAAGCATGTGGGGACTGCAACCAAATATGGTACACTGGATGTATATAGCGGTTATAAGACCTATCTTAACTTACGGTGCAGTTGTATGGTGGAAGGCTACGGGAAGAAAGTGTCATCTCTCTAACCTCACCAAAGTTCAAAGGGCAGCCTGCATGGGTATAACAGGGTCCCTAAGGACTACACCCACCGCGGCACTGGAGGTACTACTCAACCTCACCCCCTTGGACATATACTGCAGCATCAAGGCAGCTAAAACAGCTGTTCGCCTAAGGGAATCCAGACTAAGGTCCTCAAGATCTTATGGACACGCCTCTATGGAAGCTCAATAGGCTGCCCCCACAGATACCCCAGTCACGGATTACCTCCCTATGACATCCGCCTTCAACAGGAGATTCGCTACCAGAATACCTGAAAGAGGTGAATGGGAAGATAAGACCATTACAGGAAATGACGAGATCGCCGTATATACCCACGGTTCTAAGATGGACATCGGAACCGGTGCGAGCATCTTCTGTGGAGCTCTGGGACTGGGTAAATCTTTTCGAATTAATGACGACTGCAGCATTTTTCAGGCGCAGCTGGCTGCCATAATCGAAGCTGCCTCCGAGCTGAAGAAACACAGCCCAGCAAACAAGACCATCACCATATACGCTGATAGCCAAGCGGCAATTACAGCCTTGGAATCAGACGTGGTGAAGTCAAGGGCTGTGAAACTATGCAGAGAAATTCTGGACGAGTTATCACTTGGCAACACTGTAACTGAGTGTTGGGTGCCAGGTCACACCGATATATTGGGAAACGAAGAAGCGTACAAGCTTGCGAGATTTGGGTCTGGAATGAATGCATCTCTAGCCCTCAAATCTATAAGAGTCCCGCTGAGTTCGATAGCACGTAGGATAGAAACTGAATCCTTGAGTTGAACCAACCTACGTTGGACAGAACTTGATACGTGCAGACACACAAGGGGGCTATGGCCAGCGGTAAGCAAAAAGAGATCAATATTTTTGATCGGACAAGCCCGCAGGAATATTCGAGTACTCACGGGAATCCTCAGGGGGCACTGCGCTGTGGGTCTACACGCTGAGCGGCTATTCATACCGCATCACGATTACTGCAGAAGCTGCAGGGACGTTGAAGAAATTGAATCTGTTCGTCACCTGCTCTGCGAATGCCCAGCCCTAAACAGCATCAGGTGTAGTATCCTCAGCATAATAATAACAACAATAATGTAGATCTAAAGGACCTCGTAAGATTTGTATACAAATCCGGATGGGTCCAAGAAGGCGGAACTCTGAGCTTCTAACAGCGGTCTATTTCTGTTTTCGTTCCAGGTATTAAGAAGGTTCCCAATGGACACAATGGACGCAACTGCTGGTCTAAGTAAAGCCGTGACTATTATCAAAAGGGCATCCATCAACCTAACCTAACCTAACCTAATCATTACGGAACTATACAATTTCTTTAATAATATTAATCTATGGAGTGTCTTAAACGCCCTTCTTAGATCCAGGAAAACTGCTGCAAACTTTCGCTTGCTGTGAAGTAACTCCTGCCATCACCAAGCTCAATGATGATTCGCAGGAGTGCTTTCGGCGAAAGCCACATTGCTCCTCTATGATTCTGTCTTGTTGCCGGAGGTATTCCTCGAGTTGAACAACTTTTTCCAATATTTTTTCATACAAAGGAAGGGTGTTAACTGGCCGGAAATTTTCACATTTATTTGAATTTGTTACTTTGGTCACCAACTCCAACTCTTCGAAAAAATACCAGTTGTAACATTTAGCAAAGCAGGCCGCAAAACAACTTTCTCTATTTTCTGAAAGATTCGTCCAAACCACACTGGGTATTTGTTTGTTATTACTTTTTACACTTTCAATAAAAAAATCGTTGAACTTATTTGCCACTGTTTTTTCGTCTTTAATTTTGTTTCTATTGAAATCAATATGATTATTATGTGACACCCAAAACTAAAGTTTTAATATTTTTCCACAAGCTCACATTTTTTCATCCATATTTGTACAAATTTGCATTTTTACGTACATTTAAGCGTAACTTGAAAATATCTTATAATTGATAGTTTGTAATTAGGGGCGGTTGGACCACGCACCTTTTGGAAGTTTGCACTACTTATAAAAGGTCAAAAAATAACCAATGTGGGGTAGGATGGGATTTTCAACGTTCCATTTTACTGAGTGTAGCTTGTGCGTACACACTGTAGCACTTACTCACTGGTTTTTATATGATTTTTCCAAGAGATAATTGGAAAAATCATTCATCATCAAAATTGGAGGAGATAATTGGGGACACAAACACGATTTATCATGAATTTTTGCGAATTTTTTTAAAAAATGTTCAAAACGGCAGTATTAAAACTCTTTCTGAAAAATTGGACTTGCACGTTGTTAATTTTGAGTTGTCTTATACGTGAGTTCAATATTGTCTTTGTGCACTAAGCGGTTTAAAAGTTATGGCCTCAAACACTTTAAAAAATGTCACCCATTTTCAACTCTACATTTCTCAAAAACATTTTAATATTTTAAAAAAATTAAATTTTTTCATTAAAGTCTAGCATCTACTTAACTTAAGTTTCGCTTTTCTTGTTCTTGCCTGCTTATCTTCTTAAAAAAAGTATTTAAAAACATATAATCCATTTTCCCATGAAATTTCAAATCGTAATTAAACCCTTATTACTGCTTAGAAAAAAATTGCCCTCGGTGGATTCTCTGACTATTTGGGCTGTTTAAAAGCACACCAAATTTTGTCTTTCTAAGACTTGGCGTTCAGAAGTCATAACACGATTGGACGGACAGACGGACGGACGGAGAACGTAGCGATGTCATTAGTGTTCCGTTTTCCTTTTTTGGACGGACCGCTAAAAACAAGTAAAAATGAGTACAAGTCCTTATTTTTTTTGACAGTTCCTAATTTTTTTAATTTTCTGCACATGGATCGCGCACACAGGTGTGGAAAAGGCACATTTCCACATGATGTTTACAATTTTGGCTTTCATAGTTTGCTTACACGTATTTTGTAGTTGTCCTCATCACTCAATATCTATTTGTCTTCTTTACCTACCGAAATTTTATCATTTTTAATAAGTAAAAAAAATGTCAAACTTATTTGTTTCATGTTAATACCTGTGTGTATAATTACGATCGTTATTTCTTTTATATTGCAGATCTTATACACATCACTTCTGAATCATTCTGCAACGATCCTGAGTTAGATTTGAAACCGTTTTTAAAACAGATTTTTAATTCTTCTGAAGAAAGCTCGCCGAAAATATTATACTCAGCTTATTACCAGATTATGCCATGTAAGATTTGTCGGAAGAGTAGGAGTAAATCATCGAAGTGCTACTTAACGTGCGGTCCCTTTTATGAAGTCGACTACGGTTCTTCAATTCAAAACGCCAAGGAATGAATTTTTGAAAAAATATACCCAAATCAATCCTTCCTTCCAAGAGCTCCAGACCCAGAAGAAATAATTATTGGAGATGAAGATCCTGCGTCAACACCTAAAATTTTGTTAGATGATATGGAAAGTCGAATGTATGAAATCGACAAGACAGTAGAATCAATAGATATGTGTGCTGATGAACTGGAAGGGAGTTCTTAGCACATTCAAGTGACATAATAATTATTTAATAAATTATAATCATAGAATTAATTACACCCGTTTTTACTTAATTACACCCGATTTTATAAATTATAATCATAGAATTAACTACACTCAGCTAGTTGGAACCAATTCCGAGTTAGTTGGAACCAATTAGCTGCCAACGGCTGTATGCATATTTAAGTTTACCATTCGTGAAATATTTTTTTTTTATAATGTACTCGCGAACAAGGGATTGGCTACCCTTTTAATGTTTAGCATCTCACAAGCGGAAAGGATTAGAGGAAGGGGAAAAGGATGAGAGGTACCGTGTCACTCTTGTTTTGAACAGTTGTGGGTTGTATTGCGTAGGAAAGAGTTGTCGTGGTAGGACATTCCACATTCGCGTTGTACGGCTTATGAAAGAACCTCTTGACAGTACGCCCGAAAGTCGGCTCAAGGGTGAACTGATGAGCATTCGATCGTTGGCGAGTATTACGGTTGAATAATTTGAGGGGTGGAAAGCAAATGGCTATTTTGTTGGAACACTGTTTGTAAAAAACGGTAAAACAGTGACAAGCAAGAGACATTGCGTCGATGTTCGAGTGAGTCGATAGACTTTGCAATATTTCTGTCACCTATGAGTTTTGTCGCGCGTTTCTGGATCCTATCGAGCAGGTGCAGTGTTGTTTTAGGAGCACTAGCCCAGACATGTGAGTTATATTCCTTTTTAGGGCGGATATATGCCTTATATAAAATAGCCAAATCAGAAGGGGTGAAATATTTCTTGCATCTTTTAAGGGAACCTAGGCATTTCGCAGCGTTCTTGGCCACATCAAATATGTGGTCATTCCAACTAAGGTTGTTATTGACACACATACCGATAATGGAAAGCGTTTCGGTTTCGTCGATGCAAGTGCCATTCATGGACAATGGCTGGGTGTTTCGGTTTTGCTTCAATGACAGAAGACAGCATTGAGTTTTAGAAGCATTAAACTCGACTCTATTTTGAGATCCCCATGATACAATGCTGTTAAGGTCAGAGTTTAATGAGTTTGACATACGCTGCCGTTCCAGTTCAACGTCCGAAGAGCAGGGACGAGGAGCTGAGAACGAATTTGAAAAACTGAGGTTGCTGTCATCGACAAAGGAATGAATTGGATTAGTTGTAGCAGACAAAAGATCATTTATGAAGATTAAAAAGAGAGTCTCGGAGACAAAACAGAGCCCTGGGGAACCCGAGCGTTTATTTTGTGAATTGCAGACTTGAACCTATCCAAAACAACTTGAATTAAACGGTCCCAAAGGTAATTACTAATCCATTGATAAGAGATTTGTCGATTTCAAATGCACGCATTTTCGACAAAAGAGCTTGATGCCAAACTGTCAAATGCTTTTGAAATATCAAGCGCAACAATCTTGCTTTCACCATGAATATGCAAGGAATGGTTCCACTTTTCGCACTTATGTAGTTTTTACAGACGGACACTTTTGAAGAAAAAAAAATTTAGCGACACCTTTTGTTTTTTATTTTTTTTTTGTGCCCAACATGTGCTGCCATGTACCACAATTAATTTTAAATTTTTCCCCACAGTTTTCTTTTTATAGTGTAAAGTGTGTTTTTTGAAAATTGGTTAGTCACACTTTTTGTTTTTGTTTTTTTTTTTTTCAAAAATTGAAAGTTGTGCTGCGATGTGCTCGAGATGTGCTGCTTTGTGCCGTGATGCAAAAAAATATACTCGTATATATGTAATTTTTACGGATGGACACTTAAAAAAAAAAAACAAAATAGCGACACCTTTTGTTATTTATTTTTTTGTTCCCAACATGTGCTGCCATGTACCACAACTCATCTTAATTTTTGCCCCAGAGTTTTCTTTTTATAGGGTAAAGTGTGTTTTTTGAAAATGGGTTAGTCACACTTTTTGTTTTTTTTTTTCAAAAATTGAAAGTTGTGCTGCGATGTGCTCGAGATGTGCTGCTTTGTGCCGTGATGCAAAAAAATATACTCGTACATATGTAATTTTTACGGATGGACACTTAAAAAAAAGCAAAATAGCAACACCTTTTGTTTTTTATTTTTTTGTTCCCAACATGTGCTGCCATGTGCCGCAATTCATTTCAATTTTTCCCCAGAGTTTGCTTTTTATAAGTAAAAGAGTTTTCTATGAAAGCGAATAAATCCCTTTTTTAAACAAAAGTTGTGCTTTAATGTCCTCGAGCTAATGTAACTGCACGTAAAAACCAAAAAAGTTTGTTGAACTAAACACCTGTTGCATAAACCATCATAGTCATAGACCACGCAAACAAATTTAAAGAAGCTAGAAAACTGTAAAAATTAATCAACCGCAAACAAAGACAAAAAAAATACTTATCAAATTAAACCGTGCCCCTACCCAAACATCGTCGATGAAATTAACCGGCACAGCGTACGTTTATATATATGTACATGCAGCACGCATATCTACACATAAATGGTCAATCAGATTTTTTCTAATGTTCGCTGCAACGTAACTATGCAAATTAATTTTATTCTGATAAAATTATGATTGTAATTTGACTTACAACATAAATCATTAATATGCACCTGCCTGCACCTATCTCAAATGACCTAAATTTTAATTAAAGTATTTATCTACCTATGAACCTACATTATTTACAAATTTCGCTTATCTTTTCGCTATCATTTGTCAATGTATCCAATTCCAATACCTAACAACGATTGAACAAACATAGTGTTACCCTTTTACATTATGGAGGTAGATGCCACTGGCATTTAACATCATAATAATGCAATTATGTTTTTGGCTTTATGGGCCATGGGTGCTTTCCTGTTTTTCTTCTTCTTGCACAATGCAATAGAACACACGCAAAAAATTATGTTTTACCTACTTACTTTGGTACAAGTGCGTATGCTAAAAAGGGCACGCACTATGATATCGCATATGACTGCACCCGTTGTCTTCGTGGGAGCGAAGTAGAGGAGCAATATTGTCAAATTGTCGAAATCCAAAGTTTAGTTAAAAGTGAAGTTTTTGGTTTAATTAATTATCTGATAAATATTGAAACTTTGGATTTTTTGGAACTTTGGAACTTTTGGGTTGAAGATATGTATCTGGACATGGAAAAAGATAGTGAAAATGTTGAGGACGACATTGAAGCGATAGATACAGATATATTTCATTGGTCCAATAATATATTTGAAAAAGTTAAAAATAAAGCTTCAGATCAAAATGAAACTGGGGACATTAATCCTTGTTTTTGTCCGGACGTTGCAAAAAGTTTAAAAAAAATACTTCCATACTTTCCGCTTTTTAGTGACACGATGATAGCAAAATTTAAATATAGTACCTAGAGGCCAACGTCAGCAGGAATTGAGCCAGAGTTCAATGATCTGAAAAATCGAGTTTTCCAGGACGTAGCAACCATGCGAGTAGACAAATTCATTATTCGTCATTTATTAACATTTCCTAGCAAATTAAAAATTGGTCTAGCCAATCAACAAAACGTCATGGACTGTAAAAGTACAACATTAGAATCATGTAATAATAACTTAGGAAATACAAACGAAAAAGATGAAAAAATTACCGGTTAAAGTGAGGAACTTAATGAAATTAATATCGAAGAAAATTGGCGCAGTAAAAATAAGAGGTTGAAATACCGAAAATATGTAGACCATATGCCTGAATTCCACTCTGCGCAAGAAAAACCAATAATTGAAACGTTGCCTGTAATTTTGAACGCAATTTTATGCAAAAACGTGTCTTTCGAAGATAAAATTATTGTTTTGACAAATACTTGCGCGTTTGATAGTATTTGTCAAGTATTCGCAATTGCATTAAAAAACAACACCAAATATAGGGATGCTACAAAAAAATTTAATGCTCCCATTTTGAAAGTTGCATCATTAATATCAGTATCAGCTCATTTTATTTAGATTCATTGTTCAACTTGCTTGTTTATGGAAGAATGAGTACAGGGTTAAATATAGTAAAATAAACGGAGATATAAACATAGGCAATGTAGCAGTTTCCTTGTTTTCGGAACTCCCTAGTTGTATTGTTTCTTCGACATGTCCTAAATGCAAAAAAAAAGTTCAAGAAATAGCTCAACGATACCTGCTAACATCGAGATTCTTGAAAATAGATTTGATAATATGAAAGAATCTATACTTACTGCATTTCCACCGCAAAGGAAATGCTGTGGAGCAACAAAAATAGGAGATAAAGATTTCGGATCACATCTTATTGTAGAAACGGATCTTGGTCAAAACCAAACTACAACTTTGAACACAATTCCTTCAACACTTGAAATGTCTGAAACAAAACATTATTTGCTAGCCGGCGTTGTAGCATATACTGGCAGTTTTCAAATGAACTCAACGGCAACGGGTCATTACACTGCATATATTCCAATTTGGGACTATTTGCTTCAATTTGATGATCTATCCGTAAAAAGTTCATTACATCGTCTAACTAGTGAATGCAAGATCTATGCACATTTATTTATTTATATAAAAAAAATAGCAAATTTTCAAAAGCTGTATGTTTTATATTGTTTGGGAAATGTTCTCTATTGTAAGAATTGGTCGAGTAGGGAAAGCCATGGTTTTTCATATAAGTATACATAACTAATTTGCTTCAAAAATCAATATGTAATATTTTTACAGGAAACTTTATTTTTATAGACATTACCAGCAGAATATTTTTATCTGCCGGTAATGTCTCTATATCGGTAATTTAATGTACCTATATGATGATAATTATTAAAATCGTTATAAGGATGGAAAGAAATAAAAGTCAAGATTTAAAGTTTGCTATCAAAATCAAAATTTGGATAAAAATTTTGCTATCAAATGAGATAATATGAAGTAAAGAATATAGTGTTCTGGATAGGATAGAAAGGGTGGAAATGAGTGCCATTAATTTGTATGTGTAGCCTGCTGCATACGTACATATATCCGTACGCTGTGCCGGTTAATTTCATCGACGATGTTTGGGTAGGTGCACGGTTTAATTTGATAAGGATTTTTTTTCTCTTTGTTTGCGGTTGATTAATTGTAACAATTTTCTAGTTTCTTTAAATTTGTTTGTGTGGTCTATGACTATGATGGTTTATGCAACAGGTGTTTAGTTCAACAAACATTTTTGGTTCTTACGTGCAGTTACATTAGCTCGAGGACATCAAAGCACAACTTTTGTTTAAAAAAGGGATTTATCCGCTTTCATAAAAAACTCTTTTACTTATAAAAACCAAACTCTGGGGAAAAATTGAAATAAATTGCGGCACATGGCAGCACTTGTTGGGAACAAAAAAATAAAAAACAAAAGGTGTCGCTACTTTGTTTTTTTTTTTTAAGTGTCCATCCGTAAAAATTGGGTGCCGTGGCGCAGTGGTTAGTGTGTGTGCCTCTGACGCCGGAGGTCTGGGTTCGAATCCTGCCTCTGCCACCTGAAAAAAAAAGACTTGTTCTTTTTCACGGCTCCCACCTCCGCGAGGGTCTGACAAACCCTCCGAGAGTAACATTTGTCTTGAAAAACTCCTCAAAGTGCCGTTCGGATTCGGCAAAAAATTGAAGGTCCCCTTGCATGTGAAAAAAGGATAGCACACACAGCATACATGGTTGAGAAGTTGGCCCTGGTTCACCTCGAGCTGTTGCGCCACTCTATTTATTTATTTATTTATCCGTAAATATTACATATATACGAGTATATTTTTTTGCATCACGGCACAAAGCAGCACATCTCGAGCACATCGCAGCACAACTTTCAATTTAAAAAAAAAAAAACAAAAAGTGTGACTAACCCATTTTCAAAAACACACTTTACCCTATCATCATCATTTTCGAATGCCGCTTATCCTTTAAAAGGGTCGCGGAGCGAGGGTGGCTAAATGGTCCTTCCATCTTTCTCGATCCTCCGCCACCAACTCAAGAGACTCCGGCGCAATCCCCAGGCGGGACTCGGAGAGGTTCTTTACCTGATCCCACCACCTGTTTCTTGCCCTACCAGGGGGGCGACGCGCTCGCATCTCGGCTAGCATGACCTGTCTAGGAAGTCTGTCAGGGGGCATGCGAACAACGTGTCCAAACCATCGAAGAATCGATCGCTCCACTCGGAGAAGAAGAGATTCCTACGAATACTGACGTTTCTCACTCTGTTCCTTAGAGTAACACCAGCAACGCGCCTCAGGAATCTCATTTCGGCAGCTTGTACCCGCGATCTAATTCTTTCGGTCATTACCCAAATTTCATGACCATAGATGAGGGTCGGAACGAACACTGAATTAAAAACTGAGATCTTTGCTTTCACTCCAAGCTCAGGAGTTCGGGAAACAACCATCACTTCCGATTTGTTCACGTTTACTTTCATCCCAGCATCACCACAGATGGCTGCAAACCTATCCAGTGCTCGTTGAAATTCCTCTTTGGATGATGCAAGGATGGCCAAATCATTCGAAACATTGCTCGCCAAGACTGCGCCTCACCATCCAGTCCATATATGCTATGAAAAGGAGCGGCGACAGAACACAGCCCTGGCGAAGTCCAACGCGCACATCAGAAGGACGGGATTTGACGCCATTTATCCGTACACAGCTTCTGCAGTTTCCATACAAAGACTGAATGGCTCTCAGAAGAGGCCCACTCAGCGCATAGTCCTGCAAAACTCTCCACAGTGTATCCCGAGGGACTCGGTCATACGCCTTTTCCAGATCTACAAAACACGCATAGACCGGTTTGGCATATTCCCAGGCCTTCTCAAGAATAACCTTCAAAGTAAAAAGCTGGTCGTTTGTGCCTCTGCCAGGCCGAAAGCCGCACTGTTCTTCCCGTAACAAAGGCTCGATTACGTCTCTGGAACGCGTTTCCAACACCTTCGCGAATACTTTTCCCGGAAGACTCAAGAGAGATGTGCCCGTATAGTTGGCGCAATCTCTCCGGTTCCCTTTTTTGAAAATGGGCACTATAACTCCCGTTTGCCAATCGCTAGGTGCCTTCCCGCTATCCCAGGCCACCTTAATGACACGTGTTAGCCATTTAACACCCTCTTCACCCATTGCCTTGAGCATTTCTGGCCGGATTTCATCAACTCCAGCAGACTTGCCAACTTTTAGCGATTTAATCGCTTCAGTGACTTCGTCTACTGTGGGACAATTCTCCGCCCTTATCTCGTCAGCAGTGGGAATGCCATCTTCAGTGCCCTGTTGGGGGTTGAGCAACTCGGAAAAGTGCTCTCTCCATCTGCGCAAGACATCGCTCTCACTTGAAAGAAGTGTACCGTCCTTGGATTTAACCCCTTGGATGATATTTAACTTCCTTCCTCTGAGCCGGCGAATGGTCTGCCAAAATATCTTGTTTGCAGATCTGTAATCGTGCTCCAACTTCTCGCCGAACTTTTTCCATGACTGTTCCTTGGCTGTTCTGACTGCCAGATTGGAAGTCCTTCGCGCCTCATTGTACCGGGCTCGAGAAGTTGTTTCTACATTGGATCCACGCAATGTAGGCTCTCTTCTTCTCTCTGATGACTTCTTGAACTCAAGGCGTTTTAAACCAAGCAGTTCTTTTCTCACCACCAGCCGCTACCCCAAGCCGCTTCACTCCACAAACATTTCCTGCAGAGGCAATGACTGCCGAAAACACAGCTGCCATTCCTCCTCTACATTCAAAAGGTCAGTTGGAATTTGTTCAAACTTCTCCGAAACATGCTGTGCAAAACGCTCCCTTAAATCAGAGTCAGCATCCTGCAACCTTTCCCACCGTATGCGGGTCACCAGTCTTGGTTTTCGCCTGGGTGGCAAAGGAATACTGTCACTGAAAATCAATTTACACAACACTAAGTGGTGATCAGTTGTCAACTCAGCTCCCCTGAAAACTCGAACATCACAAATCATTCTTTGAACACACGATGGTACAACAAAGAAATCAATCAGTGACTTCTGATTTAAACTGTGCTTGTACCATGTGTATTTATGAATGTCTCTGTGTGGGAAAAAGGTGTTCATGATGGACAAGCCATATGCACAGCAACTTCCCTCCGTTCCTGTTTTGATCCGGGTCACCGTGCCGCCCAATCACACTCCTCCAAGTACTGTCGTCTGTACCTACATGTGCATTGAAGTCACCCATCAGGAGAAAGAAGTCAATTTCTGCCACTCTGTCCAGGGCAGCATCAACTTCGTTCAAGAAGGACTCATACTCTGACTCTCGATTTGCATTAACCTGAACCAGAGCCAGAGTCGATCGTTCAAGCTTAAGCTTCTAGATCAAAATCCTTCCCCCTAACGGAATGACATCAAATACATTTTCTGACAAGCGGGGGCTTGTGAGTATCCCCACACCCGCCTGTGCAGTCATGTGATTTGGGACGCCAGACCAGAAGAGCTTCCACCCATCATCGAAGTCTTTGGTTCCAGAACCCTTCCACTTAGTTGAGGAGATGCCAGTTGCATCGAGCTGATACTTTTTGGCCTCCTCAATCAGTTCGATCCTTCCTCGTTAGTGACGAGACATTCCACGTGCCAGTTTTGATTTGGTGCCGTTGTCGATTTGTAGAGTTTCCACCTGAGCCCTCATTTTGACTTGGCGCTGTCCGCCTCCGCCCCCCGTAATGGATAGCGGCACCATTGACGGGCTGCTCGTAACTTTTTCGGGTTAAACCCGGTCGGATGCCGAGCATGCTGACACCCCTCAGGCCTAGCTCCAAAGGGTGCTCTGGATTACCAGGATCAGCACATATCCGCGGCTGCTTTCGTTTTCTTTTCATGGTTGGGGGGGGGTGGGGGGGGGTGCATTTTATACCTAGCTGCCAGGTTTAAATTCGGCCGATCCTAACCCGGACAACAGACGCCGACCAGGAAGCCGCTCGTTCCGAAACAGACGCTCCACACACTTTACCCTATAAAAAGAAAACTCTGCGGCAAAAATTAAAATGAGTTGTGGTACATGGCAGCACATTTTGGGAACAAAAAAATAAAAAACAAAAGGTGTCGCTATTTTGTTTTTTTTTTAAGTGTCCATCCGTCAAAATTACATATATACGAGTATATTGTTTTGCATCACGGCACAAAGCAGCACATCTCGAGTACATCGCAGCACAACTTTCAATTTTTGAAAAAACAAAAAGTGTGACTAACCCATTTTCAAAAAACACACTTTATCCTATAAAAAGAAAACTCTGGGGTAAAAATTAAAATTAATTGTGGTACATGGCAGCACACGTTGGGGACAAAAAAATAAAAAACAAAAGGTGTCGCTAAATTTTTTTTTTCAAAAGTGTCCATCCGTAAAAACTATATATATACGAACATATTTTTTTGCAATACGGCACATAGCAGCACATCTCGAGCACATCGCAGCACAACTTTCATTTAGAAAAAAAAGTGCGGTGCCAACTTCACACTAAAAAATACAATACCCTATAAAATCCGTACTTTTTGAAAAAATTATTTTCCAATACGGCACATGATAGCACACGTCTAGCACATCACAGCACAACTTTTTTTTTGCAAACATCGAAAAGTGCGGTGCCAACTTCACGCACACGAGTTTTCGTGATTCAAGATATTTCATAAGCTGATAATTAATCAGCGTTTCCATGACCTCAGAAAGAAGGGAAGTTAGTGCAATTGGATGATAGTTAGAGGGAGGAGAAGAATCGTCTTTTGTAGGGACGGGCTGGACAAATGCTGTTTTCCATCTACTCGGAAAGAGACCTGAGGAGTAGGACCGATGGAAAAGCTTACACAATGGTTTTGCCAGCGTGGAAGAACACCTCTTCAGAACTATGGGGGATATTCCATCTGGACCAGCGGATTTGTGAATGTTGAGATCTCAAAGTACTCTCATGACTGTACGAGTGCGAAAATGAATTTGTCCCATGGTATATTCGACGCGCTCAAGTACAGGCGGGGACATCGCAGAATCTGGGAGCATGGAGCTAGCAGCGAAATGCGCTGCAAGAAGATTTGCTTCGGCCATAGAGGTGACAGCTGGAATGTCATTGTAAACGAGTGTTGGGATGGAAGATGAGGCACAGTTTTTAACATTTTTTACGAAATACCAAAAGTTTTTACTACCCTTGGGACAATGTAGTATTTTCTGCCTCAGCTTTTGGTCGTATTGGAACTTAACATGGCGAATATGAGCATTACAATAATTTCTGGCTTGCTTAAATTTTTTTCGGTTTACCTGAGATGGGTTGGCCATGTAGGACCGAAAACATAACTCCTTCAACCTAATCGCCTCTTTACAGTTCGAGTCATACCACGAGTTCACCTTAGGTTTGATACTCTTAATCCTGTGAGGGATGAAAGATGTCATACCAAGGAGAATGGTGTTGGTTATCATATCAGCAGCAGCATCTACGTTGTTATCGAGAAAGCACAAGGACCAGTTAAAACGATCGAAGAAGTTATTAAGGCCGTCCCAGTTTGCTTTCTCGTACCGCCAGACTGTTCGTTTAGGAGTTATTTCCTTATTGGGTTGGCCACCCTATAAGAATTTGGCTGACATGACGCAGTGGTCTGACGAACCTAGAGGAGATAGTACATTTACAGTGTACTTATCGGGATGGGAAGTTAGAAACAAGTCCAGAGTGTTGGCGGAATGATTGTTAATGTCTGGTACCCGTGTAGGCTCGTTTACAAGTTGCGTCAGATTATTTAACGCAGCAAAGATCTCAACATACCTTCCATCGGGTGTTGACTGACCAGAATGTCGAAGCCACTTAGAATTGTGAATATTGAAATCGCCCGTAATCACGATTTCATTATTAGGATGCAGGGAAACAATTCTTGTGATGGAATCTGACAGTGTATCAATCTCATTACAAATTAATGCACTGCCAAAGTTTGGGCTTCTGTACACGAAACAGTAATGAATGGTTTGTCTACGGACGGTGAAATCTATCCACATGAAATTAAATTATGCCTTTACAAAAGCATTCCACGGTGAATCAAGAGGAAAAAACCAACAACAATCCGCTATACGCTCAATGCCACTGCTGGTACAGGCACTCCATCCGTGTGCAGCGAAAGCACACCGTTGGAGATTCAGTGCCAGCAGCGACAGGCCAAGGGAAAAAGAAAAGAAATTGAAATGGAGTGGTGGGTGAATTGAAAAAGCGGATAAGGAGGGAGCGGGGTATGCACGCGAGATGCACTCGATGGGTGACGGGCGAGTGTATTAATTTTTTTTATTTTTTTTTTTATGTATGCCGGTTTAATTCACTACACTACTGTTTTTTTGTCACTTCACTGAATTAATTTAAGCATTGGATTAACTTTTAATTCAACGAACGAACGGAAGAGTTTTAGAAATGTTTTTTTTTTCCTTATAGACAATTTTTAAGAGGCACTTTCGATTTTAGGATTTACTAGAAAAGAGTTTTGGCGGAAATCGATAGCGCGAGCGCAAGCGTGTGCGGCCGTGATGAGTGCAGAGCGATCACTGACATGAAATATAGACATGAAAGTTTTTTGAAATAAAAAAAAACTAGCGCACAATTTACAACGAGGTGAATGCTCCCAGCGAAGGTATTTTAAAAACATCAACAACTATTTGCATTAAATTCCAGGAGATCCTTTAACTAATTGTAGTTTTTAGAAGAGGAATTAAAGATTACCTAGCGCTTGAGCAAGTTAGATATCCATAGTAGCTTTTGACGTTACGCAATTCGTCTTCGTTACACAATTCGCCTTGCAGGATAAGTTGGAGGAATTTGTATTTGTCGTTGCGTAGGATATGGCCCAGAAAGCATAATTTCCTTACTTTAACTGAGTATAACAATTCCCTTTTTTGGTTATACCCACCGAAGCACCTCTTCATTTAATCCAGGAAATTCTGAGTATTCTTCAGTTTATCCACATTTCAAAGGCTTTTCGAGTTGTCTCAGTTTTAAGCGTCTACGTTTCTACCCCATATAGAGCACTGACCAAACATAACATTTCACCATTCTTGCTTTTATATTCAAGTCTACCTCTCTACTATAAAAACTTTTTTCATTTTGCAGAAGACCGCCCTTGCTTGTTTTATTCTGCATTCTATTTCTTTATTTGGGTTGGCATTGCTTTCAATTATTGTTCCTAGGTATTTAAATTTGCTGACTCTTTTAATTATTTTGTCGTCTATTTTTAGCTCCAGGGTCGTTGTTTGGGGTCTTCTAGAAAGTACCATGAATTTTGTTTTGGCGGTGTTTATTCTTAGTCCATAGCTCACTCTATTGAGCTTGTTCATTATGATGCTTAACTTGTTTATATCGCTTGCTATAATAATGCATCGCCTGCGTATAGCAAGTTGTTTATGTGAACTCCGTTTACTTTTAAGCCACCGTCACACTCTTCACTTGCTTTTTAAATTTTTTTTTTTCGAAGAACATATTAAAAAGAAATGGTGAGAGGATTCAGCCTTGTCTTACTCCTCTCTGGATCTCAACTTCTTCTGATTCTTATCGTTCCATTACTATTTTTGCCTTCTGACCTCAATATATATTCCTGATCACTCTCATGTCATTCATGTCAAGTATATCCACCATTTTCTTGTGTTGTACTCTATCAAAGGCGTAGAGTACAACACGAAGAAAAGCCTTGTATGTTTCCGTAGTCAACGAAACATACATAGACGTCTTTGTTCAATTCCAAGCAACGTGGGCCTAGTACGTTGAAAGTGAAAAGTGCCTCACGGGTGCCAAAACCATTTCTGAATCGAAATTGAGATGGGCTTACATCAAATTCTAGCTTGTTATATATTCTTTTGTAAATTATTTTTAGGAAGGTTTTTAGCGCGTGATTCATTAGGCTAATGGTTTTGTAGTCACTGCATTGTACAGCTTGATGGTAATCCCTTTTTAATGTCTATCCTGCAACACTTGCGACATCTAACCGTGAGCCTAGTTACCACTTCACTATTGGTTTCCTGTAGAACTCCCGACCATTTCTGTCATCAGCCGTCTTGGAGAACAGTCGAATAAAATAAAAGCCTTCACAAAGTAATTATTATGTATAAAATCGCATTTGATTCTTCCTTAACTGCGCCAATAGGCTTCTTGTTCTTCTTATGGTTCCTCTCCGTTCCGGAGGCTGGTATTTATCAATGCAAATGTTTGTTTTTTTTGTTACGTTTGGAAATATTTCTGTAGTTGAAAGATTAAGCCATTCTCTTAGGTTTGACATCCATGTTGATCTCTGTCGTCCAACGCTCCTTCTTTCTTCGATCTTCCCTTGCAGAACCAATTGGAGAAGTCTATATTAATTGTTTCTTTGAATGTGTCCGAACCCAGGAAATTCGTAGAACTCTCCTGTATAACCACATCTCAAACGCTTCTATTCTTCTTATCGTTGCGCTGTTTAGTGTCCATGTTTCTGCACCATATAAAAGAACCGACCAGATGTAGCATTTGATCTACCTTACTTTTAGCTTTAAATTTATTTCTCTGCTTGTGAATACTTTTTTCAGTTTACAGAAAGCTGATCTCGATTGTTCTTTTCTGCACTGTATTTCTTTGTTGGGATTTGTACCATTATTTATTATTGTTCCTAGGTATTTTATGTCGTTTACTCTTTCCACTTCGACGTTATTTATTTTAAGTTCGTAGTTTTGTGGCTCTTGACTTTTGTTAAACACTATGAATTTTGTTTTGCTCATGTTTTTTTTTAATCCGAACTTGCTGCTCTCGCTGCTTAGTTTGTTAATGATAGTGGCTAGCTCTTCCATGCTGCTTACTATTATAACCGCGTCATCTGCGTATCTGATGTTGTTGATCAAAGTTCCGTTTACTTTTATTCCTCCAACTGGATGTGCTAAAATGTTTTTGAAAATTTCTTCAAAGTACATATTAAAGAGCAACGGGGATAAAATGCAGCCTTGTCTAACTCCTCTGGAAATTGTGATCTCTTCCGACTCTTCACCTTCTATGGCCACATTCGCTTTTTGATTCCAGTACAGATTCTTTATTATTTTGATTTCATTTTTGTCTAGTTGTTTGCTCCTTAAGATGTTCATCATGATTTCGTGTTTTACTTTGTCAAAAGCTTTTTCATAATCGACAAAACACACAAAGACCTTCCTGTTCATTTCCAGACTACGTTGAATGAGCATGTTAAACGCAAAAAGAGCTTCCCGTGTTCCGAACCCATTCCTAAAGCCAAATCGGGAGTTACTTAAATCACCCTCGAGCTTGTTATAGATCCTTTTATGTATAATTTTGCTATACCTGTAAATCGCATTTAATAGAATCACTACTATTTGAACATTTGCATTTTTGAGCAGTTCGAGTAGTTCATTGGGTACCCCGTCAGGTCCCATCGCTTTCCGATTTTTTGCGTCCTTCGGCGCTTTTTTGACTCTGTCCCTTGTTATCTCTGGCCCTTCGGGCCCGTTATAGGGTTCTAGTAGCCTGTTTTCATCTCATAGCCAACAGGCTTTGGGCCCAGAACATAACCAAGGTAATCTAGCGTAAAGGTAAAAAGGAATTTCGTTCTTTTCCTCTTAATTTTGCTTTGCGAGATAACCTATTTGTGAGGACGATGATACCTAGCAATAATTTCTTTGGGCGCATGGCACAATTTAATGGTGAAAACTATTCCCTTTGGAGAGCACAAATGAATGGTATCCTGCACAAAATCCGGGTCATCAAATACGTGAATGGAACAATTGCTCGTCCAACAGAAGCCGGAGCAGAGCAGATCACATGGGATGAAAAAGACCTGGATGCTCGCGGTGAGCTAATTTTGTCACTGGAGCGGGAGCCCAACAAAGTCAGTCTGGTGAAACACATGTCGACATCAAAGGCGGTATGGGATTTTCTACAAAGCTCATACGATAAGAAAGGTCCGAGGCAAAAGGTAGAAGAGTTCAGGAAGTTGCTAAACGTACGGATGGATAGTGGCCATTAATGGTGGAACACATCAGATGCTTCAAGGCCATAGTTAATCGACTGAACGAGCTAAACGCCAAGTTGGATCAGGATCTACTGGTAGTACTTCTTTTGGATACATTATCGGAGGATTACAAAGATGTTCAGGCAGCGTTTGATGCTCAAAGTATCTATCCGGAGCTGGACACAGTTTACTCGAGGCTGATAGAAGTAGACGAACGAAAACGAGACACAAACACAGCACTCAAAGTAAAGTTCAACACATTCGATCGACAGAAGCCGGCAAACAAGTTTCAAAATCCACTCTTCAAGCCAAAAGCAAAGATTTATTTCCCTTACAATTGCAAGAAATGTTTGAAAAAGGGACATATGGCTAAAAACTCCAGGTTTACCGAGCGCTCACAACAAACCCCAGAGAAAATCGAAACAGACAGTAATGATTGCGGTTTTATTGTGAAAGAATTTGCACATCAATCTTCTCAATTGGAAATAGTTGGTGTTTTGATAGCGGCGCGACCTCTCTCATGTGTGCGTCAACAAGCAAATTTTCCGACTTGCGAGAAGGCCGCATAATGAACTAGTCAAGATACACGGAGTTAGTACCGTAGTGATCAAGCCATTTGTAAAAAATGAAGTGACGGAGCTTAATTTGTTTAATACTTTGTACGTGCCGGATTTGAAGGAAAACTTGATCTCAGTGAGCAAAGCAGAAGCTAACGACTGCAAGATTGTGTTCGAGAATAGCTGTGCATCGATTTACAACCCTAACGGACGCCTGTTGTTGATTGAATGTGACAAAGCACTCAACATTTCACACAAAACAGAGCAGATCGAATCGATTTTAATCTGGCATAAGCGTATGGGACATTTGAACATTCGTGCACTAAAACAAATGTTATCAAAGCGGATGGTTAATGGACAACCAGGTAAATTCGATTGTGATTTGGTTGACTGCAGCTCTTGTCACAGGGCAAAGCAAACAAAAGAAGTTTTGGAAAAAACAACCAGTCCGCTGCTAGAGTGAATCCACTCAGACGTCTGTGGTCCAATGAGGACAGAATCTCTTGGTAAGCCGAAGCATTTTATTACTTTCGTAAATGACTACTCGCGCAAAATTGTGGTTAATTTTTGGAAACACACAACCGAAGCGTTGGAGAAATTTAAGGCTTATAAACCTCTTCTAGTTACGACAAATCTAGTTACTCACACAACGTTTTTAGTAACACTCCCAAAAAAGAGGGGCTCATCGAATGGACGACCTATAAGGAGAGCGTTAGAATCCTAAATAAGGAGATCAGATTCGCCAAGAGGAATTCATGGAAGAATTTCTGCGAATCAATCGAAACAACAACTAAAGCGTCCCGACTGAGAAAAGTCTTATCCAAAGCGCCCATACCGCTATCTTCACTCAGGAAGACTGAGGGCGATTGGACCTCGACACACAAGGAAACGCTGGATTTACTGGCGGAAACTCACTTCCCAGGGTGCACCTATGAGGATTACGCTACAGTAGCGCAAGGCTCTCGGAGGAAGATGAAGGAGGAAAAGATCAGGGCTATCACCGATGTAAAAAGGCTGGCCTAGGCGATCAACTCCTTCGATCCCTTTATAGCACCAGGAATGGATAACATCCGACCAATAATGCTCCAAAAAGCAGGGGAAACTATCATTCCATGGTTGAGTAACGTCTACAAGTCCTGCCTAAAGCTGTGCTACATTCCCAAAGCTTGGAGAAAAGTCCGAGTGATATTCCTCCCCAATGCAGGGAAGGCAAACCACACTACGGCAAAGGACTATCGACCCATAAGCCTGTCCTCATTTATTTTTAAGACGTTGGAGCGGCTTATTGACGTGTATGTGAGAGAGCTGATTGGTGATAACTATTTATCAAAATCACAGCATGCGTACATGCAGATCGGTTGACACTGCACTACATAGAGTAGTAACAGTAGTAGAAAAATCCTTGGAACACAAGGAGTACACTTCGGGTGCCTTTCTAGACATAGAGAGGGCGTTTAATAACATTGAGGCAGACGCGATATTGCGCAGCTTGAGAAGCGGTCACCTAGATAGCAGTCTATGCGACTGGATCGGGCTCATGTTAAGCACACGAGAGATAAACTGCTACCTAGGCGAAGTATGCAGCATATGAAACGTCAGCAGAGGAACACCGCAGGGAGGTGTCCTATCTCCGCTTATATGGACCCTGGTAATGGACGAATAGCTGAAAACCCTGAAGAGGGAAGGCTTCATTGTGAGCACATACGCAGACGATGTAGCAATCCTGATCCCAGGTAAACTCCCATCAATCCTCAGTGACCGACTCAGCTACGCACTTCGCATTGTTGAAAAATGGGTTGAGGGTCGAGGACTGGGAATTAACCCCTCTAAGACGGGAGTCGTGTTGTTTACAAGGAAAAGGGCAGTTCCATCCTTCAGCAACCCAAGAATGGGGGGAGTGGAGTTACCGTTATCCAAATCGGTAAGATACCTGGGCGTGATATTAGACTCCAAACTCAGCTGGAGGGATAATATAGAAGATCGTGTCAAGCGGGCATACGTGGCATTACAGGAGATGACGAGATCGCCGTATATACCGACGGTTCTAAGATGGACGTCGGAACCGATGCGGGCATCTTCTGTGGAGATTTGGGTCTAGGTAAATTTTTTCGAATTAATGACGACTGCAGCATTTTTCAGGCGGAGCTGGCAGCCATAATTGAAGCTGCCTCCGAGCTGAAGAAACACGGCCCCGCAAACAAGACCATCACCATATACTCTGATAGCCAAGCGGCGATTAAAACCTTGGAATCAGACGTGGTAAAGTCAAGGGCTGTGAAACTATGCAGGGAAATTCTGGACGAGTTATCACTTGGCAACACTGTAACTGTGTGTTGGGTGCCAGGTCACACCGATATATCGGGAAACGAAGAAGCGGACAAGCTTGCGAGATTTGGGTCTGGAGTGAATGCATCTCTAGCCCTCAAATCTATAAGAGTCCCGCTGAGTTCGATAGCATGTAGGATAGAAACTCAATCCTTGAGTAGAACCAATCTACGTTGGACAGAACTTGATACGTGCAGACACACAAGGGAGCTATGGCCAGCGGTAAGCAAAAAGAGATCACTATTTTTGATCGGACTAGCCCGCAGGAACATCCGAGTACTCACGGGAATCCTCACGGGGCACTGCGCTGTGGGTCTCCACGCTGAGCGGCTAGGCATACCGCATAACGATTACTGCAGAAGCTGCAGTGACGTTGAAGAAATTGAATCTGTTCGTCACCTGCTCTGCGAATGCCCAGCCCTAAACAGCATCAGGCGTAGTATCCTCGGCAGCTACTTCTTCATTGAGCTTGAAGATCTAAATAATGTAGATCTAAAGGAACTCCTAAGATTTGTATACAAATCCGGATGGGTCCAAGAGGGCGGAACTCTGAGCTTCTAACAGCGGTCTATTTCTCTTTTCGTTCCAGGTACTAAGAAGGTTCCCAATGGACACAATGGACCCAACTGCTGGTCTAAGTGAAGCTGTGACTATTGTCAAAAGGGCATCCATCAACCTAACCTAACCTAGTAGTACTCCCACAGTAACTGCCAGTCTCCTCATCTCTCCCCTCCCCACCACATCCCAGTGTTTTCCCTTACAGAGCTGGATCGATGTGGACTTATACCACATCCGAAGCATTTTATTACTTTCGTAAATGACTACTCGCGCAAAATTGGGGTTAATTTTTGGAAACACACAACCGAAGCGTTGGAGAAATTTAAGGCTTATAAACCTCTTCTAGTTACGACAAATCTAGTTACTCACACAACGTTTTTAGTAACACTCCCAAAAAAGAGGGGCTCATCGAATGGACGACCTATAAGGAGAGCGTTAGAATCCTAAATAAGGAGATCAGATTCGCCAAGAGGAATTCATGGAAGAATTTCTGCGAATCAATCGAAACAACAACTAAAGCGTCCCGACTGAGAAAAGTCTTATCCAAAGCGCCCATACCGCTATCTTCACTCAGGAAGACTGAGGGCGATTGGACCTCGACACACAAGGAAACGCTGGATTTACTGGCGGAAACTCACTTCCCAGGGTGCACCGATACCTATGAGGATTACGCTACAGTAGCGCAAGGCTCTCGGAGGAAGATGAAGGAGGAAAAGATCAGGGCTATCACCGATGTAAAAAGGCTGGCCTGGGCGATCAACTCCTTCGATCCCTTTATAGCACCAGGAATGGATAACATCCGACCAATAATGCTCCAAAAAGCAGGGGAAACTATCATTCCATGGTTGAGTAACGTCTACAAGTCCTGCCTAAAGCTGTGCTACATTCCCAAAGCTTGGAGAAAAGTCCGAGTGATATTCCTCCCCAATGCAGGGAAGGCAAACCACACTACGGCAAAGGACTATCGACCCATAAGCCTGTCTTCATTTATTCTCAAGACGTTGGAGCGGCTTATTGACGTGTATGTGAGAGAGCTGATTGGTGATAACTATTTATCAAAATCACAGCATGCGTACATGCAGATCGGTTGACACTGCACTACATAGAGTAGTAACAGTAGTAGAAAAATCCTTGGAACACAAGGAGTACACTTCGGGTGCCTTTCTAGACATAGAGGGGGCGTTTAATAACATTGAGGCAGACGCGATATTGCGCAGCTTGAGAAACGTCCACCTAGATAGCAGTCTATGCGACTGGATCGGGCTCATGTTAAGCACACGAGAGATAAACTGCTACCTAGGCGAAGTATGCAGCATATGAAACGTCAGCAGAGGAACACCGCAGGGAGGTGTCCTATCTCCGCTTATATGGACCCTGGTAATGGACGAATAGCTGAAAACCCTGAAGAGGGAAGGCTTCATTGTGAGCACATACGCAGACGATGTAGCAATCCTGATCCCAGGTAAACTCCCATCAATCCTCAGTGACCGACTCAGCTACGCACTTCGCATTGTTGAAAAATGGGTTGAGGGTCGAGGACTGGGAATTAACCCCTCTAAGACGGGAGTCGTGTTGTTTACAAGGAAAAGGGCAGTTCCATCCTTCAGCAACCCAAGAATGGGGGGAGTGGAGTTACCGTTATCCAAATCGGTAAGATACCTGGGCGTGATATTAGACTCCAAACTCAGCTGGAGGGATAATATAGAAGATCGTGTCAAGCGGGCATACGTGGCACTATACGCCTGCCGCAGAACATTCGGAAGCATGTGGGGACTGCAACCAAACATGGTACACTGGATATATAAAGCGATTGTAAGACCCATCTTAACTTACGGTGCAGTTGTATGGTGGAAGGCTACGGAAAGAAAGTGTCATCTCTCTAGCCTCACCAAAGTTCAAAGGGCAGCCTGCATGGGTATAACAGGGTCCCTAAGGACCACACCCACCGCGGCACTGGAGGTACTACTCAACCTCACCCCCTTGGACATATACTGCAGCAGCAAGGCAGCTAAAACAGCTGTTCGCCTAAGGGAATCCGGACTGTGGTCCTCAAGATCTTATGGACACGCCTCTGTGGAAACTCAGTGGGCTGCCTCCACAAACACCCCAGTCACAGATTACCTACCTATGACATTCGCCTTCAACAGGAGATTCGCTACCAGAATACCTGAAAGAGGTGAATGTGAAGATAAGACCATTACAGGAGATGACGAGATCGCCGTATATACCGACGGTTCTAAGATGGACGTCGGAACCGGTGCGGGCATCTTCTGTGGAGATTTGGGTCTAGGTAAATTTTTTCGAATTAATGACGACTGCAGTATTTTTCAGGCGGAGCTGGCAGCCATAATCGAAGCTGCCTCCGAGCTGAAGAAACACGGCCCCGCAAACAAGTCCATCACCATATACTCTGATAGCCAAGCGGCGATTAAAGCCTTGGAATCAGACGTGGTAAAGTCAAGGGCTGTGAAACTATGCAGGGAAATTCTGGACGAGTTATCACTTAACAACACTGTAACTGTGTGTTGGGTGCCAGGTCACACCGATATATCGGGAAACGAAGAAGCGGACAAGCTTGCGAGATTTGGGTCTGGAATGAATGCATCTCTAGCCCTCAAATCTATAAAAGTCCCGCTGAGTTCGATAGCATGTAGGATAGAAACTCAATCCTTGAGTAGAACCAATCTACGTTGGACAGAACCTGATACGTGCAGACACACAAGGGAGCTATGGCCAGCGGTAAGCAAAAAGAGATCATTTTTTTTGATCGGACTACCCCGCAGGAACATCCGAGTACTCACGGGAATCCTCACGGGGCACTGCGCTGTGGGTCTACACACTGAGCGGCTAGGCATACCGCATAACGATTACTGCAGAAGCTGCAGGGACGTTGAAGAAATTGAATCTGTTCGTCACCTACTCTGCGAATGCCCAGCCCTAAACAGCATCAGGCGTAGTATCCTCGGCAGCTACTTCTTCATTGAGCTTGAAGATCTAAATAATGTAGATCTAAAGGAACTCCTAAGATTTGTATACAAATCCGGATGGGTCCAAGAGGGCGGAACTCTGAGCTTCTAACAGCGGTCTATTTCTCTTTTCGTTCCAGGTACTAAGAAGGTTCCCAATGGACACAATGGACCCAACTGCTGGTCTAAGTGAAGCCGTGACTATTGTCAAAAGGGCATCCATCAACCTAACCTAACCTAGTAGTACTCCCACAGTAACTGCCAGTCTCCTCATCTCTCCCCTCCCCACCACATCCCAGTGTTTTCCCTTACAGAGCTGGATCGATGTGGACTTATACCACATCCGAAGCATTTTATTACTTTCGTAAATGACTACTCGCGCAAAATTGTGGTTAATTTTTGGAAACACACAACCGAAGCGTTGGAGAAATTTAAGGCTTATAAACCTCTTCTAGTTACGACAAATCTAGTTACTCACACAACGTTTTTAGTAACACTCCCAAAAAAGAGGGGCTCATCGAATGGACGACCTATAAGGAGAGCGTTAGAATCCTAAATAAGGAGATCAGATTCGCCAAGAGGAATTCATGGAAGAATTTCTGCGAATCAATCGAAACAACAACTAAAGCGTCCCGACTGAGAAAAGTCTTATCCAAAGCGCCCATACCGCTATCTTCACTCAGGAAGACTGAGGGCGATTGGACCTCGACACACAAGGAAACGCTGGATTTACTGGCGGAAACTCACTTCCCAGGATGCACCGATACCTATGAGGATTACGCTACAGTAGCGCAAGGCTCTCGGAGGAAGATGAAGGAGGAAAAGATCAGGGCTATCACCGATGTAAAAAGGCTGGCCTGGGCGATCAACTCCTTCGATCCCTTTATAGCACCAGGAATGGATAACATCCGACCAATAATGCTCCAAAAAGCAGGGGAAACTATCATTCCATGGTTGAGTAACGTCTACAAGTCCTGCCTAAAGCTGTGCTACATTCCCAAGGCTTGGAGAGAAGTCCGAGTGATATTCCTCCCCAATGCAGGGAAGGCAAACCACACTACGGCAAAGGACTATCGACCCATAAGCCTGTCCTCATTTATGCTCAAGGCGTTGGAGCGGCTTATTGACGTGTATGTGAGAGAGCTGATTGGTGATAACTATTTATCAAAATCACAGCATGCGTACATGCAGATCGGTTGACACTGCACTACATAGAGTAGTAACAGTAGTAGAAAAATCCTTGGAACACAAGGAGTACATTTTGGGTGCCTTTCTAGACATAGAGGGGGGTTTAATAGCATTGAGGCAGACGCGATATTGCGCAGCTTGAGAAACGCCCACCTAGATAGCAGTCTATGCGACTGGATCGGGCTCATGTTAAGCACACGAGAGATAAACTGCTACCTAGGCGAAGTATGCAGCATACGAAACGTCAGCAGAGGAACACTGCAGGGAGGTGTCCTATCTCCGCTTATATGGACCCTGGTAATGGACGAATTTCTGAAAACCCTGGAGAGGGAAGGCTTCATTGTGAGCACATACGCAGACGATGTAGCAATCCTGATCCCAGGTAAACTCCCATCAATCCTCAGTGACCGACTCAGCTACGCACTTCGCATTGTTAAAAAATGGGTTGAGGGTCGAGGACTGGGAATTAACCCCTCTAAGACGGGAGTCGTGTTATTTACAAGGAAAAGGGCAGTTCCATCCTTAAGCAACCCAAGAACGGGGGGAGTGGAGCTACCGTTATCCAAATCGGTAAGATACCTGGGCGTGATATTAGACTCCAAACTCAGCTGGAGGGATAATATAGAAGATCGTGTCAAGCGGGCATACGTGGCACTATACGCCTGCCGCAGAACGTTCGGAAGCATGTGGGGACTGCAACCAAACATGGTACACTGGATATATATAGCGGTTGTAAGACCCATCTTAACTTACGGTGCAGTTGTATGGTCGAAGGCTACGGAAAGAAAGTGTCATCTCTCTAGCCTCACCAAAGTTCACCGCGGCACTGGAGGTACTACTCAACCTCACCCCCCTGGACATATACTGCAGCAGCAAGGCATCTAAAACAGCTGTTCGCCTAAGGGAGTCCGGACTGTGGTCCTCAAGATCTTATGGACACGCCTCTGTGGAAACTCAGTGGACTGCCTCCACAAACACCCCAGTCACAGATTACCTACCTATGACATTCGCCTTCAACAGGAGATTCGCTACCAGAATACCTGAAAGAGGTGAATGGGAAGATAAGACCATTACAGGAGATGACGAGATCGCCGTATATACCGACGGTTCTAAGATGGACGTCGGAACCGGTGCGGGCATCTTCTGTGGAGATTTGGGTCTAGGTAAATTTTTTCGAATTAATGACGACTGCAGTATTTTTCAGGCGGAGCGGGCAGCCATAATCAAAGCTGCCTCCGAGCTGAAGAAACACGGCCCCGCAAACAAGACCATCACCATATACTCTGATAGCCAAGCGGCGATTAAAGCCTTGGAATCAGACGTGGTAAAGTCAAGGGCTGTGAAACTATGCAGGGAAATTCTGGACGAGTTATCACTTAACAACACTGTAACTGTGTGTTGGGTGCCAGGTCACACCGATATATCGGGAAACGAAGAAGCGGACAAGCTTGCGAGATTTGGGTCTGGAATGAATGCATCTCTAGCCCTTAAATCTATAAAAGTCCCGCTGAGTTCGATAGCATGTAGGATAGAAACTCAATCCTTGAGTAGAACCAATCTACGTTGGACAGAACCTGATACGTGCAGACACACAAGGGAGCTATGGCCAGCGGTAAGCAAAAAGAGATCATTTTTTTTGATCGGACTAGCCCGCAGGAACATCCGAGTACTCACGGGAATCCTCACGGGGCACTGCGCTGTGGGTCTACACGCTGAGCGGCTAGGCATACCGCATAACGATTACTGCAGAAGCTGCAGGGACGTTGAAGAAATTGAATCTGTTCGTCACCTACTCTGCGAATGCCCAGCCCTAAACAGCATCAGGCGTAGTATCCTCGGCAGCTACTTCTTCATTGAGCTTGAAGATCTAAATAATGTAGATCTAAAGGAACTCCTAAGATTTGTATACAAATCCGGATGGGTCCAAGAGGGCGGAACTCTGAGCTTCTAACAGCGGTCTATTTCTCTTTTCGTTCCAGGTACTAAGAAGGTTCCCAATGGACACAATGGACCCAACTGCTGGTCTAAGTGAAGCCGTGACTATTGTCAAAAGGGCATCCATCAACCTAACCTAACCTAGTAGTACTCCCACAGTTCTTGCCAGTCTCCTCATCTCTCCCCTCCCCACCACATCCCAGTGTTTTCCCTTACAGGGCTGGATCGATGTGGACTTATACCGCTTCGGTTGCCCTCACCTCTCCACCCCCACGGGCTCACCAGCACATAATTCTCAATGGTACGGGTTTATACTGCTTCGGGTACCCCTACCTTCCCATAATTCGAATGCGAGTCGCCTGTAGTACGGGTTTACACCAAAGAGTGTTACTCTACATCAGCTCATTGTCTGAGAAATCCCCCCTGTAAGGGTTCACACCAAATCGGTTACCCCTGCACCTTCCCATCCCCGACGATAATTCTTAGCAGAGAAGCAAGAGGTTCGGACTCATACCGAAATCGGTTGCCATGCCGGGCTTTCTCTCATATAGGGACTACTCCTCACTGACCCCCCCCACCTCCTCCTCGACCTCAAGCAACTCCCCCCCCCAATCCTTACGAACAAGGCAAATTCCCACCTTGAGTCCAGCAGTTACGAGACCACCCTTCCTTCAGGAAGTCTCTCACTGACCCCCCTCAACTCTGCTGACAGCGGTTCACACCGAAACGGTTACCCCCAGCCTTCATTAACCTCGGGTATGTCTCAACCAATCAAACTTTGATTGGTGACCTTCGGTTCAGGTTTATACCGTCACTGGTTGCCTACACCCCTCCCAGCCAAACGGGTGGTCATCATTTAGGTCCTCGGGCTGGTAACTCCGGTCCTATAAGTGGTATCATAATGGACCTCCTTTGGTCTAAGTGTGTCCCTGCCCAGCGGGGACATCCAACCAACCTAACCTAACCTAATTAAGCTCTTGTCGAAAATCAGTTGGAGCCCAGAATAAAGGCGTTACGGGCGGACAACGGATCAGAGTTTACCAACAATCATTTTAAAAGATTCTGGGAACAGCATGACACAACTCATGAGCTCACAGTTCCGTATACCCCGGAGCAAAACGGGATCGCAGAACGTTGGTGGAAATAGCGAGATGCATAAAAGTCGAACTAAGCTGGATTTCTTTTGGGCGGAACTTATAGCTACATCAGTTAATATGAGAAATCGTTGTCCAACGAAGCTGAAAAAGGACCAGACGCTAAAGGAATTGTGGACAAAAAAGATTCCAAGCGTAAAGCATTTCTACGAAATGGTGCAATATGCTATGCACTCAACAAAAAGGGCAATCTTGGTAAGTTCGAAGCCAAAGGCGTAAAGCACGTTTTGATTGGATACTCTGACGCCGCAGAAACATACAGGCACTCAAATCATCATAACCAGCAGAGATGTTCAGTTCATGATGTACAGAGGCGAGCGGCAGCATGAATACAAAATTGGAATCGAAGAGGGTGCGAACTATTACTTTTTGCCAAAGCCGCAAGTGGATTTAGAAGTCAAATCGCAAGGGACGCATACAGCGCAAGCCGACCGAGAAGTCAAAGACATCGACGAAGTCAACCAAAATACGTCGAACAAGAAATCGGTTGACGACGACGAATTCATGGATATGATTCCTTTGGATCTTTCAGACGCTGAGGAAAACAAAATGGCTGAATGACCACGGAATGTGCAGCAAGTTGCGGTTGCTAATGACTCGGATAATTGTCTTGAAGCAATAAAGGCGGAATACCGCCAGTCGTTGATGAAAAATCAAACCTGGGAACTTGTGGACCGACCTGTTGACAGAAATGCGATAGAGTGTAAGTGGGTGTTCAAGACGAAATATAGACCAGATGGTACAGTTGAACGAAGAAAGGCGCGCTTGGTGGCAAAGGGATATGATCAGGTATACGGACTCGACTACACAGACAAGTATGCACCAGTGGCTAACGCCAGTTCGATCAGCCTTACATTGGCGATCGCTGTGGAAAGATGTCTAGATCTGCATCATATCGACGTCTCAACTGCATATCTTAATGGTGATGTAGACGCAGAAATCATGGAACAACCAGAAACATTTATTGCGGACGTGAATAAGGTATGTCAGTTGAAGAAGGCCATATGCGGCCTTAAGCAAGATGGGAAGAAGAAGGAACATCAAACTTGACCAGATTCTACGCAAACTCGATTTCAAAGCTTCGTGTTATGACAGCTGCATGTACTATTCGATTGTTGAGGAATGCATCACACTCATAACCGTGTACGTGGATGATCACCTAATAGCAAAGAATGATGAACCAGAATATCGACGTTTGGTGACAAATCTTGCGAGCGACTGGTAGTACTTCTTTTGGATACATTATCAGAGGATTACAAAGGTGTTCAGGCAGCATTTGATGCTCAAAGTATCTATCCGGAGCTGGGCACAGTTTACTCGAGGCTGATAGAAGTAGGCGAACGAAAACGAGACACAAACACAGCACTCAAAGTAAAGTTCAACACATTCGATTGACAGAAGCCGGCAAACAAGTTTCAAAATCCACTCTTCAAGCCAAAGGCAAAGATTTATTTTTCTTACAATTGCAATAAATGTGGGAAAAAAGGGCATATGGCTAAAAACTGCAGGTTTACCGAGCGTTCACAACAAACCCAAGAGAAAATCGAAACAGACAGTGATGATTGCGGTTTTATTGTGAAAGAATTTGCACATCAATCTTCTCAATTGGAAATAGTCGGTGTTTAAATAGCGTCGCGACCTCTCACATGTGTGCGTCAAGAAGCAAATTTTCCGACCTGCGAGAAGGCCGCATAATCAAGTAGTCAAGATACACGGAGTTGGTACCGTATTGATCAAGCCATTTGTAAAAAATGAAGTGTCGGAGCTCAATTTGTTTAATTCTTTGTGCCAGAAGCCAGGTTATACCGCTTCGGTTGCCCTCACCTCTCCACCCCCACGGGCTCACCAGCACATAATTCTTAATGGTACGGGTTTATACTGCTTCGGGTACCCCTACCTTCCCCCAATTCGAACGCGAGTCGCCTGTAGTACGGGTTTACACCAAAGAGTGTTACTCTACATCAGCTCATAGCCTGAGAAATCCTGAGAAACTACATCAAGGGCCAATCACCATCTTCAATGACAGTAGAAGTGCAAAATGCATTGCAGCAGTTCGGTTCATTTGGACATCAGATACCACTATGTAAAAGAAGCCATTGCTTCAGGATCTGTTGAGATGAGGTATCTACGCACCGAAGATATGACAGCTGATGCGCTGACTAAAGCTGTGTCACCGAAGAAGCACTTTCAATATTCTTAGAAGATCGGAATGACTTTTGGTAATTTTTTCGTTTAACTCATTTTCAATGTTAATGAATTCAATTTTTATCAATCCTTTTAAAATAAAATACGCTAATTAATAGTTAAATAAAGAAAAAAAAAACTAATTTATAGCTAAATAATCATTATAAATTTTTGCCTTTATTATAACCATATGTAAATGATATTGACTTATTTTGAGACAAATGTATGTAGATACACTTATGTAAAGGAAAGCAATTTTGAAGTTGAGGGGACGTGATGGTAATCCCTTTTTAATGTCTATCCTGCAACACTTTACCCGTGAGCCTAGTCACCACTTCACTATTGGCTTCCTATAGAACTCTTGATCCATTCTGTCATCAGCTGTCGTGGAGAACAAAATAAGAGCCTTCACAAAGTAATTATAAAGTATAAAATCGTATTCGATTTCTTCTTAACTACGCCAACACAGCTTTACGTTCCTTCGGAAGTGTTTTGAAGGTGGTTTGCAGCAGTCATTTGGGATCTTGTTACACTTTTTCTTCGCGAAGAACAAACGGACCGAAGGTGCGCCAACGATGCGCTCGGGGATCAAAACGATTTGGGAAAAACTAAAGATAAGCGCGTTGAAAAAGTGCAACAACGCAGCAAGTTGTTGCTGTGCGTCCCCACTGCTCAGCAAGGGGGTGGGTTCCGATAACCGATGACTATTGGGTATTGATACGCGAGATAAGGTGTTTTAATGATTTTGGTACTAAGTAAAACAACAAACCATTGGGTAAATGAAAATGACGATGTCCGATAAAAAGAATAACACAATAGTTTTAGGTCGTTATAAATGTTCAGAGATGAACGAAGGCGATTTATTAACCAGTGAGTAAGTGCTACAGTGTGTACGCAGGAAATACAGTCCGTAAAACGGACCGTTGAATACCCCATCTTATCCCACATTGTAAAATGTAGATGGCATAGTTATTTTTTGGCATTTTATAGGTATTGCAAACTTCGAAAAGGAGCATGGTCACACCGCCCCTAATTACACTATTAATTATAAGCAGATATTTCCAAAATACACTTAAATGTACGTAAAAATGCAATTTTTTGGATCAAATTCAATATTTTTGAAAAATCTACCCCTAAAAGGGGGCGTGGCTAAAAACTTTGTATGAACGAAATCTGAAACGTAGTCTCGTTTACCTAACCTGCTACTTTTTTGTTTCATGCTTTTCTAAATTAGGCTCAAGGCCAGTCGAAATTAAGTTTTTGTGGAAAATTTGAGGGTTTTCTTCAATTCTGCCTCCAAATGTGGGCGTGGCCCAAAGTCTTGAATAAACAAAATGTGCAACTAAGCGCTTTCTACATAAAATATTAAGCAATTTTTTTTTTAAATTTTCTTTTAGAACGTCTTACAGTTTTGAAAACTCTGGAGGTAGATGCATATTTAGACCGATTGTGGTCGTGTCTTTTGGCGGATTTCAAAAATGTTTACACTTGTACTGCTTCGCATGACGTGGACATTACGTACGAAGTTTCAGCACCCTAGCTCAAAATTTAAGGCCTTAAAACATGTGACATACAGACAAACGGACGGACATGGCTCATTCGAATCAGAGTTCGGTCTTAATCATATGGCCTTAAGGTCTTGGGGGTCTACCATTGTCATTTCGCCGTGTTACAAACTATGTGAAAAACTTAATATAACTCCTATCCTATGGGTTGGGGTATAAAAACAAGTGGGAAAGTGCAACATTGCGTATGCAAAAGCTTCAGTCCATCTACGACAGATTGCAAAATACCCGACCATATCAAAAAATAAAAAACTGCCACCTCTTTAAAAAGTGGCCGGGATATAAAAATATAACTGTTGAATGCCTTATATTAGGTGGTTAAATACATTTCGGCCTAAAACTCCGCCTTTTTAACTAAAAAAATAATTTTTTTAACAGCACGCCCACAAAAGTGGCACGCCCTCGTACTTCAGCATGAAAGTTAGAAAATGCTAGTATCTACAGTTTTTGTCATATAATTTTTAGTCAAATTTCATATATATTTATTGAAAAACAGTAATTTTAAGCTAAAATCCCTTAAAAAAGTAGGCGTGGTCAATAGAAAGGCCCAAATTTTTGGCTACTTCAAAGACAATAAGAGGGCATTTTGGTACTTACATACCAAAAATTAATGCGCTAGCACCATTCTAACATAGCTAAAATTTAGAAAAAGTATTTTTTTAAATTATAGTTGGTCGCACATACAGGCCTATAGTGGGCGTGTCTGTGGGCGGATTCAACTAATTTTCAAACTTTATCTGTTCCAATAGACTTCCAGCCAACACAACGGATTTCAGCTATCTACCCTAAAATTTAAGGCCTAAAATTTGCTTACATACGGATGGACGGGCGGACGGACGGACATGGCTTAATCGATTCTCCTGTCGGTCCCATTTATATCTCTAAAAGGTCTTAGGGGTCTTCGGTGATTATTTCACTGCGTTACAAACTATACATCAAACTCAATGTACCCCGGGTCGGGTATATAAAGCGAAAACCGTCCCCTTGTAGGTGTGGTCATATTTAAAATGCATTCTAATAAACAGGTTTTATTTGATCCAAAAACTTGCACTGTAAAATGTTCAGATATGTGCGTAAGCTATCAATTCAAATGAATATATTCTTGCCACGCCTACCTGTGGGAGTATTTTTGAGTAAAATTCAGTGAGTAAGTGCTACAGTGTGTACGCAGAAGTTACAATCCGTAAAACGGACCGTTGAATACCCGATCCTATCCCACATAGGATGGGGTATTGCGCACAAAGTAATGACAACTATGAAAAGGGGCGTGGTCCAACCGCCCCTAATTACAAACTATTAATTATAAGATATTTCCACAGATATTTCCAAGTTACACTTAAATGTACGTAAAAATTCAATTTTTTGGTTCAAATTCAATATTTTGGAAAAATCGACCCCTAAAAGGGGGCGTGACTAAAAACTTTATACGAACGAAATTTGGACTTAAACCTCGCTTACCTAATGTGCTACTTTTTTCGTTTCATGCTTCCCTAAATAAGGCTCAAGGCCAGTTGAAATTAAGTTTTTCATTCCGCCTCCACATGTGGGCGTGGCCCAAAGTCTTGTATTAACAAAATGTGGAACTAAGCGCTTTCTAAATAATATATTAAGTAAATTTTTTTCAATTTCAAGCAAAAATATTGAGTAAACTACATTTGAAAATTTACCCTTAAAATAGATGCCACGCCCACTAGAGGAGGTTTACCAACTTAATTTGTCCTTTTTGTGTCTTACATTCATTAGGAGATGCTAAATATAAAATTTCAGCCTTTTAGAACGTCTTACAGTTTTGAAAACTCTGGAGGTAGTTGCACATTTCGACCGATTGTGGGCGTGTCTTTGGGCGGATTTCAAAAATGTTTACAGGTGTAACCGCTTCGTATGACGTGGACCTTACGTACGGAGTTTCAGCACCCTAGCTCAAAATTCAAGGCCTTAAAACATTTGACGTACAGACGGACGGACGGACGGACATGGCTCATTCGATTCAGAATTCGGTCTCGACCATATGCCGTCAAGGTTTCGGGGGTCTACCATTACTGTTTTACCATGCTACAAACTATGTGACAAACTTAATATACCTCCTATCCTATAGAATTGGGTATAAAAAGGGTGAAACTTAACGATTTGGGCCGATGAATTATTACAAGAATAACTTTAACATGTTGGTATAAGAAACAAAAGAAATGGTCGAACGAAATCAAAATTAGCCAAGTATAGAATGACTCACTTTAATTAGACGTCCCGAATGTTAAAATGGGTTGAAAGCTTAAAGGCCGCGTGTCCCGTCTTTTCTCAGAAAATTCTCGAAACGAAAGTCAACTAGTGAAATCTACAATCTTCTTAAAAACAATAAACACAAACGCAAATCTCTCCCGCTGCAAGGTCGGGGTTAGAATAGCCTTGAGGTTAGGTATGCCTGTCGTAAGAGCCGACTAAAATCCACCGAAAGAAGTACTCTTAAATGTTTCAACGGATGCTGTGGATGCTGCTCCATTTGGGGAAACTTTTGGCAGTAAGGTTTCGAACTTATAGATGAACCTGAAGGTTAAATCAAAATCGTTTGCGTCCGTCACACATTGTGCGGCTCACTGGTCGTCGTCTGTCTCCAAAGAGGCGGCTGTATTTAAAAATGAGAATAGAAGTGATTTATCTATTTCTCATAAAAACGACAAGCTAAAAAAAAAGCATAACAAAGAATAAAACGAAAGATTTGATTACCCCAGGTGGCAGCCCAGCTATGCTGGAAAATCCACCCTCTTCGGAGGCAGGCTCTATGGATTCTGGGGAAAGCCTTTTATTGCTTATAACTCCTTTTCAGAAAAGGACAAAATTAAATCGATCACCACCACCTAGATCGAACATATCCGGAAAAAACAGTCCACCGGTAAGCCAGGACTCAGTGAAAATTAAGAGCTTAGAAAATGAGAATAATGAACTCCGAGCTAAACCTACTGAAATGGAGCGACTCTTCCACGATCTTCAAATGGAAGTCTGCGAAAAGAAAACGAGGATATTCATAACGAATAACGAAATACTGTGATGAGGCAACGAAAGAGTGTGTAACACCGAACCGACCAGCAAGCGAATACTTAACGGACGAGGACGAACTTGCACTTGAGACCGATTCAGTTTTATAGAAAAGATCTAGCAAGAAGCGTATGGCGAATTCCTCTCCCGAAGTAATACGAAAAGAAGATAAGACCTCTGGGTCAAACAAAGCTAAACCAGAAGCGAAAATTGGTCCACCTCCCGCAATAAACATCGTCGGGATAGCATACTTCGGGAGATTACGCAACCTTCTTGCAAACACGGTGAGAACAAAAAGTAAATGTTGACAACGCCGATTCCTATCGCGCGCTGTCTGTTATACTGAATGCAGAAAGAATCGAGTAGTATACTTATCTAAATAAGTACGAAAAACCACTGCGAGTCATTGTAAGGGGGCTCCACCCACCATGCACAAAAAAGGATGGGATCATGTAAAAACTAAAGGCCTTAAAATTATTGATGCCGTCAATATCATTAAAAATTTAAAGCAACACACGGAAGGAGAAAGAGACACTGTGATCAGATCAGACGTGGCCTTTCAATTTGTATGCTCTCCTTTGAAAGAAATGAGAGCATAAACGATATTTATAAAATAAAAATGATACCTAACATTAGGGTTAAGATTGAACCCATGCGAAAGGGCAATAGACTGATACCACAGTGTAAGCAATGCCAAGAATTCAGGCACACAAGTGCCTACTGCCAAAAAGAACCACGTTGCGTGAAACGTCCCCGAAGACACTTCTCAACAGAGTGCAAAGTTGACATAAAGTCTCCAACAGTTTGCGCCAATTGCAACGGAAACCACCCCGCAAACTAACGAGGATGCGAAGTAGCCATAGAGCTGCAAAAGTGACGAGAACCTCTTAAGGAAAATACTCGAGGTCAGAATCCAAGCCTAGGACTTCTAAAAACTGCTGAAGCTCCTAAGCCAAAGACTCCAAAGATGCCAAAGTCAAGCAAAAGTTTTTTTTTTTTTTTTTTGAATACTAAAACTTTTGAAGGCTAAAACTCCAAGATCTTTCAAAGATACCAATACGCCCACTATAGCAGGTATATAATACCGAAGTGTTTGATATTGGTTATGCCCGATTTCCACGTGCTTAAAAACCATCCATTTATGAGAGACACTATGAAACTGCCAGAACGCACTTGATAGTAGTAAATTTTCGCTCTCTCATAATACTTCTTGACTACAACTAAGTTAACTTAACAAGTAGTTCACGCTTCCGTAGTGCTTATCGCATTGGGTAGGTTACTATCCAGTGAATGCACCTACTAAGCCGCCCATTCGTGCGGCTTCACCCTAAGTCGCTAGATCGAAGGGTCTTGTTCTTTGTAGTCGTCGCTCGTTGTTTACATCGTTAAGAGTCTCGTTAAGAGTACGGATCATCGCATTGGTGCTATGAACATAAAGGCGAGCATTTAGCTTTCGAGCAAAGTTTGTTACTTCTTCGCTCACGGTAGCTATTCCTAAATTTCTGTGAATGTCACTATTCCTGATATACCGTGGAGCATTCACAATTGCTCTTAGCGTCTTGTTTTGGAAAGTCTGCAACATGGACAATTTGCTAGGCTTGGTACTACCCCAAAGTTGTATACCGTATGTCCAGGACGGCTTTAGCACCTGCCTGTACAAGAGCAGTTTGTTATATATGCTTAATTTCGAAAATCTTCCGATAAGCCAATACATTTCCCTGAGCCTAATCTCGAGCTCTTCACGCTTCTTCTTTACGTGTGGTTTCCACCTTAGTTTAGCGTCCAGTGTCATCGCTAGATAAAGCAAAAGTGCGAAATTGGCTAAGGGGGAGGCAGGTGCAGCGGAGAAACCGCCACTGGTCGGACCGAAATCATACGCACAGGTTCGTGCAAACGAAAACAAGGCAAGATCGCCCACAACGAATGCAGTGTCTCAGATCCTCGCTGTAATCTGGGAAAAACTTGAGGATCAGACTAAAATCAACAAACTTATATTTGACAAACTGAGCAAGCTCGAGTTTAAGCTTCGAAAAAATTACAAGAGCCCATAAATATGAAACAGTTATTTAAAATAATAACATGTAATGCAAACGGCCTTCTAAATAAAATAGACGAACTAGAAATATTTCTACGGAAAACTAATATTAATATTTGCATGTTTACGGAAACTCACCTTAAAAACGGGTCTGGACCCAAACATAAAGATTACAATGACTATCACGTATATCAACCTTCGCAAAATTCGAGAGGAGGATCCTTCCTCTACATTAAGAACTGCATAAAGCACTTCAAGAACCCAGAAATTGAGCTGGACTCTATGCAGATAAGTTCAGTTTCTGTAAAAATTTACTGCTTAGATTACAACATTGCATCTTGTTATTTCCCGCCGGGATATAGACTAGTGGAAGACGATCTTGATCGTATGTATGACTTCATTGGCTCCAATTTTATTTTTGGGGGTGACTCTAACGCGAAGCATACTTTTCGGGGTTCCAGATGCAATTCAAGAAGAGGCAGATTACTGTACAAAAACAGTATGAAGCGTGGGGTGGACTTTTCCTCCACGGGAAAGCCAACATATTGGCCAACCGACAGGAATAAAAGGCCTGACTTTGTCGTATTCTTCATCGCTAAAGGGTACCCCAAATAACTAACGTGACTCGAGTCGAAGAATGTTATGATCTTTGCTCACCTCACTCTGGAGTAATCTTGAAGATTGGTGGAAGACTGGCGAAAGTAGAAAGAGCTCGCAGATTAGCTGGCAAAAACATGAACTGGGACGCCTACAGAAAGGAATCTAAGGAGGGTGTTGGCTTGAATATGCCATTGAGAACTCATTTCGAGTTAAAAACCGCAGTTGACAAATTCATTGAAGCAATTCAGAGCGCTGCTTGGAACAACATTTCGTCTCAAAAGAACGCATTTAGCACCGACGGGCAAGTAAGCACAACATATCCGCTCGAAATCGAAGAATTGATTCGTGTAAAGAGAAAAGCGAGTAGAAGATGGCAAAGCACGAGGGCTCCCCCAGCCAAAACCTTCTTGAACCACCTCTCTAGCAAACTGAAAGAAAGGTTGCAAGGTTTTAAAAATCGTGAGACCACTGAATACTTGAAGGCTTGTCGGCGGATAGGAGCTCAAACTACTCGCTGTGGAAAGCAGTTAACTCTATCAAGAAACCTGTAATCCACTCGGCACCAATAAAAAAAGCTAATGGCGAATGGGCAAAAGAAGACAAAGTTTAAGCGGATTTATTTGCTGAACATTCAGAAGAAACATTCAAGCCTTTCGACGGTCCGCCGTTGGCTGACGTTCAAAACAACAACGCGGAACCTGATAGCTTTAGAATGAAAAAAGTTTCGTTAGTTGAACTCCGACAGACAATAAGCGAACTTAAAAATAATAAGGCCCCGGGCTACGACCTGATCATAGGCGAAATATTGAAAGAACTACCGAAAAAGGTATTATTCAAGCTACTTCATACGATAAACGCTTCTCTTAGTCTTCTATACGTTCCAAGGCAATGGAAAGTTGCTGAAGTCATTATGGTTCCAAAACCGGGCAAATGTGCAAATGATTAAAAATCTTATAGACCATATCGCTTCTGCCGATAATATCGAAAGTATTCGAGAAACTTCTGCTAAAGCAAATACAACCAATAATTGCAGAAAGACGTTTGATCCCGGATCATCAATTCGGTTTCAGACCTAACCATTCCACAATAGATCAACTCTACAGAATAACGCATGAAATTGAAAAAGCCTTAGAAGAGAAAAAAATATGTTCAAGTGATTTCCTCTGCGGATCATTTTTTCATTTCATTTTTTATTCACTCATAACTATAATTTTACTTAATATAAATTAGGCTAAAGGAGATTAAGTAAAATTAAATAAAAGGACTCATTTGTACTCGCGGAGGGCGACTAGAGGCGAATGAGCCATCATAAAAAACAAATTAAAAATGTAAACATAAGTGTACTATGGTTGTGGGGTAAATTGGAGTTAAAGGAGAATACAGCAGAAGGTTGCATAATTTTATAAGGAATTATGAGAGGAACAAAAACGGTGTTAAAGGAGATGACAATATCCATTTCGGTTAACTCATTACTTTTAAAAGATATTCAATACTAGTATAGTCTAGATTCAAAAGCCATAATTTAATCTGTCGAGTATAAACTGAAAGAATTCTTAATTGTCTGATGTGTTCTGGAAGTTAATTAAAGAGCTTAGGAGCAACTACAAAATAGAATTTTTTAAAATGTATTTTGTTGAAAGTAGGAACATTAACATAAAAATTGGAATTGATGCGTAAATTATGTAAGACATTTCTTCTTAGTAAAAGGTAACCACTCCTAATGAGAAATACTTTTAGAACTTTATAGTAATATAAATGCGTAAGTGGAAGAGCCCTGAGTTGCTGGAACAGTATGAAGCTTCTATGGCGACGATTTTTCTTGCAAATAATATGCACAATATGCTTTTGGGCCACAAGTAATGGATTGATGTTTTTGAGATGCGTTACTCCCCAACACGTAATACCATATTGTATCTCAGATTGCACTAAACCATAACATGCCATACATAACACATTTCGAGAGCAGTACAAGCTCAGATTATAAAATTGTCTTGCACAACAAAACAAATACTTACGTACTGCATTAGTTTGATCAAACCAGCTAAGTTGGCCATATAACACAATTCCAAGATATTTAAAAGACTAAACAAATTCAATGTGAAAACGCTAATTGGGACACGGTGCACTAAAGCAAAACAAAGAATCGCCTACATTATCAACACATTTTTATTTTCGACAATCGAGTGATTGATAAAAAATATTGCAGTCAGATAGAGTGTATGAATTTATTAAACTGAAGTGCATCATTTTTGTCTTAGTGCTTAAAATTCATTTTATGTGCACCGAACCAAAAACGTAATAAATTTAAATCACAATTGACATCAGCAACTAGATTCAAAAGGGAAAGGCTACCATGTGAAAAGGCTATATCATCAGCAAACGCAGTAAAAATGCCTTTGAAGTTTTGCCTGAATATAGAGTTTATAAAAATTGAAAACAATATAGGGCCCAAAACTGAGGCTTGAGGAACATCCAAAGATCTACTGCACAGCCTACTGTACTTATTCTAGTATTCTGTGGTCAACTAAGTCGAAAGCTTTTGCCAAGTCCACAAAAAGAGCAACAGAAGAAAGATGATGATTTAAGTTCTCATAAGGTTGGGAGCAAAAGTTTAACAAGGCATCCTCAGTGGGTTTTTCTTTACGAAACCCATATTGACAACTACTAAAAAAGTTATTTCTGTTTAAAAAATGCAGTAATATCTTTTTCATTGCCTTTCCAAAAAGCTTGGAAAACACAGACAAGAGAGATATGGGTATATAATTGTTCATATCACTAGGATTGGATTTTTTTGGTAAAGGAATAACTTCAGCAACCTTCAGACCACTTGGAAAGATTCCTGCAAAAACACTTATATTAAAAATATGAGAAAGTACATCCACAACGTTAAAAGCTATTTTCTTTACTAAAAAACTAGAAATGCCATCCGAGGTAGTAGAGCTAGAGTTTTTCAATGAATTGATGATGGAATGTAGACGAAGATATGGGATTAAAGTGAAAACTCTCAATTACTGACAATGACACTGACAATTGAAGCATTATCATTAGCAGAAATACCTTTAGTTAAGTTAACAGCCGCATTAGCAAAGAAGTTGTTGAAATGATTGGCTACCTCAACAGAATCAGAAGAAAGGACGTTGTGCAATAACCAATTCTTTATCGACCAACGACCTGCGATTTAATATTTTATTAACAACCTTACATTCACCCTTGACGTTTCCCTTGTTTTTTTGAAGTTGAGCTAAATAGTAGCTCTCTTTACGCTCCTTAACTTGAGTCGCACGATTCTTGCTTAACCTACTGTATGCAGACTTCAGTTGCAGGTTGTCGGGGCTCCTCAAACATTTTCGCCTAAGAATGTTCTTTCGATCACTTTCCTTAAGAGATGCCCACTCATTAACTCTTTTAACTTTTTAGATTTAGAATTAAGTTTGACTGTAGAACTACAATAAGTTATGCAGGAACTTAGTTTAATTATAAAGTTATTATACGCTTCAGATGGATCATCTGCGCTGTACACATTATTCCACGTCTCAAAAAGTTAAAGGGAATTCAACTTCTCAAAATCAATCTTAGAAGTTGAATGCGACTGAGAATCAACATGGCACAGTTGGAGATGCCAGAAAAGTGAATGCTAGTCATGCAGTGATCAGTTATATCGAAATGGGCTAATACGGTTTTTACACCGAGCCAGAATGTTAATTCAGAGTAAAAACGTCTCAAATCTAATTAAAATCTATTAGATTTCCCATATATTTGTAAATGTGGGGTGCCGTGGCGTAGTGGTTAGTGTGTGTGCTTACTACGCCGGAGGCCTGGGTTCGAATCCTGCCATCGTCACCTAAAAAAAAAAAAAAAAAGACTTGTTCTTTTTCACGGTCCCCACCTCCGCGAGGGTCTGACAAGCCCTCCGAGAGTATCATTTGTCTTGAAAAACTTCTCAAAGTGCCGTTCGGATTCGGCAAAAAATTGTAGGTCCCTTTGTATGTAAAAGAAATTAACACACCACCATACATTGTTGAGAAGTTGGCCCTGGTTCACCTCGAGCTGTTGCGCCACTCTATTTATTTATTTTATATATTTGTAAATATCAGAATCTAGATTCCCACAAAATCGAATACAAATGTAATAGATTGTATTCGATTTTATGGTAATCATAGGAAAATAAAAGCAATCACACTTTTTTAATTCAATCAAAAGAAGACATGACAGCCGATGAAGTTTGTTTATAAAATAAAAAGGAGAAATATTTTCATTTTTATACCCTATTCCACAGGAATGGAGTATATTAAATTTGATATAGGCGAAAATGTAACATAGAGAAATTAATGACGATAGACCCCCAAGACCTTAAGGGCATATGATCGAGACCGACTTCTGAGTCGAATGAGCCATATCCGTCCGTCCGTCCGTCTGTCTGTCCGTATGTCACCAATTTTTAGGCCTTAAATTTTGAGCTAGGAAGCTGAAATTCTATACGTAAGCTTTCTGTCATCCTATGCAATACAAGTGTTAAAATTTTTCAAATCCGCCCACAGACACGCCTACAATCGGTCTAAATGTGCAACAACCTCCGTCGCTTTCAAGACTGTAAGATATCGTGAAAAGCTGAAATTTATTATTTAGCATCTTCTAATGACTACAAGAAATAAAAAATTAAAACAAAGTCCGCAGACCGCCCCTTGTTGGCGTGGCATCGATTAAAAGTGTAATCTTTCAAATTTAATTTATTCAATATTTTTGTTCCAAATCGAAAAATTTTTACTTTATATATTATATAGAAAGCACTTTTTTTTAAATTTCTTTCATACAAAGTTTTGTGCTACGCCCACATTTGTAGGCAGAATTTAAGAAAAACCTCTAATTTTCCAGAAAACATACATTTCGACTACTTTTTAGCCTATCTTAAGTAAGGATAAGAAATAAAATTCAGCACATTAGCTTCACCGGGTTCAATAGTAGATTTCGTTCCTACAAAGTTTTTGGCCGCACCCATGTTTAGAGGTTGATATTACGAAATTGTTGAGTTTTACCCAAAAAATTACATTTTTGGCATCGAGTTAAAGAGTAACTGTTCAAATGCAATTTATTCAATATTTTTGTTGCAAATCGAAAAATTTTTGCTTAATATTTTATGTAGAAAGTATTAAGTTCTACATTTAGTTACATACAAAGTTTTGGGCCACACCCATCCTTAAAGGCATAATTCCATAAAAACCTATAAATTTCCAGAAAAACATGGAATTCGACTGCTTTTTAGCTTTACTAAGTATAGAATAAAAAATGAATAGGAATCGAAGGGATAGTAGGAATGGAAAGGAGAATAGGAATAGGGTATACCGCGGTCCGTTACAGACGGACCGAAGCTATAAAATACGCACTGTTGCACTTACTCCTGGCTTCATACTATGTATTTGATTGTGTGGTGATTTTCTGAGGAGGCTTTGGTGTTTTTACTTTTTATTGACTTAATGTAGACATTCTCAATCTGCTCTGCAGTCACATCCAACTTCAAACCATCAGAAAAAAGTTGTTGTGCTTTATTCAAAGCATTCGTTTTGTTAACGTCAGGTAATCCAACGGTTTCCACAATGTTTTTCCTGCGCATCTGGTCCAAGTAGTTAACGCGATGCTCCAGAAAATTGATGCGGCCCAACATTTCATTTTTTTTCAACTTGCAATGATTGCATTGCTGTGAAAATTTAGCTGTTTACTTTTTTCAGCTCCAAGATTGCGACACCGAGATCGATTGTCCTTGATGCTGGTTATTGTGGCCATGAGCATGAAGGCCAGCTGGAGGGGTAAACTCATTAGACAGCGAAGACGAAGAAGCGCACACGAAGTTGGAGGTCGATGGAGTGCACGCAGATGATGTAGTGACGACAGCGAGATTGGAGTTAACTGTACTGTGTACTGGTAGCAGCAGTGGTGGAAGCGGTTTTCTCTGTGGGAGCGGCGGCGATGATAGCTGCTGCACTTGCAGTGCGTGTGACGGTTTGACTTGCATGAGTCACACTGATATGCTATATGGTTTTTAACTATGTATTCAATGTCACCATCGAAAAGATTTGCACATTTTCCATGAAAAAGACCCGAACAATCACTGCACTTCACTTTAGTGTCAATTCTACTTTCCCATGGCAACTAAGCAATAGCTAAGCATTATAGTGATTGTTTTTGTTAACTTAAAATGAGAAAAAAAGAGTAGCTTAGGGAACTGTGGAAACACAACCAAAGCACAGCATATACGAATGTGCACTGATCGCAGGCCTCTGACAAGGAATGGCACGAAGGCTTAAAATATAAGCTACGGCAAAACTTGCCGGAAGACATGTTTAGAATATTGAAAAACTATCTTGAAAGCAGACTCTTTCGTGTTAGGTGTAGTACTGAATACTCGAGTTTCAAGCAAATTCGAGCTGGCGTACCCCAGGGAAGCGTCCTCGATCCGACCCTGTTCCTGCTCTACACAAGAGACATACCTTTAGATGACGAGACAGTTATGGCCACCTTTGCGGACGACACGGCCATCCTGGCAACAGGTGAATCAGTCGAGTCATCAACGAGAAACCTCCAACAAGCATTAGACAGAATTTGTGTCTGGACGAAGGCTTGGCGTATCGCTCCTAACGAGAACAAGTCAACGCATGTGAATTTGACTTACAGAAGGGTTAACAATTTACCTCTGTTCATTCACGCCAAACTAAGGTGGAAACCACACGTAAAGAAGAAGCGTGACGAGCTTGAGATTAGGCTCAGGAAAATGTATTGGCTTATCAGAAGATTTTCGAAACTAAGCACATGTAACAAACTGCTTTTGTATATGCAGGTGTTAAAGCCATCCTGGACATACGGTTTACAACTTTGGGGTTGTACCAAGCCGAGAAACATGTCCATGTTGCAGACTTTCCAAAACAAGACACTTAGAGCAATCGTGAATGCTCCTTGGCATATAAGGAATAGTGATATTCAAAGAGATTTAGGAATAGCTACCGTGAGCGAAGAAGTAACAAACTTTGCTCGAATGCTAAGTGCCCGTCTTCATGTTCATTGCAGCAATGATCATAGGATCAAACTGCAACAATCAACACAGGAACAAATGATCCGTACCCTTAACGAGATTCTTAACGATGTAAACAACGAGCGAAGACTACAAAGAACAAGACCCTTCGATCTAGCGACGAGGGTGAAGCCGCACGAACTGACGATTTTAGTAGGTGCATTCACTGGATAGCAAAGCAACCGACCCAGCGCGATAAACGTCGAATCTGAAGGTAAAACAAAACGTAACAGAAGGAGACTGACAAAAGATTGGCCATCAACATAGAAGGGGAGCCATGGCCGGGCTAACAAGATCTTGGCCGATGGTATGGAAGTGCTGGTGGGTCCTAGGGGTCGTCAATTTATGGCTTAAGTTACTTCATATGCCATGTTCCTCGTTCCTTTCCGGTGTCATCTTCAAGCACGTACGTCCAAGAGAGAAGGGGCCGACGTATTTTGGGGCTAATTTCGCTGAATATTGAATATCTCGCCGCCTAAGATTGTATGCTTTCGATGGCTTCTTGACTGCCTCCACTAACTTCTTACCAATATCTTTCCTAAGCTCCTCGAAACGTTTTCCTAGCTCAGTCATGTTGATTTCCCTAACTCCTTATTCTGAATCACTACTTGGCCTATTTTCTGTGTACCTATCTAAACTACTAGCTGAAGTACTGGGCGAAACCTGATTCCCTACTGACTCCCCATCTATCCTGTCTGAGGTGGTACCCAAAGTCGAAGACAAATGACCACAAGTAACCATCTCCTTCCCGGAATTCGCGTAGTACGGGGAAACTCCTAGCACGTCATGTTGTGCAGTGCGGATGCAACATGCTAACTTCTCTAGAGGTGTGTCCCACGTCCTATGGTTCTCCGACACATAGGCACGCAGAGCCTGAGGGTGGTAATTCGCTGTAAATCGTTGCAGCTTCTCATAGCGCTTTCAGTTCCTTTCCTCGAAACTGGGTACCATTGTCACAAACGGCCGAAAAGTAAAGAATTTTCTTCCAGAACCTTGCAGACAGAAGCAGCCTTCCCAGTCCTAAGTGGAAACAATAAAGGGAGCTTTGTGAAGTAGTCAACCACGGTCGTGATATAAACAAAACCCCAATTTGACCAAGAGGGCCTACCAAATCAAGACAGATCATCTCCCATGGGCCAGAAATTCCCTTCCTCTCAACCATCAAACCAGCCTGCTTGTCGTTCACGCGTTTCACACTTTGACATGTTCTGCAATTCCTAACATACTTGGTAATATCTGACCTCATCTAAGGCCAAAAGTAACTAGTTCCCATTCTAGCAAAAGTTTTCCTTACTCCCACATGACTTGCTAATCGATGGCATGACATTCTCCTAAAACTTTGATCCTATCTTGTTTTCCTACTACTTTCTTCCATTCTGAATTATTGTCAGGAACAATCACGTGACCCGCTTTCACAAGTTTAAATAAAACTCCCTTACCGACCCCCCAGGCCAAAAACGCTAATGGATTCGACCCTACTTTCGCCATCATCTTCGTGATGTATTTTCCCTATCACCGGAACCGTCCGTGAAAGCAAATCGGGTACAACGTGATCTTTCCCCTTCCGATGCAAGATTTCGAAGTCAGACTGCTGCAATCAAACCACCCACCTACATAGATAGCCTACCGCACGGATCCTTGAGATTGCTTAACCAGATCAGTGAGTAATGATCCGTCACAACTTTAGAACGAACGCCGTCTATATACTGTCGTAACTTCTCAATAGCCCACAGAACCGCTAAGCACTCTTTCTCCGTGGTTGAAAAGTTTCTCTCGGTCCTATTCAGGGACCTACTCAAGTAACATATTACTTTCTGACCCTCCTCGAATGTCTGAGATAGCACTGCTCTAATCCTGAAGTCCAATGCGTCGGTTTAAACGTCAAACTCCCGCTGAATATCCGGACACGTTAATATCGGTGCAGCTACTAAGCACTCCTTTGCTTTCGTCTACACCTACTCTGAACATGTCCAACCATCTTTTCGAATCACCCCTAGCTGACCACAACCTAAACATGTCCTAGTGGTCTACCTAAACATGAATAGTGGCCTTCCCTATAACAATTGAAGCACCTCAAACTCCTTACAGGCTCAGGGTCCCTGCTAACAACAGCGACAATCGGAGAAGTTGTTTCCTCAACTGACGCGTAGGCCAAATTGGGTTCCAAGGGGTTACGCGAACGTGGATGTGGAGGCGGCGCAAATGATTCCACATTTTCTCGGACCATCTCCAATCTCCTTCCCAAAACAACAAGATCCTTAAGCGATGAGGGTAATGCCAAGCCCAATTGAGCTGATTTTCTTCGCTCTGAGAGCGGTTCCGACAACCGCGACCGAACATATTTTCCATGGTGGCCACATACACACCGATGGATTCATCCTTCCCTTAAGTACGACGTTTAATCTCTTCTAGAAGCAGATCATCATAATTTGAAGGCAAAAACTCCAATTTTAACTTCCCAACTAATTCTTGCCATAAACTAGCAGTTTCCCTTACCGCCCTAAGCCAAATAATTGCCTTTCCTGAAAATAAATCAACTGCCGACCTAAACAACTGGGATTCAGAAATCCCCCTAACTTTCCTAAGTTCCTCAACCCTTTCAAGAAACGAGTTAACCGAAGCCCCGCAACCTTCCCCCGTAAATTTTAAATTCCACTTCGAGAGATTTTCCCATCTCTCGGTAGGAATATCAACGCGATCACTTCACTCGCAATCGACTGTATTACTCCGTAATAATACACAACCCAAAGTCGATGGCGCTCAAGGGTTTGGGGGTACCACCACGGTGTGGGTTTCCTTTTCCCGCTGGTGTTCTGCATTTTCCTCTTTTTTGTGGTCATCGTCTTCTTCGTCGTCTTCTAGATCCGCTAGATGCATCATCAGGGTTGTTTTTAACTGCTTTTTGATAGCTTCCTCTTCTGGACTTCGGACACGTGAAATCGCCCATTCGATTTTCGTTGACAGCTTTTAAGCTCAGGTGAGTTCCGTTGGGGCTGAATTTCCATGGCCTTATGAATTCCTCCTATCTGTACTTCTACTGCCTCCCCATCTTTTACAAATACGAATGGATACTCGCACGATTCAAAAGAGCCCCGTTTCTCCATTAATCTAGCAACTTGCAATGACTTGCGCATGTTCTCAACCTTACCTACTTCTAAGCCCCTACATTGCGTTTTATATGCAATTTCGTCCTGTGACAATCTATTGATTTCCATTTCCTTGAAACAACCAGTGAGTAAGTCCTTCCGTGTGTACGCAGAAGCTACAGTCCGTAAAACGGACCGTTGGATAACCCATCCTATCCCACAATGTAAAGGGTGATTTTTTAAGAGGTTGAGAACTTTTTTTTAAAAAAAAACACAAAAAATTCGAAAAAATTAATGAAATATTTATTTGAATCGATAGTTTGAACCTTGCAACTTAATGTTTAAAGATAATTTCATGCAAATGTTGACCGCGGCTGCGTCTCAGGTAGCCCATCCGCTGAGTCTAATTTTGGCATACTCTTTCACACATATCGGCCGGTATCTCACGAATGAATGCATGGATGTTGGCTTCCAGTGCGTCAATCGATACGGCCAAGCTGATACGGCCGCAATATTTTCTTCACTACGCACAGTACGTAAAGGTGTTGGTGGTTTACCGTGGGACCACAATGCCCGTAGCGGTGGTATGTAGCAGTAGTACGTAGTACAGCCGCGGAGCCATGTGGCGTAGTACGGAAAAAAATTGAACACAATGGTGTAGCGCGGCTATGTCGAACAAAAACCTCGTTTATAAACAATGGTCGATACTCTGAGTTAATTTGAACTAGATTTAATATTTTTGTACAACGGATGACACAAATTCCATAAAATTTCTTTAGATTTAACCATCTCAATAGACTTTTCGACGTACTTTTCCTCCATTGTTTACTTAACTTGTATTGAACTGTCCACCGTGTACCGCTGTCAACCGTGTAGCGCTACGAAAGTTAAAAGTTGGCCAACTCTTACTACCGCCACAGCTACGCGCTACCGCCACAGACACACATTGTGTGCGCTATACACTGAATACATGTGTTTTAACTTTTGACAGCGCTTACTACCGCTACTACTACCGCCACAGCTACATCACTGTGGTTCTACGGTTAATGTCCAACAAAGTAAATTTGGTGCGAAATTTGGTCACAATCTTCCGAATAGACTGTTCAGAAGGTCGAGGATGCCGACCATAAAATGGAAGCAGCGCGCGATGAACATTTCGAACCGAGCACGAATTTTGATAGTAAAATTCAATAATTTGCAAGCGTTGTTCATTTGTAAGACGATCCATGGTCAAATTGCAAACCAAACTGAAGCTGTTTGACAGTGACACAAGGTACTAAACACAAGTCAGCTGTCAAAACCAGTGTTGCCAAAACCAAACCAGCTAAGAAATCACCCGTTACAATGCTGATGGCAAAGTTATTCTTTGACATTTTATAAGTAATGCAAACTTCGAAAAGGGGCGTGTCTTATATCATTATAAGATGTTTCCACAGATATTTGCAAGTTACGCTTAAATGTACGTAAAAATGCAATTTTTTGGTTCAAATTCAATATTTTTGAAAAATCGACCCCTAAAAGGGGGCGTGGCTTAAAACTTTATATGAACAAAATCTAGACTGAAGCATTGCTTACCTAACCTGCTACTTTTTTTGTTTCATGCTTTCCTATATTAGGCTCAAGGCCAGTCGAAATTAAGTTTTTCTGGAAAATTTTAGGTTTTTCTTCAATTCTGCCTCCAAATGTGGGCGGGGCCCAAAGTCTTGTATGAACAAAATGTGCAACTAAGTGGTTTCTACATAAAATATCAAGCAATTTTTTTTCAATTTCGAGCAAAAATATTGAGTAAACTGCATTTGAAAATTTACCCTTAAAACAGATGCCACGCCCAATAGACCTCCTCTTTTATTTACCAATTAAGTTTGTCTTTTATGTGACTTACATTCACAGGAGATGCTAAATGTCAAATTTCAGCTTTTTAGAACGTCTTACAGTTTTGAAAACTCTGGAGGTAGTTGCACATTTAGACCGATTGTGGACGTGTGCAGTGGATTGAGTGGATTTAAAATTTTTTTACACTTGTACTGCTTCGCATGACGTGCACCTTACGTACGAAGTTTCAGCACCCTAGCTCAAAATTTAAGGCCTAAAAACATGGGACATACAGACGGACGGACGGACGGACATGGCTCATTCGATTCAGAATTCGGTCTCGATCATATGCCCTTAAGGTCTTTGGGGTCTACCATTATTATTTCACCGTGTTTCAAACTATGTGACAAACTTAACATTCCTCCTATCCTATGGGATGTGGTTTAAAAAAATAAATTAAAAGAGTAAAATATAAAACCCAACAAAGATGACAAAGATGTTTATTTAACCTTTAAAGCAAATAATAGCCTTCAATGAGAGTAAAATTGAGAACATTTTTTCCATAGTGGCCACATACACACATGGATTCATCCTTCCCTTAAGTACGACGTTTAATCTCTTCTAGAAGCAGATCATCATAATTTGGAGGCAAAAACTCCAATTTTAACTCCCTAACTAATTCTTGCCATAAACTAGCAGTTTCCCTTACCGCCCTAAGCCAAATAAGTGCCTTACCTGAAAATAAATCAACTGCCGACCTAAACAACTGGGATTCAGAAATCCCCCTAGCTTTCCTAAGTTCCTCAACCCTTTCAAGAAACGAGTTAACCGAAGCCCCGCAACCTTCCCCCGTAAATTTTAAATTCCACTTCGAGAGATTTTCCCATCTTTCGGTAGGAATATCAACGCGATCACTTCACTCGTAATCGACTGCATTACTCCGTAGCAATACACAACCCAAAGTCGATGGCGCTCAAGGGTTTTGGGGTACCACCACGGTGTGGGTTTCCTTTTCCCGCTGGTGCTCTGCATTTTCCTCTTTTTTGTCGTCATCGTCTTCTTCGTCGTCTTCTAGATCCGCTAGATGCATCATCAGGGTTGTTTTTAACTGCTTTTTGATAGTTTCCTCTTCTGGACTATCAAACGATGAGCTTAAAAAACTGTCAACGGACACGTGAAATCGCCCATTCGATTTTCGTTGACAGTTTTTTAAGCTCAGGTGAGTTCCGTTAGGGCTGAATTTCCATGGCCTTATGAATTCCTCCTATCTGTACTTCTACTGCCTTCCCATCTTTTACAAACACGAATGGATACTCGCACGATTCAAAAGAGCCCCGTTTCTCCATTAATCTAGCAACTTGCAATGACTTGCGCATGTTCTCAACCTTACCTACTTCTAAGCCCCTACATTGCGTTTCATATGCAATTTCGTCCTGTGACAATCTATTGATTTTCATTTCCTTGAAACAACCAGTGAGTAAGTCCTTCAGTGTGTACGCAGAAGTTACAGTCCGTAAAACGGACCGTTGAATAACCCATCCTATCCCACAATGTAAAGGCTGATTTTTTAAGAGGTTGAGAACTTTTTAAAAAAAAAAACACAAAAAATTCGAAAAAATTAATGAAATATTTATTTGAATCGATAGTTTGAACCTTGCAACTTAATGTTTAAAGATAATTTCATGCAAATGTTGACCGCGGCTGCGTCTCAGGTAGCCCATCCGCTGAGTCCAATTTTGGCATACTCTTTCACACATATCGGCCGGTATCTCACGAATGAATGCATGGATGTTGGTTTCCAGTGCGTCAATCGATACGGCCAAGCTGATACGGCCGCAATATTTTCTTCACTACGCACAGTACGTAAACGTGTTGGTGGTTTAATGTCCAACAAAGTAAATTTGGTGCGAAACTTGGTCACAATCTTCCGAATAGACTGCTCAGAAGGTCGAGAATGCCGACCATAAAATGGAAGCAGCGCGCGATGAACATTTCGAACCGAGCACGAATTTTGATAGTAAAATTCAATAATTTGCAAGCGTTGTTCATTTGTAAGACGATCCATGGTTAAATTGCAAACCAAACTGAAGCTGCTTGACAGTGACACAAGGTACTAAACACACGTCAGCTGTCAAAACCAGTGTTGCCAAAACCAAACCAGCTAAAAAATCACCCGTTACAATGCTGATGGCATAGTTATTCTTTGACATTTTACAAGTAATGCAAACTTCGAAAAGGGGCGTGTCTCATATCATTATAAGATGTTTCCACAGATATTTGCAAGTTACACTTAAATGTACGTAAAAATGCAATTTTTTGGTTCAAATTCAATATTTTTGAAAAATCGACCCCTAAAAGTGGGCGTGGCTTAAAACTTTATATGAACGAAATCTAGACTGAAGCATTGTTTACCTAACCTGCTACTTTTTTTGTTTCATGCTTTCCTATATTAGGCTCAAGGCCAGTCGAAATTAAGTTTTTCTGGAAAATTTTAGGTTTTTCTTCAATTCTGCCTCCAAATGTGGGCGGGGCCCAAAGTCTTGTATGAACAAAATGTGCAACTAAGTGGTTTCTACATAAAATATCAAGCAATTTTTTTTCAATTTCGAGCAAAAATATTGAGTAAACTGCATTTGAAAATTTACCCTTAAAACAGATGCCACGCCCAATAGACCTCCTCTTTTATTTACCAATTAAGTTTGTCTTTTATGTGACTTACATTCACAGGAGATGCTAAATGTCAAATTTCAGCTTTTTAGAACGTCTTACAGTTTTGAAAACTCTGGAGGTAGTTGCACATTTAGACCGATTGTGGACGTGTGCAGTGGATTGAGTGGATTTAAAATTTTTTTACACTTGTACTGCTTCGCATGACGTGCACCTTACGTACGAAGTTTTAGCACCCTAGCTCAAAATTTAAGGCCTAAAAACATGGGACATACAGACGGACGGACGGACGGACATGGCTCATTCGATTCAGAATTCGGTCTCGATCATATGCCCTTAAGGTCTTGGGGGTCTACCATTATTATTTCACCGTGTTTCAAACTATGTGACAAACTTAACATTCCTCCTGTCCTATGGGATGGGGTATAAAAATAAATTAAAAGAATAAAATATAAAACCCAACAAAGATGACAAAGATGTTTATTTAACCTTTAAAGCAAATAATAGTCTTCAATGATAGTAAAATATGAGGTTTCGAAATCCAAGGAAACTTCGACAAAGCGGTTAGCCACAAAATAAATTTAACGAACTAAAAACAAAGAATAAAATACGTCCTTCAAAGCGAAATTGTTTTGTATTTGTTTTTTGTTAATAAGAAACATTAACCAAAGAATTTTAATAAAAAAAAAAACAACTACAGTGTCACCTACTTCACTCGAATGTAAACAAACCAAAATAAAATAAAAAAATTTGAAGCCCATGGTATATAACCTCAACGCACTGGCAATAAAAAAAAGTCTACTCTTTGTTTATTTACATATATGTATGTAATGTCGTGGTCAAACAATACCCTTGATATCAGTTGGCCGAATCCAGTAACCATCACTCCAGTCCACGGTGTAGCGCTAGTGATGGGTTGCAGTAGAAGATGGTATTCATTCTCTCAATCTTTGTATATGCTAAAAAGGGAAAATTCATCCGCTCTGCATTTGGGTATGCAAAGGGGTCATTTGTTCTTTGCCTTTTCTACATGAGTGAGAATGAAAGAACATAGATCTTGAAGTGGATTTTGCTTCTTGTTTTGCTTTTGGGCTACCTGCGTACATTTCTTGTGTGCCATGTCAATGCCAGCCGATAGGACTAAGTGTATGTGTTTTCTTTGCGCATGTGGAGGAGATGGAATGAAAGTTGAAATATTTTATTTATCATCATAGTAGGTACCTTTTTTATGAATTTGCCGATCTACCGAAAGTAGATATGTAATCTTTTTGCTACATTTTGCTTTTTGTGTCTTCATCCCCCATATTATGTTTACGAACGCACGGATAAACTACCAATTCTTTTGGAAAAATTTCTGGCTAGGGTTTCGCTTCTTATTTTGCTAAAAGAGGGCTTACCTACAGAAAACCCACCGACCAACACTTAAAAGTGTTATAGATAACTTTTCAAATTCGGTTGTCAGTTTGATGGATTATTAAGACGGTAAAATTATACCCGCATTAGATATAACATTTTGTATTTGTAAATCCTACTTGAAAATTCAAGATCATGTTAAGAGAATATGAAAAAAATAATAAGAAAAGTTCAAGACATTTGCCCATTTGAAAATGTGCCCTCTTTTGAAAGGTATTTAAGGTCATAGCTTTTGAACCACTTTCTTCACAAAGCCGAAGTTGGGCTGTTGACATAGGATTTAGTATTAGGCCAATAATAAATCCTATGTCAACATTTTTAAAAAGTATTTAAAACTTGCGTTTGCAAGTTATTTTCGTTTTTTGCAAAAAAAAAATTAAAAACAAACAAAAAACTATGTCGGCACCTTTAACTCTGACGCACGAGAGAGCGATGTAGCTATACCTTACCTATCAGTAAGTCGATATATATAATGAAAACCATTTGATACATCTTAAAAATGTGAACAAATTGCACTTCAGAGCATTGCGTTTCCAGACATCTTAGAACGAGAATGTCGGAAATGGAAATCGGAAATAGAATTATCTCCTCCAACTGGGATTGTGTGAAATCTGAAATCTCCACACAACATAATAATAACACAACATCAAAACCTTTTTGCTTTCAATCTTTGCATAAGGCTACGCGCAGACATATATAAACAAGACATATATAAACTATCGGTCTAGAGCTCTACGTGCCTCGTCGTATATTGAAGTGCGCATACTTTCGATTAATGCGCCCCTTACACGGTCATTCGATTGACATCAAGCATAGATTGATGTCAGCCCTTACACAGTTCAATCCAATGACAGCATTGAACTAAAATTATTATTAAACAAAATTTAATTATAAGTAACTCAATTGTATAAAATTGTAAAATAGCATAAGGAAGCTAAATAAAAATTCATCTATCTATCTATCTAACAAATTTTTAAAATCAAATTTTAAAAATTTTAGTTTTTGTGAATTTCCAAATCGAGTGGACGTTAATGAAATCAGTGATACGGACGACAACATATTGTTATGTGGCGACTAGAAATAAAACAACACGCAGGAGTCGCTGAATGCACCCATCGATTCACTCTTCAAACGCACCACTAAACGAACATACCCAACTGTCATTATAGTCATCTGACAGCAGCTGACATATTCGAAGCTTGAATTTCGATTTCCCCTCCTTGGAATTCAGCGGAGGAGTACCAATGGAAAGTTGCCAAAGGGGAAATATGGAACGTACTAGAAGGTGCTTAGTTTTGTATAAATACACGGGTGACAGGCTCGTACGAGACAGTTATATTTTAAACGTTGACTTGCGAAAATCGGTTATAAAGTGAAAAGTGATTGAATTGAAATAAAGTGTTGAATTCTAAGTAGTAAAGTTGAATAACAGTGTGATTTGATTTTAAAAAAGTTTTGTTTGATAAATAAAGTGTTTCATTGTGTAATTATAGAAGTGAAATTGAGTTTTATTCGACGAACTCCAGGCGAAAACATTACATTGGTTCCAGAAATTGGGGATAAAACTCATAATTGTGCGGGGAAAATTCTACAGTGGAATTTTCCGGAAGAGTGTTAGTGTATCAAACAGTTCTAAGTGGAGATTTCTAGAAAAAGTGCGCGTTAATAGCGTCGGTGACTTAAACGATTTATTTTTGCAGTGGAATTTTCCAGAGATATCGTGTATGTAAACAGTGTCGGTGACTCATACAAATTTGATTGTGAAATATTCCGGATATATTGAAACTGATTGTGTGATAAAGCTATAATTAACTAAATTATAAAAGCGATTTGTTTATTCGCGAATGAATTTTCTATAACAGATATAAAACATAAACTGATAGTGTTGTGAAAATTGTGTGAAGTCAATTCAAAATGGGTCGAAAAATTGAACAATTGACAACAGCTGAGTGAAAAGCAGAATTGGGTAAAAGAAACCTCCAGACTTCGGGGCTCAAAAGGGAATTGTTGCTCCGACTCCAGGACGCTATTTCCGAGAAAGGTGGAGACCCAGACACGATGCTGTTTGAAGTTCAAGAAGAACAGCAACAAAGCACAGTAAGTACTGCCGATGAAATGCCCCCTTTCATGAAGTTGCTGTTGGAAAAATTCGAGAAGCTGGAGAGCGGCCAGAAAGAACAAAAGAATACTCTCGAGGGCAAAAGAACTCAAAAGAAGGTCTCCAGAAGGGTATTGAGGGTAAACTTGATGCACAGTGCACTTTCTTCGACGAAAGATTTAAGGCCATTGACCAAAAATTTGAAAGCAAAATAGAAATGGTGGAAGAAAAAGTCGGCGATGTTAAAGTGCAAGTAGAAAAAGTGGAGCAATAGTACGTACAGCTAGCTAAGGAGCTCGACCACGTCAAGAAGCAAAAAGTTCGGGAAAATTCCATCAACAGCCCACGACGCAAAGAAATGCAGCCGCCTTTGTTCGATGGTCAGACATCGTGGCCGATTTACAAGGGGCAGTTTGAGGCCGCCGCATTGACGAACAACTGGGACAACGAAAATAAGTCTATTGCTCTTACGCTTGCGCTCAGAGGAACAGCTGCCGAGTTGCTGCAGACCATTCCTGAAGAAAAACAAAGAGACTATGACGCCATAGTAAAGGCCATTGAGATGAGATTTGGCGACCATCACATGCAGAAGTTTACCAGGTCTAGTTGCGACGAAAAGTTCAGACAAGGGGTGAGACGCTTCAGCAGTTGCAAGTCGACATCGAGCGATTAGCGAATTTGTCCTATCCCAACACCAGCAGGGAAATAATAAACGAGTTAGCAACCGATGCGTTTACTAATGCCATTACAGATGGAAAGCTACAAATGGCTGTGAGAATGCCAGGTAAGAAGACTCTCGCTGAAGCACTAGCATTCGCCCTGACAATGGAAGCTGCACACCAAGCTTCGCAAGCTAGCCATCGCATTAGGGAAATGGCTACGCTATGCTCATGTCAGCGCACCGACATCGAAAGGCAAAACACGAACACTGCTCGGGGACAAATGAGATGCTGGAATTGTAACAAGCTGGGATACCCACAGCGACAGTGCAGATCTCCAGCTAGACAATCGAGCTGCCCACAGTGCGCCCAACAAAGTTCACCCTGCTGGACAAGCTTCGGAGCAGCAGCAGTCGGGAAACACCTAAGAACCAACTTCGCGGGGCAGAAGTTGGTTGATGGAATCGACGCCCCCAGGACCATCATCCAAGTTTCGCAAACAAAACGCTTCAACAAGTGTCTGACAGTGGGGGCAATCATCGCCAACAGGAAATGTGTGGCCACTATTGACACAGGAGCCACGGCATCCACCATCCGAAGAGACCTTGTTCAGATGTCCTGGCTTCATAACACCAGCTGATACAGTCTGACGACAGCTACAGGAGAAGCGGCCCTCCCGAGAAGTATACGGGGAGGTGCAGCTACAGATACAACAAGAGGGTTTGACCTTCTCACATGCATTCTTAGTAGCCGACATATGCGACGAATGCATCATTGGAGTGGACTTCATGAAGGCACACGAGGTAATTCTAGACCTTCGAATGCAGGTGCTAAGGTATCGAACCGTCGAGATCCCAATGGTATACGGAAACGACAACGCTGTGAATCTTCAAGCAATACTGGGAAGCGATGAAATTCTGCGGCCCTCTTCAGAGACAGTTCTTTGGACACGTTTGGAGGGTGATCTTGGGAACCACCGATTCTATCTCATCGAGCCAGATAACAAAAGTGAATTTAAAAGTTACGTCGTGGGAAAAATTCTTGCAGAGCTTAAGAACAACATGGTACCGGTAAGAGTGATGAACCCAAATAAGCGCACCGTTAAGCTCAGACAAAGAGAGGTGATCGGAAGATGTGTTGCAGCCATTTCGACAATAGCTGAGAGTGAACCTGCGAGTCCTGTCTCTCCATCAAAATTGACCGAGGTATGTAAGACTATACTCGGAGACTGGGAGCTAAATCAGGAGCAGCAAGCCATAGCGGAAAATCTCATTGACGAGTTTGCTGATATATTTTTGCCTCACAGGATGGAGACTATGGCCGAACACACTTAGAACAACACCGCATAGACACCAGAGATGCTAGACCGATCCACCAACCTGCCAGACGACTTCCGTTGGCTAAACAGGATGAGGCCGCCGAGATGATATCGACCATGGAAAAAGAAGGCTTGATCGAAAACTCGAAAAGTCCGTGGGCGTCGCCTGTTGTACTGGTGAAAAAGAAGGACGGGAGCACTCGATTCTGCGTGGATTACCGGAGGCTTAACGACATCACAAGGAAGGACAGCTACCCTTTACCTCGAATCGATGACACACTGGACACACCAAAACCATTCTCTGGAGCGAAATGGTTTTCCACCCTTGACCTGAAAAGTGGCTACTGGCAGGTACAGATCCATCCAGAAGACAAAGAGAAGACCGCTTTCACAACTGGCAATGGACTATGGCAGTTTACAGTCCGCCATTTGGTCTGTGTAACGCTCCGGCCACCTTTGAGCGTCTTATGGAACGTGTCTTACATGGTCCGACGTGGAAAGCCTGCCTGGTATATTTGGATGACGTTATCGTTTTGGTAAAGACGTTCGCTGAACATCGCGACAACTTGAGGGAAGTGTTCCCACGACTTCAATCAGCACACTTGAATCTCAATCCGACGAAGTGTGTGCTCTTTAGAGCAGCAGTAAAGTATCTGGGGCGTGTGATATCGACGGATGGAGTGAAGACGGGTCCATAGAAAATCGAAGCTGTGAAAAGTTGGCCAGTTCCCAAAGACAAACACCAGCTACGGAGCTTTCTCGGTCTTGCTACGTACTACAGGAGGTTTGTCAAAGATTTCGCCGGGATTGCAAAGTGTCTGCACCAGCTGACTGAGAAGATAAGACAATTTAAGTGGTCAGGTGAGTGCGAAAGAAGCTTTCAGCATCTGAAGCAGCGACTTTGCGAAGCACCGGTACTAGCTTACCCCATCCCCGGCAAGACATTTATTGTGGACGCAGACGCTAGCAATGTGGGTGTTGGCGCAGTATTGTCGCAGTTACACGATGGGCAGGAGAAAGTCGTAGCATACTTCAGTAAAGTTCTTACCCGACCAGAGAGAAACTATTGTGTTACCAGGCGAGAACTTCTTGCTTTAATACTGGCGACGAAACATTTCCAGAAGTACCTGAGCGGCCAAAAGTTCATCTTGCGTACCGACCACGCCACGCTCAAATGGTAACTGCAGTTTAAAAATCCTGAGGGCCAAGTCACAAGATGGATCGAGCGATTGCAGGCTTATGACTTCGAGATACAACATCGCAAAGGAAGACTGCACTGCAACGTGGCCGCATTATCCCGGAGACCATGTGAGCCCAATTGTAAGCATTGCGTGCGACAGGAGGAAAACGACGAATGTACTGTCCAGCGAGTAAGAGCCGAACCTGCAGAAGGCTGGAGTACTGAGGAACTTCGCAACGCACAACAAGAAGACCCAGAAATTGAGCCAATCCTTGCATGGAAGGAATCTATGGAGAAACCGAGCGCAAGGGATATATCCGACAGAAGTCCCACGTTAAAGGCATATTGGGCGCAATGGGACTCCCTCCATGTACAAGATGGCGTTCTGCAAAGAAAATGGGAAATGCCGGATGAAAAATCCTTTAAAATGCAGCTTGTGGTTCCACGGTCGAAAGTCCAGGAGATTCTACGGGAAATGCACGATAAAGTATCTGGTACGCACTTGGGCATCAACAAAACCGTGAAAAAAGTACGGGAACGTTTTTATTGGCTGTTGGGGGTGCGTGCTCCCTTCGAAAGGATCGCCGTCGACATCGCAGGACCGTTTCCGGAAACTGAAAGCGGTAATCGTTACATCCTGGTTTTTGCCGGTTACTTCAGCAAGTGGCCCGAGGCATTTGCGATCCCAAATCAAGAAGAAAAAACCGTTCTCGACCAGATAGTGGACCACTGGGTTTGCGGGTTTGGAGTGCCAATGGAATTACATCAGGGAAGAAACCAGGGAAGAAACTTCGAGCCGAAGATATTCCAGGAAGAATGCGCAGCAATCGGACTACAGAAGACACGGACCACACCTCTTCACCCACAATCAGATGGAATGGTAGAACGCTTCAACAAGACACTGAAGGAACATCTCTCTAAAGTCGTGGACGAGGATCAACGGGATTGGGATCGGCGAATACCTTTATTCCTCATGGCCTACCGAAATGCTTTTCACAGTACAACTGGATATACTTCATCTGAAGTTTTATTTGGACGAACTGCCAGGCTACCCAGTGAGCTTAAATTCGGATTTCCCACTTAAGACCCAACATGCGAGGAGGACTACGTGGTTGACCTTAGGGAAAGGATTAATGACATCCACCAGAGAACCAGAAGCAATATAAAAGTTGCAAGCGACCGCATGAAGACGAGATACGATGCGCGAGCAACGGCACCCGAGTTCAACGAGGGAGATCTGGTATGGTTTTAGAACCCACATCGTAAAAAGGGAAGATCGCCAAAGCTTCAGAAGCTTCAGAATCCAAAGAGGACCAAGAGCGAAGATGAAAGTTGTCCAAGTTGATCGCCTACATCGCTACCACGGAAGCAATGATGACGTACTTGTTCGGGACGAACAAAACTAAGAGCGGGGCAATGTTATGTGGCGACAAGAAATAAAACAACACGCAGGAGTCGCTGAATGCACCCATCGATTCACTCTACAAACGCACCACTAAACGAACATACCCAACTGTCATTATAGTCATCTGACAGCAGCTGTCATATTCGAAGTTCGAATTTCGATTTCCCCTCGTTGGAATTCAGCGGAGGAGTACCAGTGGAAAGTTGCCAAAGGGAAAGTATGGAACGTACTAGAAGCTGCTTAGTTTTGTATAAATACGCGGGTGACAGGCTCGTACGAGACAGTTATATTTTAAACGTTGACTTGCGGTAATCGGTTATAAAGTGAAAAGTGATTGAATTGAAATAAAGTGTTGAATTCTAAGTAGTTAAGTTGAATAACAGTGTGATTTGATTTTAAATAAGTTTTGTTTAAAATCAGTGGAATTGAGTTTTATTCGACGAACCCCAGGCGAAAACATTACAATATTATACATTGTCTTGGCAGAGGAAAAAGAAAACGATGGCAAGAAAGAAGAGCGCGTGGATGAAGAAATGGCTAAAAACAAGAAGTCATTTACCCACGAAAATCTGTTAAATGAACTTAAGATATCTTCGTCAGCCGATTATAAAATTTTTTTAAGGATGGATAACTCCACTTGAGGAACTGCTAAAAATAATATCTCCTTTGATTATAAAAAGGGCCACATTCATGCGCGAAGCTATTTCCGTAAATCAGCGGCTCTCTACTACGTTGCGATTTCTTGCCACCGGGAACTCATATGAGGATTTGAAGTTTACCGCCGCGATATCTGCAATATCTATCACCCAAATAGTTATGGAAACATGTGAAGCAATTATATATGGTCTTAAAGAGTACATAAAGGTAATTCATTTATTTATTTAAATAACTTAACATGCATACATATTTGTGTTTTTACATTTTACTTAAATGAAGAGAAATATGATGCAACATTGAAATCAGTTTCTGAGTTTTGCTGCTCTTATTTTTCTGTGTTTTGGTCCATAGGATTAACCAATTGGCAGACAACTCTGTTTGGTCTAAGTTCTGAGTCATGCGAAGCGGTAGACTCAGAACAATTTCGAATGGAATCGAAGGAGTTAGATGAATGCGCTCTAGATTCAAAATCATGATGGAAATTGATCGGTGTTGATGTTCGTTGCGGATCTATTTGCACTGAATTTCTATTGAGGTTTCCTAGAACTCCTTCGAAAACAATTTCGTTTATAAATTTTTCGGTATATAATTGTTGAGTGGGACTCATAATTCTTAGCATTGATCAGGTATAATGAGATAATCATCTTCGCTGGGGTGCCTCTTTTTGCCCCCAAACTCGTTTTCGGCTCTCTAGGCAAAATGCTGCCAGCTATCATGATTGTGTTAGTGGGTTGCAATGCTACTTTATGGGGTGCAAAAAAAAAAATTCACTAATACAGTCAACCAAGCTGGAAGCAAGATTTGTGCCTCCAAGGCCAAAATGAGTGCGCTTGGTGCAGCTAATTTTGGGTTTTGAGTGCGTTTCAGGCTACACATTTTAGATATCGACTGCGTTTCAGGTCGTCATATCGAGGATCGATTCGTGGCAATCGTTCGGAGTTTTTATTCAGATTTCTGAGCAGACAAGTTGACTTTTCCGAATCTCGTGCAAGAAAGTTTGATTTTTCCTTTCAAATAAGAGTTTATTTATTATTTTTTTAATACTGCATTGCTTGCTTTCATGGAAAAGATAGAAATGAATAAATTGATTGTGAAAAAAGATGAAATCTTTGTTTGTGCAAGCAATATTTTATATAAGAATGATACACAAATCACGTTCGTTCAGGATTTAAAACAGTAATGCTACCTTGTAAGGGGGGGGGGGGGGGGTGTTTCCCTTCGGGCCAGTGGTGTTCGGTTGGTATCGCAGATACCCCCTGCGGTTTCTACGAATCTCACACAAGAGATCCAAAAACGCAGCTTTGTTCACCTCTCTGAGTCGTTTGAACAGTCCGAAGACATACGCAGACGGAGCAGGCAGGCGAACAAATGAAAATTAGGCGAGGAAAGAAACAACAACAGCAACCAAGCAAAGCGGACGAGAATCGAGAAATGAGAACACTTGTTGTTGTTCTTTCGACTAAGAAAATTGGTCGTGTAGTTTATTCTCAAAACACTATAAAAAAAAACAACAATTTAAGCAGAAAAGAAAGAGTGTAGTGGCAATACGGCATGCAATACTCGCATGCAAGGTTTCACCAAAGACACGTCGGATAACCCAACTGACATTAAGTTTCTGGAAAAGTTGCCCTCTTCGTTTTTCCTAGGCAACGTGTCTGAAAGTGAAGTAGCGGGTGCAATTGCGTGCCTGAAACCAAAATCATCTTGTGGAAATGATGGGATAAGTAGCTCGACTCTTAAAAAAATCAGCCACCTAGTGCTAAGCCCACTAACTTATGTGATCAATTTAAGCTTCCAAGCGGGTGTATTTCCCGAATGCTTGAAAGTAGCAATAGTTGTGCCAATTTTTAAGAAAGGTGAGCCCTGTGATCCGTCAAATTATAGGCCAATCTCGCTCTTGTCTGCTTTCTCTAAAGTCTTCGAAAAATTAATTGCTGGAAAAATGCTTAAGATTCTGGAAAAGCACAAACTTCTAAGCCAATGCCAATTTGGATTTAGAACAGGAAAGTCTACTGAAGATGCGTTAGTGGCTTTTCTAGAAAAAATTTAAAAGGGTCTAGACGATAGTAGGAAAACTGCGGGTCTGTTCCTTGATTTAACTAAAGCCTTTGATTTCGTAGATTTTGAAATACTTCTAAAAAAGTTATATAGGTTCGGTTTTAGAGGCAATATTCTCAAATGGCTTCAATCTTTTCTACATGGCAGAATGCAACATGTTCGTATAAAGGATTTTCTAAGTGAATCCCTGCCTGGACCTGGTGTTGGCGTTCCACAGGGTTCAATTCTTGGCCCGCTTTTGTTCGTCATTTATATAAATTCAGTCTTTCATGTACCTCTTAATGGTAATATTGTGGCTTTTGCTGATGATTTGGGCCTATCTTATACCGGTCAAAGTATGGAAGAGATTAGAAACCAGATAAAACTCGATTTGTCAATGCTAAGGGACTGGTTTCTTCATCACAAGATGGTTCTCAGCACGAAGTCAAAAGTCATGTCTTTCTCGCTCACCAATCCATCTCCAATAAACGGTATTATCTACCACGGGAACAGCTGCGATAATAATTGTTCTGAGAACTGCATCAACATAGAATCTGTGTCTGAATTTAAGTATCTTGGAGTTACCCTGGATCGTTACCTGAATTGGAAGATTCATATTACAAATATTAAAAGACATCTATACATGGCACTAAATAGAATTTACTTCTTAAGGAAATTAGTTCCCCCCGCGGTGCTTAAGTGTATTTACTACGCTCTCGTTAACTCCCGGCTTGAATATGGAATTACGTGCTGGGGTAGTGCATACATGAGTAATTTAAAGCCTCTCTTCATATCCCAAAAAAAAGTTGTTAGGGTCATGCGATTTAAATCTAGATGGGAGCCTTCACATGCCTTATTCGTCTCAGGTAATATTTTGCCCCTTCGACATCTCTATATATATAAAGTCTTAAAACTGTTCTACAGACGAAGTGGGTATTTGAATGACAGCAAAAGGCATACATACTCCCTGAGATCGAAAATTGATATTGCTGTCCCTAGAGCTAAAAAAGAACACTATAGGCGTTTTGTAACAGCAATAGCTCTATTCATCTACAAAAGATTACCTAACGAAGTGTGCAGTTTGGTTCACAGCGGTCATAGATTCTTTAGAGCATTAAGAAATTGGTTGCTTTCTAGAGCAGAAGTGGAAACTCTTCTGCAAGTGGTTACGTAAGCCTAGCTACCTTCGGTAATGTATTTTATTGCGATCTTAATTACTGTCTCTCTTAAAATAAAGTTCGTTTCATTCTTAGCATGATTTAATTAATAATCTAACAATCTACAGATAAAAATCAAGACCTTTGCCTGCGCTCTTCACCTTTTTTTCTCTTAATAGCGTGCTTTTCATTTTCTTTTTCGGCATCTCGACACTTAAAGTTTTTGAATATCAAATTTTTTTTTAAACATTTATAAACACTTGACACTGGAATCAATCTTCCACAAAGTGTTAGCTCTAAAGTGCTTTTTCATGGTCAAATATGTCAGTATAAGGATAGGTCCGTAAAAACATTACATTGTAAAACATAATCATGAGAATAAGAACTTTTGTTAAGTATTTTAGAACGAATAAATAAATAAACAAAAAAATAAAATAAATAAAAAAAGTTTTGCATGAGAGCCTCTCGCGCATATAATCACAACCTATTTGGTTTTTTTTGTTTCTCCCCGCGTATAAACGTTCAGTTGCTGCTCCCAACATAACGTCCATCCGACGCGCATTGTGGAAGAGCGACTCAACGCGCCGTATTGCCACTACACTCTTTCTTTTCTGCTTAAATGGTTGTTTTTTTTATAGTGTTTTGAGAATAAACTACACGACCAATTTTCTTAGTCGAAAGAACAACAACAAGTGTTCTCATTTCTCGATTCTCGTCCGCTTTGCTTGGTTGCTGTTGTTGTTTCTTTCCTCGCCTAATTTTCATTTGTTCGCCTGCCTGCTCCGTCTGCGTCGGTCTTCGGACTGTTCAAACGACTCAGAGAGGTGAACAAAGCTGCTTTTTTGGATCTCTTGTGTGAGACTCGTAGAAGCCGCAAGGGGTATCTGCGATACCAACCGAACACCACTGGCCCGAAGGGAAACACCCCCCCCCCCCCCCTGACAACCTTTATTATTTGCCTAAGATAAATTGGTAAATTGGTAAATAGTTTGCACAAGATAAATTGGCCTTTATTAAACCTACAACTAACTGTATATGCTAACAGCATTTGTACATTCTTTCAAAAGAAATGAAATACTTCGCCGGGTTTGTCCAATGAATGCCGATGCTAAATGCCGAAACTAAAATACATTTTTCTCAATTTTGTGTGCAATCGCGAAAAATTTCTTTTTTGGTGATGGGATCTGTAATTTGTTTCATGTGAATAAAAACGTTATCCGTGTATAGACCCTACGTTTGCTCCTCTTATTTCTTGTCGACTTGAGACGTCAATTTATTTATTTGGATTACTATTTATAATTGGATAAATGAACTAGTAATAATAAAAACGAACTATTGAAACTATTCATCAAATCATTCGAAAACAAATAAAAAATTGAGGGAAAAAACTCCTTATTCTAAACATTGATCTAAAAGTTAACAAAATATTGTTTAAATGTGTCTATTCATTTATTAAAAAAAAAACTGTTTTCAAAATGTGTTTCGGACTACTGGAAAATTTATCAAATTCTTTTTGCAACTAATTTTAATAAGAAGGCCAGATCTACTTTATAAGTAGACCAGAAAGTCTCACGTAATTTTTTTTTAAAGAAAACGCATTAATTAATAAAATTTGTGCGCACAATCAAATAGCTTGATTGTTTATTTTAAAGAAAAAATAAGCAAAAAGAAAAAACTCCCTATAGCAAAGATTTCCACGGCGGGTGTTTCAGGCAAGGGGATTGCAAGTCGCCTATCTCATTATATCTGATCAGTGTTTTCCAACGTACTGAAAATTTTATGAAGCCTTTCGCACAAATTGGACTTGGGAATAATGAAAGGATTTTCTATCGGCGCATAGTTGAAAATGTATTCGGAATATTAACTTCAAGATTCGTTATATTTCAGCTGACAATTCAACCCGAAAAAGTTCAGACAATTGTTTTAGCTTGATGTTAGTGCACCGAAATGTCATCCTAGCGGTTCTGTCGACGTTGAAGATCTAGAAACTGGAAAAATAACAGAAGGTTCATTGAGCCAAAGTAACGAGCTGTTGACACCCTTACAAAGCTCACAATCACGAAATGCTTCAAACATTAAGAAAGACTTAATTTTAATTCTTAATTCTAAGTTAGCTTTGTTCAAGCTATGTCAAGTCTCTTGTTTCTATAGACGGGTGGAGCCACTTTGGGAATTATTTTAAATCGTCTCCTGTTATTCCTATTTCTATTGCTGGTGGAGACAGAGCATAAATTATGTATAAAGTTTCTTTTTCACTGCGACTTCAAAACTAAAATTTGTATATATGACAAGAAACAAAAAAAAAATCACTTGGCGGTCCCTTAAAAATCACTAGATTTTTCTTGAAATGAGTTTTTACTTTTTCACAAGATTCAAAATAGCTAACACTTTAAGCAAGAACCAAGTTAGGGTATGTGCCGCATTATTTTCAGTTTCTTAAAGTTCGTAGCAAATTTAATGCTCGGACAACTTTATCATAGGGCAGTTCCGTTATCGCGACGCTACACTTGAAACTTATCAAAAACGTTTGATGCTCCGCTTTCCTTAACTTAATTCAAATCGCTTCATATTTGCTTTATTTCTCTTGGATGTTTATCTTTTCCGCGCAAAATTCCTTTCAGTATAAAAGTTCTAATAAAATAATTTCAGAATGCAAAGCACGCACCTTTCTTGCACCTTTCAATGCAATAGTGGCAAAGACGATTTAAATAAACAAATTATAAAATCAAGTAAAGCGTTATTATCACAAGGAACAGAAACAGAATTTCATACAATAGCAACGCAAAAAGCATTCAGCGAATTTAGGTTTCGGTTGCTAATGTATGAGATTCTGTTTATGTTTTACGTTGCTTGTGACAACGCGGTTAATATAGAGGCAAGAGTTCGCATGTAACGAGATTCTAAATACCCGACTCTCTATACCCTGTAACACCAAATTTAAAAGTTTTTTTTTTTACTTGGTTCAATGTTCTGGATGTCAATTATTTGTACTGGTTACGCCTTCAAATATGGGCGTGGGCCTAAAATCAAAATCAATTAATTCTAATTGTGTTAGAATTATGACAGAATTCGTTAAAAACAAATATTGTTGCTTAAAAAACAGCTTGAAAAAGAGTCCGAGAAATCAGGTCTCTAAAGATGTAAAACTTTAAAACATGGACGTAGTCGATGGTGTGCGCGGTACAATTTTTCTCTAATTAAAGGCTTCGGGCCTCTATTGCTTTGTACCTACATTTTAAGTCCTATGCCTTGTCTAGCTTGACCAAAAGGCAATTTAAAATAAAATGTAAATTTTGGGCGTGCCTGTGGGAAAATCATATTAATTTTCATACTTAGTCTGCGAAAATTAAGAACCTAAATAGGTCCTTCACCAAGTTTCAACATCCTAGCTCAATTTCAAAGCCCAAAAGTACCCTACCTAGTCAATTGGAAAAACACGTCACCGAAGCTGAGATGTATACCTTTTTTGTGTATACCTTTTTGGTGTATACCTTTTGATGTATACCTTTTTTTGGTGTATACCTTTTTTTTTGTTTTTTTTGAATACTAGGATGGACGGAGAACTCCAAAATATTTCAAAGATACCAATACGCCCTCTATAGCAGGGCTACATAATACGGAAGTAGCCGATATGCCCGATTTCCACGTGCTAAAAAACCACCCATTTATGAGAGACACTATGAAACTGCCACAACGCACTTCATAGTAGAAATTTTTGCTCTTTCATAATCCTTCTTGACAACAACTAAGTTAACTTAATAAGTAGTTTACGCTTCCATAGTGTTGATCGCATTGGATAGGTTGCTTTCCAGTGAATGCACCTACTAGGCCGTTCATTCATGCGGCTTCACCCTACGTCGCTAGATTGGAGGGTCTTGTTCTTTGTAGTCGTCGCTCGTTGTTAACATCGTTAAGAGTCTCGTTTAGAGTACGGATCATTTCATTGTTGCAATGAACATGAAGGCGAGCATTTAGCTTTCGAGCGAAGTTTGTTACTTCTTCGCCCACGGTAGCTATTCCTAAATCTCTGTGAATATCGCTATTCCTAATATACCATGGAGCATTCACAATTGCTCTTAGTGTTTTGTTTTGGAAAGCCTGCAACATGGACATGTTGCTCGGCTTGGTACAACCCCAAAGTTGTATACCGTATGTCCAGGACGGCTTTAACACCTGCCTGTACAAGAGCAGTTTGTTATATGTGCTTAATTTCGAAAATCTTCCAATAAGCCAATACATTTCCCTGAGCCTAATCTCGAGCTCGTCACGCTTCTTCTTTACGTGTGGTTTCCACCTTAGTTTAGCGTCCAGTGTCATCCCTAGATACTTCGCTTCATTTGCATAAGGTAGCTTATATTTCAAGCCCTCGTGCCATACCTTGTCGAAGGCTTGCGATACGTCGAGGAAAACACTTGAACATATTTTTTTCCCTTCTAAGGCTTTTTCAATTTCATGCGTTATTCTGTAGACTTGATCTATTGTGGAATGGTTAGGTCTGAAACCGAATTGATGATCCGGGATCAAGCGTCTTTCTGCAATTATTGGTTGTAATCGCTTCAGCAGAAGTTTCTCGAATACTTTCGATATTATCGGCAGAAGCGATATGGGCCTATAAGATTTTTTATCATTTGCGCATTTCCCCGGTTTAGGAACAATAATGACTTCAGCAACTTTCCATTGTCTTGGAACGTATAGAAGTCTAAGAGAAGCGTTTATCATATAAAGTAGCTTGACTAATGCCTTTTTTGGTAGCTCTTTTAATATTTCGCCAGTGATCAGGTCGTAACCCGGGGCCTTATTATTTTTAAGTTTGCTAATTGTCTGTCGGAGTTCAACTAACGAAACTTTTTTCATTCTAAAGCTATCAGGTTCCCCGTTGTTGTTTAGAACGTCAACCAACGGCGGACCGTCGAAAGGCTTGAATGTTTCTTCTAAATGTTCAGCAAACAAATTCGCTTTCTCTTTGTCTTCTCTTGCCCATTCGCCGTTAGCTTTTTTTATTGGTGCCGAGTGGATTATAGGTTTCTTGATATACTTAACTGCTTTCCACAGCGAGTAGTTTGAGCTCCTATCCGCCGACAAGCCTTCAAGGTATTCAGTGGTCTCACGATTTTTAAGATCTTGCAACATTCCTTTCAGTTTGTTAGAGAGGTGGTTCAATAGGGTTTTGTCTGGGGGGGCCCTCGTGCCTTGCCATCTCCTACGCGCTCTTCTCTTTTCACGAATCAATTCTTCGATTTTGAGCGGATATGTTTTACGTACATGTTACGTACGAATTGTTGTTCCACGCAGCGCTCTGAATTGCTTCAATGAATTTGTCAACTGCGGTTTCTAACTCGAAAGGAGTTTTCAATGGCACATTCAAGCCAACACCCTCCTTTCAGTCTTTCTGAAAGCGTCCCAGTTCATGTTTTTGCTAGCTAATCTTGGAGCTCTTTCTATTTTCGCCAGTCTTCCACCCATCTTCAAGATAACTCCTGAGTGGTCTGAGCAAAGATCATAACACTCTTCAATTCGCGAAAGGTATTTGGGGTACCCTTTAGCGATGAAAAAATCGACAAGGTCAGGCTTTTTATTCCTATCGGTTGGCCAATATGTTGGCTTACCCGTGGAGAAAAAGTCCACCCCACGCTTCATACTATTTTTGTACAGAAATCTGCCTCTTGTTGAATTGCATCGTGAGCCCCAAAAAGTATGCTTCGCGTTAAAGTCACCCCCAATGATAAAATTGGACCCAATGAAGTTTAGTTTAGTTTTAAGCACTTTTATTTAATAAATTTAAAAAAGCATATAATATTTGTTAACAAAGTCGTTTTGGTTTGGCCTGTGGCCGTCTAATTATAGGCAATTATAGGCCAATCTCGCTATTGTCTGCTTTCTCTAAAGTCTTCGAAAAATTAATTGCTGGAAAAATGCTTAAGTTTCTGGAAAAGCACAAACTTCTAAGCCAATGCCAATTTGGATTTAGAACAGGAAAGTCTACTGAAGATGCGTTAGTGGCTTTTCTAGAAAAAATTTATAAAGGTCTAGACGATAGTAGGAAAACTGCGGGTCTGTTCCTTGATTTAACTAAAGCCTTTGATTTAGTAGATTTTAAAATACTTCTAAAAAAGTTATATAGGTTCGGTTTTAGAGGCAATATTCTCAAATGGCTTCAATCTTTTCTACATGGCAGAATGCAACATGTTCGTATAAAGGATTTTCTAAGTGAATCCCTGCCTGGACCTGGTGTTGGCGTTCCACAGGGTTCAATTCTTGGCCCGCTTTTGTTCGTCATTTATATAAATTCAGTCTTTCATGTACCTCTTAATGGTAATATTGTGGCTTTTGCTGATGATTTGGGCAAAATCATCTTATCTTATACCGGTCAAAGTATGGAAGAGATTTGAAACCAGATAAAACTCGATTTGTCAATGCTAAGGGACTGGTTTCTTCATCACAAGATGGTTCTTAGCACGAAGTCAAAAGTCATGTCTTTCTCGCTCACCAATCCATCTCCAATAAACGGTATTATCTACCACGGGAACAGCTGCGATAATAATTGTTCTGAGAACTGCATCAACATAGAATCTGTGTCTGAATTTAAGTATCTTGGAGTTACCCTGGATCGTTACCTGAATTGGAAGATTCATATTACAAATATTAAAAGAAATCTATACATGGCACTAAATAGAATTTACTTCTTAAGGAAATTAGTTCCCCCCGCGGTGCTTAAGTGTATTTACTACGCTCTCGTTAACTCCCGGCTTGAATATGGAATTACGTGCTGGGGTAGTGCATACATGAGTAATTTAAAGCCTCTCTTCATTGCCCAAAAAAAAGTTGTTAGGGTCATGCGATTTAAATCTAGATGGGAGCCTTCACATGCCTTATTCGTCTCAGGTAATATTTTGCCCCTTCGACATCTCTATATATATAAAGTCTTAAAACTGTTTTACAGACGAAGTGGGTATTTGAATGACAGCAAAAGGCATACATACTCCCTGAGATCGAAAATTGATATTGCTGTCCCTAGAGCTAAAAAAGAAAACTATAGGCGTTTTGTAACAGCAATAGCTCTATTCATCTACAAAAGATTACCTAACGAAGTGTGCAGTTTGGTTCACAGCGGTCATAGATTCTTTAGAGCATTAAGAAATTGGTTGCTTTCTAGAGCAGAAGTGGAAACTCTTCTGCAAGTGGTTACGTAAGCCTAGCTACCTTCGGTAATGTATTTTATTGCGATCTTAATTACTGTCTCTCTTAAAATAAAGTTCGTTTCATTCTAAGCATGATTTGATTAATAATCTAACAATCTACAGATAAAAATCAAGACCTTTGCCTGCGCTCTTCACCTTTTTTTCTCTTAATAGCGTGCTTTTCATTTTCTTTTTCGGCATCTCGACACTTAAAGTTTTTGAATATCAATTTTTTTTTTAAACATTTATAAACACTTGACACTGGAATCAATCTTCCACAAAGTGTTAGTTCTAAAGTGCTTTTTCATGGTCAAATATGTCAGTATAAGGATAGGTCCGTAAAAACATTACATACAAACAAAACATAATCATGAGAATAAGAACTTTTGTTAAGTATTTAAGAACGAATAAATAAATAAATAAAAAATAAAATAAATAAAAAAAGTTTTGCATGAGAGCCTCTCGCGCATATAATCACAACCTATTTGGTTTTTTTTGTTTCTCCCCGCGTATAAACGTTCAGTTGCTGCTCCCAACATAACGTCCATCCGACGCGCATTGTGGAAGAGCGACTCAACGCGCCGTATTGCCACTACACTCTTTCTTTTCTGCTTAAATGGTTGTTTTTTTTATAGTGTTTTGAGAATAAACTACACGACCAATTTTCTTAGTCGAAAGAACAACAACAAGTGTTCTCATTTCTCGTCCGCTTTGCTTGGTTGCTGTTGTTGTTTCTTTCCTCGCCTAATTTTCATTTGTTCGCCTGCCTGCTCCGTCTGCGTCGGTCTTCGGACTGTTCAAACGACTCAGAGAGGTGAACAAAGCTGCTTTTTTGGATCTCTTGTGTGAGACTCGTAGAAGCCGCAAGGGGTATCTGCGATACCAACCGAACACCACTGGCCCGAAGGGAAACACCCCCCCCCCCCCCCCCCCTTACAACCTTTATTATTTGCCTAAGATAAATTGGTAAATTGGTAAATAGTTTGCACAAGATAAATTGGCCTTTATTAAACCTACAACTAACTGTATATGCTAACAGCATTTGTACATTCTTTCAAAAGAAATGAAATACTTCGCCGGGTTTGTCCAATGAATGCCGATGCTAAATGCCGAAACTAAAATACATTTTTCTCAATTTTGTGTGCAATCGCGAAAAATTTCTTTTTTGGTGATGGGATCTGTAATTTGTTTCATGTGAATAAAAACGTTATCCGTGTCTAGACCCTACGTTTGTTCCTCTTATTTCTTGTCGACTTGAGACGTCAATTTATTTATTTGGATTACTATTTATAATTGGATAAATGAACTAGTAATAATAAAAACGAACTATTGAAACTATTCATGAAATCATTCGCAAACAAATAAAAAATTGAGGGAAAAAACTCCTTATTCTAAACATTGATCTAAAAGTTAACAGAGTATTGTTTAAATGTGTCTATTCATTTATTAAAAAAAAAAACTGTTTTCAAAATGTGTTTCGGACTACTGGAAAATTTATCAAATTCTTTTTGCAACTAATTTTTATAAGAAGGCCAGATCTACTTTATAAGTAGACCAGAAAGTCTACGAAAATTTGTGCGCACAATCAAATGCTTGATTGTTTATTTTAAAGAAAAAATAAACAAAAAGAAAAAACTCCCTATAGCAAAGATTTCCACCTCAATTGGGCTGAACTCTACCTATGGACTGAACTCAGCAAACCAGAACTCAGAAAACCAGAATTTTGAAATTTGTGTAGTGTAATCAAAACAAATTCGATTTTTAGTTGAGCCGTTGTGCATGGAAAAAATTTATTCCTAATGGGCACTTGCTTGGGCGGCAGATTTTTCCTTTACTAAGAAGATAATAATTATTTGTAAAACAAAATAAACCAAAAAAGAATGGAGGCTGATTACTTTGTTTATATATTTTGAATGACTGAGACGGCAAATTATCTCAGCTTCCGCCATTTTTAAATGGATTCACTGAACACTTCCATTGCTCACTTCACATACATTCACAGACAGGGTCAAGAGAGAGATACCGTTACTTTTTTTTGCGGGTGTTTCAGGCAAGGGGATTGCAAGTCGCCTATCTCATTATATCTGATCTGTGTTTTCCAACGTACTGAAAATTTTATGAAGCCTTTCGCACAAATTGGACTTGGGAATAATGAAAGGATTTTCTATCGGCGCATAGTTGAAAATGTATTCGGAATATTAACTTCAAGATTCGTTATATTTCAGCTGACAATTCAACCCAAAAAAGTTCAGACAATTGTTTTAGCTTGATGTTAGTGCACCAAAATGTCATCCTAGCGGTTCTGTCGACGTTGAAGATCTAGAAACTGGAAAAATAACAGAAGGTTCATTGAGCCAAAGTAACGAGCTGTTGACACCTTTACAAAGCTCACAATCACGAAATGCTTCAAACATTAAGAAATACTTCATTTTAATTCTTAATTCTAAGTTAGCTTTGTTCAAGCTATGTCAAGTCTCTTGTTTCTATAGACGGGTGGAGCCACTTTGGGAATTATTTTAAATCGTCTCCTGTTATTCCTATTTCTATTGCTGGTGGAGACAGAGCATAAATTATGTATAAAGTTTCTTTTTCACTGCGATTTCAAAACTAAAATTTATATATATGACAAGAAACAAAAAAAAATCACTTGGCGGTCCCTTAAAAATCACTAGATTTTTCTTGAAATGAGTTTTTACTTTTTCACAAGATTCAAAATAGCTAACACTTTAAGCAAGAACCAAGTTAGGGTATGTGCCGCATTATTTTCAGTTTCTTAAAGTTCGTAGCAAATTTAATGCTCGGTCAGCTTTATCATAGGGCAGTTCCGTTATCGCGACGCTACACTTGAAACTTATCAAAAACGTTTGATGCTCCGCTTTCCTTAACTTAATTCAAATCGCTTCATATTTGCTTTATTTCTCTTGGATGTTTATCTTTTCCGCGCAAAAGTCCTTTCAGTATAAAAGTTCTAATAAAATAATTTCAAAATGCAAAGCACGCACCTTTCTTTCTTGCACCTTTCAATGCAATAGTGGCAAAGACGATTTAAATAAACAAATTATAAAATCAAGTAAAGCGTTATTATCACAAGGAACAGAAACAGAATTTCATACAATAGCAACGCAAAAAGCATTCAGCGAATTTAGGTTTCGGTTGCTAATGTATGAGATTCTGTTTATGTTTTACGTTGCTTGTGACAACGCGGCTTAAGTAAGTGCTAGAGTTCGCCTGTAACGAGATTCTAAATACCCGACTCTCTATACCCTGTAACACCAAATTTAAAAGTTTTTTTTTTACTTGGTTCAATGTTCTGGATGTCAATTATTTGTACTGGTTACGCCTTCAAATATGGGCGTGGGCCTAAAATCAAAATCAATTAATTCTAATTGTGTTAGAATTATGACAGAATTCGTTAAAAACAAATATTGTTGCTTAAAAAACAGCTTGAAAAAGAGTCCGAGAAATCAGGTCTCTAAAGATGTAAAACTTTAAAACATGGACGTAGTCGATGGTTAGCTTTTTTTATTGGTGCCAAGTGGATTATAGGTTTCTTGATATACTTAACTGCTTTCCACAGCGAGTAGTTTGAGCTCCTATCCGCCGACAAGCCTTCAAGGTATTCAGTGGTCTCACGATTTTTAAGATCTTGCAACATTCCTTTCAGTTTGTTAGAGAGGTGGTTCAATAGGGTTTTGTCTGGGGGGGCCCTCGTGCCTTGCCATCTCCTACGCGCTCTTCTCTTTTCACGAATCAATTCTTCGATTTTGAGCGGATATGTTTTACGTACATGTTACGTACGAATTGTTGTTCCAAGCAGCGCTCTGAATTGATTCAATGAATTTGTCAACTGCGGTTTCTAACTCGAAAGGAGTTTTCAATGGCACATTCAAGCCAACACCCTCCTTACAGTCCTTTCTGAAAGCGTCCCAGTTCATGTTTTTGCTAGCTAATCTAGGAGCTCTTTCTATTTTCGCCAGTCTTCCACCCATCTTCAAGATAACTCCTGAGTGGTCTGAGCAAAGATCATAACACTCTTCAATTCGCGTAAGGTATTTGGGGTACCCTTTAGCGATGAAAAAATCGACAAGGTCAGGCTTTTTATTCCTATCGGTTGGCCAATATGTTGGCTTACCCGTGGAGAAAAAGTCCACCCCACGCTTCATACTATTTTTGTACAGAAATCTGCCTCTTGTTGAATTGCATCGTGAGCCCCAAAAAGTATGCTTCGCGTTAAAGTCACCCCCAATGATAAAATTGGACCCAATGAAGTTTAGTTTAGTTTTAAACACTTTTATTTAATAAATTTAAAAAAGCATATAATATTTGTTAACAAAGTCGTTTTGGTTTGGCCTGTGGCCGTCTAATTATAGGCAATTATAGGCCAATCTCGCTCTTGTCTGCTTTCTCTAAGATCTTCGAAAAATTAATTGCTGGAAAAATGCTTAAGTTTCTGGAAAAGCACAAACTTCTAAGCCAATGCCAATTTGGATTTAGAACAGGAAAGTCTACTGAAGATGCGTTAGTGGCTTTTCTAGAAAAAATTTATAAAGGTCTAGACGATAGTAGGAAAACTGCGGGTCTGTTCCTTGATTTAACTAAAGCCTTGATTTAGTAGATTTTAAAATACTTCTAAAAAAGTTATATAGGTTCGGTTTTAGAGGCAATATTCTCAAATGGCTTCAATCTTTTCTACATGGCAGAATGCAACATGTTCGTATAAAGGATTTTCTAAGTGAATCCCTGCCTGGACCTGGTGTTGGCGTTCCACAGGGTTCAATTCTTGGCCCGCTTTTGTTCGTCATTTATATAAATTCAGTCTTTCATGTACCTCTTAATGGTAATATTGTGGCTTTTGCTGATGATTTGGGCCTATCTTATACCGGTCAAAGTATGGAAGAGATTTGAAACCAGATAAAACTCGATTTGTCAATGCTAAGGGACTGGATTCTTCATCACAAGATGGTTCTTAGCACGAAGTCAAAAGTCATGTCTTTCTCGCTCACCAATCCATCTCCAATAAACGGTATTATCTACCACGGGAACAGCTGCGATAATAATTGTTCTGAGAACTGCATCAACATAGAATCTGTGTCTGAATTTAAGTATCTTGGAGTTACCCTGGATCGTTACCTGAATTGGAAGATTCATATTACAAATATTAAAAGACATCTATACATGGCACTAAATAGAATTTACTTCTTAAGGAAATTAGTTCCCCCCGCGGTGCTTAAGTGTATTTACTACGCTCTCGTTAACTCCCGGCTTGAATATGGAATTACGTGCTGGGGTAGTGCATACATGAGTAATTTAAAGCCTCTCTTCATTGCCCAAAAAAAAGTTGTTAGGGTCATGCGATTTAAATCTAGATGGGAGCCTTCACATGCCTTATTCGTCTCAGGTAATATTTTGCCCCTTCGACATCTCTATATATATAAAGTCTTAAAACTGTTCTACAGACGAAGTGGGTATTTGAATGACAGCAAAAGGCATACATACTCCCTGAGATCGAAAATTGATATTGCTGTCCCTAGAGCTAAAAAAGAAAACTATAGGCGTTTTGTAACAGCAATAGCTCTATTCATCTACAAAAGATTACCTAACGAAGTGTGCAGTTTGGTTCACAGCGGTCATAGATTCTTTAGAGCATTAAGAAATTGGTTGCTTTCTAGAGCAGAAGTGGAAACTCTTCTGCAAGTGGTTACGTAAGCCTAGCTACCTTCGGTAATGTATTTTATTGCGATCTTAATTACTGTCTCTCTTAAAATAAAGTTCGTTTCATTCTAAGCATGATTTGATTAATAATCTAACAATCTACAGATAAAAATCAAGACCTTTGCCTGCGCTCTTCACCTTTTTTTCTCTTAATAGCGTGCTTTTCATTTTCTTTTTCGGCATCTCGACACTTAAAGTTTTTGAATATCAATTTTTTTTTTAAACATTTATAAACACTTGACACTGGAATCAATCTTCCACAAAGTGTTAGTTCTAAAGTGCTTTTTCATGGTCAAATATGTCAGTATAAGGATATGTCCGTAAAAACATTACATACAAACAAAACATAATCATGAGAATAAGAACTTTTGTTAAGTATTTAAGAACGAATAAATAAATAAATATAAAATAATAAAATAAATAAAAAAAGTTTTGCATGAGAGCCTCTCGCGCATATAATCACAACCTATTTGGTTTTTTTTGTTTCTCCCCGCGTATAAACGTTCAGTTGCTGCTCCCAACATAACGTCCATCCGACGCGCATTGTGGAAGAGCGACTCAACGCGCCGTATTGCCACTACACTCTTTCTTTTCTGCTTAAATGGTTGTTTTTTTTATAGTGTTTTGAGAATAAACTACACGACCAATTTTCTTAGTCGAAAGAACAACAACAAGTGTTCTCATTTCTCGATTCTCGTCCGCTTTGCTTGGTTGCTGTTGTTGTTTCTTTCCTCGCCTAATTTTCATTTGTTCGCCTGCCTGCTCCGTCTGCGTCGGTCTTCGGACTGTTCAAACGACTCAGAGAGGTGAACAAAGCTGCGTTTTTGGATCTCTTGTGTGAGACTCGTAGAAGCCGCAAGGGGTATCTGGGATACCAACCGAACACCACTGGCCCGAAGGGAAACACCCCCCCCCCCTTACAACCTTTATTATTTGCCTAAGATAAATTGGTAAATTGGTAAATAGTTTGCACAAGATAAATTGGCCTTTATTAAACCTACAACTAACTGTATATGCTAACAGCATTTGTACATTCTTTCAAAAGAAATGAAATACTTCGCCGGGTTTGTCCAATGAATGCCGATGCTAAATGCCGAAACTAAAATACATTTTTCTCAATTTTGTGTGCAATCGCGAAAAATTTCTTTTTTGGTGATGGGATCTGTAATTTGTTTCATGTGAATAAAAACGTTATCCGTGTCTAGACCCTACGTTTGTTCCTCTTATTTCTTGTCGACTTGAGACGTCAATTTATTTATTTGGATTACTATTTATAATTGGATAAATGAACTAGTAATAATAAAAACGAACTATTGAAACTATTCATGAAATCATTCGCAAACAAATAAAAAATTGAGGGAAAAAACTCCTTATTCTAAACATTGATCTAAAAGTTAACAGAGTATTGTTTAAATGTGTCTATTCATTTATTAAAAAAAAAACTGTTTTCAAAATGTGTTTCGGACTACTGGAAAATTTATCAAATTCTTTTTGCAACTAATTTTTATAAGAAGGCCAGATCTACTTTATAAGTAGACCAGAAAGTCTACGAAAATTTGTGCGCACAATCAAATGCTTGATTGTTTATTTTAAAGAAAAAATAAACAAAAAGAAAAAAACTCCCTATAGCAAAGATTTCCACCTCCTATTTCCACCTCAATTGGGCTGAACTCTACCTATGGACTGAACTCAGCAAACCAGAACTCAGAAAACCAGAATTTTGAAATTTGTGTAGTGTAATCAAAACAAATTCGATTTTTAGTTGAGCCGTTGTGCATGGCAAAAATTTATTCCTAATGGGCACTTGCTTGGGCGGCAGATTTTTCCTTTACTAAGAAGATAATAATTATTTGTAAAACAAAATAAACCAAAAAAGAATGGAGGCTGATTACTTTGTTTATATATTTTGAATGACTGAGACGGCAAATTATCTCAGCTTCCGCCATTTTTAAATGGATTCACTGAACACTTCCATTGCTCACTTCACATACATTCACAGACAGGGTCAAGAGAGAGATACCGTTACTTTTTTTTGCGGGTATTTCAGGCAAGGGGATTGCAAGTCGCCTATCTCATTATATCTGATCAGTGTTTTCCAACGTACTGAAAATTTTATGAAGCCTTTCGCACAAATTGGACTTGGGAATAATGAAAGGATTTTCTATCGGCGCATAGTTGAAAATGTATTCGGAATATTAACTTCAAGATTCGTTATATTTCAGCTGACAATTCAACCCGAAAAAGTTCAGACAATTGTTTTAGCTTGATGTTAGTGCACCAAAATGTCATCCTAGCGGTTCTGTCGACGTTGAAGATCTAGAAACTGGAAAAATAACAGAAGGTTCATTGAGCCAAAGTAACGAGCTGTTGACACCTTTACAAAGCTCACAATCACGAAATGCTTCAAACATTAAGAAATACTTCATTTTAATTCTTAATTCTAAGTTAGCTTTGTTCAAGCTATGTCAAGTCTCTTGTTTCTATAGACGGGTGGAGCCACTTTGGGAATTATTTTAAATCGTCTCCTGTTATTCCTATTTCTATTGCTGGTGGAGACAGAGCATAAATTATGTATAAAGTTTCTTTTTCACTGCGATTTCAAAACTAAAATTTATATATATGACAAGAAACAAAAAAAAATCACTTGGCGGTCCCTTAAAAATCACTAGATTTTTCTTGAAATGAGTTTTTACTTTTTCACAAGATTCAAAATAGCTAACACTTTAAGCAAGAACCAAGTTAGGGTATGTGCCGCATTATTTTCAGTTTCTTAAAGTTCGTAGCAAATTTAATGCTCGGTCAGCTTTATCATAGGGCAGTTCCGTTATCGCGACGCTACACTTGAAACTTATCAAAAACGTTTGATGCTCCGCTTTCCTTAACTTAATTCAAATCGCTTCATATTTGCTTTATTTCTCTTGGATGTTTATCTTTTCCGCGCAAAAGTCCTTTCAGTATAAAAGTTCTAATAAAATAATTTCAAAATGCAAAGCACGCACCTTTCTTGCACCTTTCAATGCAATAGTGGCAAAGACGATTTAAATAAACAAATTATAAAATCAAGTAAAGCGTTATTATCACAAGGAACAGAAACAGAATTTCATACAATAGCAACGCAAAAAGCATTCAGCGAATTTAGGTTTCGGTTGCTAATGTATGAGATTCTGTTTATGTTTTACGTTGCTTGTGACAACGCGGCTTAAGTAAGTGCTAGAGTTCGCCTGTAACGAGATTCTAAATACCCGACTCTCTATACCCTGTAACACCAAATTTAAAAGTTTTTTTTTTACTTGGTTCAATGTTCTGGATGTCAATTATTTGTACTGGTTACGCCTTCAAATATGGGCGTAGGCCTAAAATCAAAATCAATTAATTCTAATTGTGTTAGAATTATGACAGAATTCGTTAAAAACAAATATTGTTGCTTAAAAAACAGCTTGAAAAAGAGTCCGAGAAATCAGGTCTCTAAAGATGTAAAACTTTAAAACATGGACGTAGTCGATGGTGTGCGCGGTACAATTTTTCTCTAATTAAAGGCTTCGGGCCTCTATTGCTTTGTACCTACATTTTAAGTCCTATGCCTTGTCTAGCTTGACCAAAAGGCAATTTAAAATAAAATGTAAATTTTGGGCGTGCCTGTGGGAAAATCATATCAATTTTCATACTTAGTCTGCGAAAATTAAGAACCTAAATAGGTCCTTCACCAAGTTTCAACATCCTAGCTCAATTTCAAAGCCCAAAAGTACCCTACCTAGTCAATTGGAAAAACACGTCACCGAAGCTGAGATGTATACCTTTTTTGTGTATACCTTTTTGGTGTATACCTTTTGATGTATACCTTTTTTTGGTGTATACCTTTTTTTTTTTTTTGAATACTAGGATGGACGGAGAACTCCAAAATATTTCAAAGATACCAATACGCCCTCTATAGCAGGGCTACATAATACGGAAGTAGCCGATTGTATGCCCGATTTCCACGTGCTAAAAAACCACCCATTTATGAGAGACACTATGAAACTGCCACAACGCACATCATAGTAAGAAATTTTTGCTCTTTCATAATACTTCTTGACTACAACTAAGTTAACTTAATAAGTAGTTTACGCTTCCATAGTGTTGAACGCATTGGATAGGTTGCTTTCCAGTGAATGCACCTACTAAGCCGTTCATTCATGCGGCTTCACCCTACGTCGCTAGATTGAAGGGTCTTGTTCTTTGTAGTCGTCGCTCGTTGTTAACATCGTTAAGAGTCTCGTTTAGAGTACGGATCATTTCATTGTTGCAATGAACATGAAGGCGAGCATTTAGCTTTCGAGCGAAGTTTGTTACTTCTTCGCCCACGGTAGCTATTCCTAAATCTCTGTGAATATCGCTATTCCTAATATACCATGGAGCATTCACAATTGCTCTTAGTGTTTTGTTTTGGAAAGCCTGCAACATGGACATGTTGCTCGGCTTGGTACAACCCCAAAGTTGTATACCGTATGTCCAGGACGGCTTTAACACCTGCCTGTACAAGAGCAGTTTGTTATATGTGCTTAATTTCGAAAATCTTCCAATAAGCCAATACATTTCCCTGAGCCTAATCTCGAGCTCGTCACGCTTCTTCTTTACGTGTGGTTTCCACCTTAGTTTAGCGTCCAGTGTCATCCCTAGATACTTCGCTTCATTTGCATAAGGTAGCTTATATTTCAAGCCCTCGTGCCATACCTTGTCGAAGGCTTGCGATACGTCGAGGAAAACACTTGAACATATTTTTTTCCCTTCTAAGGCTTTTTCAATTTCATGCGTTATTCTGTAGACTTGATCTATTGTGGAATGGTTAGGTCTGAAACCGAATTGATGATCCGGGATCAAGCGTCTTTCTGCAATTATTGGTTGTAATCGCTTCAGCAGAAGTTTCTCGAATACTTTCGATATTATCGGCAGAAGCGATATGGGCAAGATTTTTTATCATTTGCGCATTTCCCCGGTTTAGGAACAATAATGACTTCAGCAACTTTCCATTGTCTTGGAACGTATAGAAGTCTAAGAGAAGCGTTTATCATATAAAGTAGCTTGACTAATGCCTTTTTTGGTAGCTCTTTTAATATTTCGCCAGTGATCAGGTCGTAACCCGGGGCCTTATTATTTTTAAGTTTGCTAATTGTCTGTCGGAGTTCAACTAACGAAACTTTTTTCATTCTAAAGCTATCAGGTTCCCCGTTGTTGTTTAGAACGTCAACCAACGGCGGACCGTCGAAAGGCTTGAATGTTTCTTCTAAATGTTCAGCAAACAAATTCGCTTTCTCTTTGTCTTCTCTTGCCCATTCGCCGTTAGCTTTTTTTATTGGTGCCGAGTGGATTATAGGTTTCTTGATATACTTAACTGCTTTCCACAGCGAGTAGTTTGAGCTCCTATCCGCCGACAAGCCTTCAAGGTATTCAGTGGTCTCACGATTTTTAAGATCTTGCAACATTCCTTTCAGTTTGTTAGAGAGGTGGTTCAATAGGGTTTTGTCTGGGGGGGCCCTCGTGCCTTGCCATCTCCTACGCGCTCTTCTCTTTTCACGAATCAATTCTTCGATTTTGAGCGGATATGTTTTACGTACATGCCCGTCGGTGCTAACTGCGTTCTTTTGGGACGAATTGTTGTTCCAAGCAGCGCTCTGAATTGCTTCAATGAATTTGTCAACTGCGGTTTCTAACTCGAAAGGAGTTTTCAATGGCACATTCAAGCCAACACCCTCCTTACAGTCCTTTCTGAAAGCGTCCCAGTTCATGTTTTTGCTAGCTAATCTAGGAGCTCTTTCTATTTTCGCCAGTCTTCCACCCATCTTCAAGATAACTCCTGAGTGGTCTGAGCAAAGATCATAACACTCTTCAATTCGCGTAAGGTATTTGGGGTACCCTTTAGCGATGAAAAAATCGACAAGGTCAGGCTTTTTATTCCTATCGGTTGGCCAATATGTTGGCTTACCCGTGGAGAAAAAGTCCACCCCACGCTTCATACTATTTTTGTACAGAAATCTGCCTCTTGTTGAATTGCATCGTGAGCCCCAAAAAGTATGCTTCGCGTTAAAGTCACCCCCAATGATAAAATTGGACCCAATGAAGTTTAGTTTAGTTTTAAGGACTTTTATTTAATAAATTTAAAAAAGCATATAATATTTGTTAACAAAGTCGTTTTGGTTTGGCCTGTGGCCGTCTAATTATAGGCAATTATAGGCCAATCTCGCTCTTGTCTGCTTTCTCTAAAGTCTTCGAAAAATTAATTGCTGGAAAAATGCTTAAGTTTCTGGAAAAGCACAAACTTCTAAGCCAATGCCAATTTGAATTTAGAACAGGAAAGTCTACTGAAGATGCGTTAGTGGCTTTTCTAGAAAAAATTTATAAGGGTCTAGACGATAGTAGGAAAACTGCGGGTCTGTTCCTTGATTTAACTAAAGCCTTTGATTTAGTAGATTTTAAAATACTTCTAAAAAAGTTATATAGGTTCGGTTTTAGAGGCAATATTCTCAAATGGCTTCAATCTTTTCTACATGGCAGAATGCAACATGTTCGTATAAAGGATTTTCTAAGTGAATCCCTGCCTGGACCTGGTGTTGGCGTTCCCCAGGGTTCAATTCTTGGCCCTCTTTTGTTCGTCATTTATATAAATTCAGTCTTTCATGTACCTCTTAATGGTAATATTGTGGCTTTTGCTGATGATTTGGGCCTATCTTATACCGGTCAAAGTATGGAAGAGATTAGAAACCAGATAAAACTCGATTTGTCAATGCTAAGGGACTGGTTTCTTCATCACAAGATGGTTCTTAGCACGAAGTCAAAAGTCATGTCTTTCTCGCTCACCAATCCATCTCCAATAAACGGTATTATCTACCACGGGAACAGCTGCGATAATAATTGTTCTGAGAACTGCATCAACATAGAATCTGTGTCTGAATTTAAGTATCTTGGAGTTACCCTGGATCGTTACCTGAATTGGAAGATTCATATTACAAATATTAAAAGACATCTATACATGGCACTAAATAGAATTTACTTCTTAAGGAAATTAGTTCCCCCCGCGGTACTTAAGTGTATTTACTACGCTCTCGTTAACTCCCGGCTTGAATATGGAATTACGTGCTGGGGTAGTGCATACATGAGTAATTTAAAGCCTCTCTTCATTGCCCAAAAAAAAGTTGTTAGTGTCATGCGATTTAAATCTAGATGGGAGCCTTCACATGCCTTATTCGTCTCAGGTAATATTTTGCCCCTTCGACGTCTCTATATATATAAAGTCTTAAAACTGTTCTACAGACGAAGTGGGTATTTGAATGACAGCAAAAGGCATACATACTCCCTGAGATCGAAAATTGATATTGCTGTCCCTAGAGCTAAAAAAGAACACTATAGGCGTTTTGTAACAGCAATAGCTCTATTCATCTACAAAATATTATCTAACGAAGTGTGCAGTTTGGTTCACAGCGGTCATAGATTCTTTAGAGCATTAAGAAATTGGTTGCTTTCTAGAGCAGAAGTGGAAACTCTTCTGCAAGTGGTTACGTAAGCCAAGCTACCTTCGGTAATGTATTTTATTGCGATCTTAATTACTGTCTCTCTTAAAATAAAGTTCGTTTCATTCTAAGCATGATTTGATTAATAATCTAACAATCTACAGATAAAAATCAAGACCTTTGCCTGCGCTCTTCACCTTTTTTTCTCTTAATAGCGTGCTTTTCATTTTCTTTTTCGGCATCTCGACACTTAAAGTTTTTGAATATCAAATTTTTTTTAAACATTTATAAACACTTGACACTGGAATCAATCTTCCACAAAGTGTTAGCTCTAAAGTGCTTTTTCATGGTCAAATATGTCAGTATAAGGATAGGTCCGTAAAAACATTACATTGTAAAACATAATCATGAGAATAAGAACTTTTGTTAAGTATTTTAGAACGAATAAATAAATAAATAAAAAATAAAATAAATAAAAAAAGTTTTGCATGAGAGCCTCTCGCGCATATAATCACAACCTATTTGGTTTTTTTTTGTTTCTCCCCGCGTATAAACGTTCAGTTGCTGCTCCCAACATAACGTCCATCCGACGCGCATTGTGGAAGAGCGACTCAACGCGCCGTATTGCCACTACACTCTTTCTTTTCTGCTTAAATGGTTGTTTTTTTTTATAGTGTTTTGAGAATAAACTACACGACCAATTTTCTTAGTCGAAAGAACAACAACAAGTGTTCTCATTTCTCGATTCTCGTCCGCTTTGCTTGGTTGCTGTTGTTGTTTCTTTCCTCGCCTAATTTTCATTTGTTCGCCTGCCTGCTCCGTCTGCGTCGGTCTTCGGACTGTTCAAACGACTCAGAGAGGTGAACAAAGCTGCTTTTTTGGATCTCTTGTGTGAGACTCGTAGAAGCCGCAAGGGGTATCTGCGATACCAACCGAACACCACTGGCCCGAAGGGAAACACCCCCCCCCCCCCTGACAACCTTTATTATTTGCCTAAGATAAATTGGTAAATTGGTAAATAGTTTGCACAAGATAAATTGGCCTTTATTAAACCTACAACTAACTGTATATGCTAACAGCATTTGTACATTCTTTCAAAAGAAATGAAATACTTCGCCGGGTTTGTCCAATGAATGCCGATGACAACTAAAGGGCACAGCATATAAAATACTGCTGTCTAGAATGGAAACTGGTCTTTGGGTGAATATTACTCTTGTTTAAAAGATCACCTTTTCTGGTGGTAAGATCTGTTTCACTCTGTATTGCTCTAAAATTCTAGTGACTTTGTCAGTGACGCCTTAAATATACTGGTAAGAAATGTAGTCTTTTAAATTCGTGTAAAAGATATATTTAAATAAAGACCTAGGACCATCTGAGAGAAATACAGAAGAACGGATAGCTCGTCTGTTGATAAGCTTGAATAAACTTTGAACCAATGAGATAAAATTTTAACAAGGAACAGAACGGAAAAAAAAACAGATTTTCAGATGATGTCAAGGAAATTAAATATAATGTATTAGATGTCAAAATTTCAAACTTTTGGAAGAGCTTATAATATACAAAATCTCTTGCTTTTAAATTTTCTTTTGTAAAGTTTAAGAACTTTTTTAAATTTGTACCTTCCAAAGTTATTTGAATTTCCATAATGAAATAAAAATACATTTTCAAATAAATCATTTTACTTGATTTCAATCATGCCACCAATTTTATTTGCAATAATTCGCAAATAGCTGAATAAAATTTTTATTTGAATAACATTTTATTAACAAACAATTCCTGCTATTCAAATAAAAATAATTCATGTGTGATTGAAATTTTTATTAAAAATCAAACTAAAATACATTTTTCTCAATTTTGTGTGCAATCGCGAAAAATTTCTTTTTTGGTGATGGGATCTGTAATTTGTTTCATGTGAATAAAAACGTTACCCGTGTCTAGACCCTACGTTTGTTCCTCTTATTTCTTGTCGACTTGAGACGTCAATTTATTTATTTGGATTACTATTTATAATTGGATAAATGAACTAGTAATAATAAAAACGAACTATTGAAACTATTCATGAAATCATTCGAAAACAAATAAAAAATTGAGGGAAAAAACTCCTTATTCTAAACATTGATCTAAAAGTTAACAGAGTATTGTTTAAATGTGCCTATTAATTTATTAAAAAAAAACTGTTTTCAAAATGTGTTTCGGACTACTGGAAAATTTATCAAATTCTTTTTGCAACTAATTTTTATAAGAAGGCCAGATCTACTTTATAAGTAGACCAGAAAGTCTCGCGTAATTTTTTTTAAAAGAAAACGCATTAATTAATAAAAATTGTGCGCACAATCAAATAGATTGATTATTTATTTTAAAGAAAAAATAAGCAAAAAGAAAAAAACTCCCTATAGCAAAGATTTCCACCTCCTATTTCCACCTCAATTGGGCTGAACTCTACCTATGGACTGAACTCAGCAAACCAGAACTCAGAAAACCAGAATTTTGAAATTTGTGTAGTGTAATCAAAACAAATTCGATTTTTAGTTGAGCCGTTGTGCATGGCAAAAATTTATTCCTAATGGGCACTCGCTTGGGCGGCAGATTTTTCCTTTACTAAGAAGATAATAATTATTTGTAAAACAAAATAAACCAAAAAAGAATGGAGGCTGATTACTTTGTTTATATATTTTGAATGACTGAGACGGCAGATTATCTCAGCTTCCGCCATTTTTAAATGGATTCACTGAACACTTCCATTGCTCACTTCACATGCATTCACAGACAGGGTCAAGAGAGAGATACCGTTACTTTTTTTTGCGGGTGTTTCAGGCAAGGGGATTGCAAGTCGCCTATCTCATTATATCTGATCAGTGTTTTCCAACTTACTGAAAATTTTATGAAGCCTTTCGCACAAATTGGACTTGGGAATAATGAAAGGATTTTCTATCGGCGCATGGTTGAAAATGTATTCGGAATATTAACTTCAAGATTCGTTATATTTCAGCTGACAATTCAACTATCACCCGAAAAAGTTCAGACAATTGTTTTAGCTTGATGTTAGTGCACCGAAATGTCATCCTAGCGGTTCTGTCGACGTTGAAGATCTAGAAACTGGAAAAATAACAGAAGGTTCATTGAGCCAAAGTAACGAGCTGTTGACACCTTTACAAAGCTCACAATCACGAAATGCTTCAAACATTAAGAAATACTTCATTTTAATTCTTAATTCTAAGTTAGCTTTGTTCAAGCTATGTCAAGTCTCTTGTTTCTATAGACGGGTGGAGCCACTTTGGGAATTATTTTAAATCGTCTCCTGTTATTCCTATTTCTATTGCTGGTGGAGACAGAGCATAAATTATGTATAAAGTTTCTTTTTCACTGCGATTTCAAAACTAAAATTTATATATATGACAAGAGAAAAAAAAATCACTGGCGGTCCCTTAAAAATCACTAGATTTTTCTTGAAATAAGTTTTTACTTTTTCACAAGATTCAAAATAGCTAACACTTTAAGCAAGAACCAAGTTAGGGTATGTGCCGCATTATTTTCAGTTTCTTAAAGTTCGTAGCAAATTTAATGCTCGGACAACTTTATCAAAGGGCAGTTCCGTTATCGCGACGCTACACTTGAAACTTATCAAAAACGTTCGATGCTCCGCTTTCCTTAACTTAATTCAAATCGCTTCATATTTGCTTTATTTCTCTTGGATGTTTATCTTTTCCGCGCAAAAGTCCTTTCAGTATAAAAGTTCTAATAAAATAATTTCAAAATGCAAAGCACGCACCTTTCTTTGCAATAGTGGCAAAGACGATTTAAATAAACAAATTATAAAATCAAGTAAAGCGTTATTATCACAAGGAACAGGAACAGAATTTCATACAATAGCAAATTTAGGTTTCGGTTGCTAATGTATGAGATTCTGTTTATGTTTTACGTTGCTTGTGACAACGCGGCTTAAGTAAGTGCTAGAGTTCGCCTGTAACGAGATTCTAAATACCCGACTCTCTATACCCTGTAACACCAAATTTAAAAGTTTTTTTGTTACTTGTATCAATGTTCTGGATGTCAATTATTTGTACTGGTTACGCCTTCAAATATGGGCGTGGGCCTAAAATTAAAATCAATTAATTCTAATTGTGTTAGAATTATGACAGAATTCGTTAAAAACAAATATTGTTGCTTAAAAAACAGCTTGAAAAAGAGTCCGAGAAATCAGGTCTCTAAAGATGTAAAACTTTAAAACATGGACGAAGTCGATGGTGTGCGCGGTACAATTTTTCTCTAATTAAAGGCTTCGGGCCTCTATTGCTTTGTACCTACATTTTAAGTCCTATGCCTTGTCTAGCTTGACCAAAAGGCAATTAAAAATAAAATGTAAATTGTGGGCGTGCCTGTGGGAAAATCATATCAATATCATGCTTAGTCTGCGAAAATTAAGAACCTAAATAGTTTTTGTGTATACCTTTTTGGTGTATACCTTTTGATGTATACCTTTTTTTGGTGTATACCTTTTTTTTGAATACTAGGATGGACGGAGAACTCCAAAATATTTCAAAGATACCAATACGCCCTCTATAGCAGGTATATAATACGGAAGTAGCCGATATTGATTATGTCCGATTTCCACGTGCTAAAAAACCACCCATTTATGAGAGACACTATGAAACTGCCACAACGCACTTCATAGTTTTTTTTTTTTTTCCGTGGGTAGGTAAAAACCTTCATAGGCACTATGAGAATCGAACGCGCGTGCTCATAGTAGTGTGAGATTCTTACTCACTAAAAAACCTCCCAATCTTTGTAAGACTACGACTAAGTTTCCTTAACAAGTAGTTCATGCTTCTGTATAGTAATCGCGTTTGGCAGGCTACCTTCCAACGAAAGCACCTGCAATACCGTCATTATGTGCGGTTTCCTCTTACGACGCTAGATCCAACGGTCGTGTTCGTTGTAGTCGGCGTGCAAGATTTGTCTGATCCAGAGTTCGGATTATTTCGTGGTTGCAATGGCCGTGAAGGCGAGTGTGAAGTTTGCGAGCAAAGTTTCTTACTTCGTCGGTCACGGTTGCGATGCCTAGATCTCGATGTAAATCGCTATTTCTTATATACCATGGAGCATTTACGATTGCTCTTAGTGTCTTATTCTGAAAAGTTTCTAAAATAGATATGTTGCTTGGTTTGGTACAACCCCAAAGTTGTATACCGTACGTCCAAGATGGTTTTAGCACTTGCTTATACAATAGCAGTTTGTTATATACGCTTAGTTTCGAATAACGTCCGATAAGCCAATTCAGTTCTCGTAGCTTGATTTCAAGTTCATCGCGTTTCTTTTTAACGTGTGGCTTCCACTTAAGTTTTGCGTCTAAGGTCATGCCCAAATATTTCGCCTCGTTTGCGTACGGAATTTGTACCGAGTTTATAAATAGAGGTAAGTTGATTACCCTCTTGTAAGTAAAATTTACATGCGTTGATTTTGTCTCGTTTAGGAGGATTCGCCAGGCCTTTGTCCATTCGCATATTTTATTCAAAGCGCGTTGGAGTTTTCCCGTTGATAGTTCGACTGTCTTATCCGTAGCGAGGATAGCCGTGTCGTCAGCGAACGTGGCTATAGTCGTTGTCTCTACTTGAGGTACATCTCTTGTAAAAAGTAAAAACAGTGTTGGACCGAGGACGCTACCTTGTGGAACGCCGGCTTGTATTTCCTTGAAATCTGAGTATTCGCTCCCGTATCTCACTCGAAATAGTCTGTTGTCAAGATAAGACTCTAAGAGTTCACACATTTTTTCCGGCAAAACTTTGCGTAGCTTATATTTTAGGCCTTCGTGCCAAACTTTATCAAAGGCTTGGGATACGTCAAGAAAAGCGGTAGAACATATAATTTTCGCTTCTAAGGCTTTCTCAATTTAATTAGTTATTCGATAGACCTGGTCAATTGTTGAATGTTTGACCCTAAAGCCGAATTGGTGATACGGAATCAATCGTCTTTCTTCAATTATTGGTTGCAGTCGTTTAAGCACAAGTTTCTCGAAGACTTTAGATATAATCGGCAGAAGCGAAATCGGTCTATATGATTTTTTGTCGTTCGGGCATTTCCCTGGTTTCGGAACCATTATTACCTCTGCGACTTTCCATTGCCGTGGAACGTATGAAATTCTCATTGATGCGTTTATGATGTAGAGAAGCTTGACTAACGCTCTTTTCGGTAGCTCCTTCAAAATTTCGCCAGTAATTAGGTCATAGCCTGGAGCTTTGTTATTCTTCAAATTTCGGATGGTTTGACGAAGTTCAGACAGTGTCACGGTTTTCATTCGATAATTGTCTAATTCCGCATTGCGATACAGATCGTCAACCAACGGCTCCCCGTCAAACGGTTTGAATGTTTCTTCTAGATGTTCTGCAAATACATCTGCTTTCTCTTTGTCGCCTTTTACCCATTCACCGTTATCTTTTCTTATTGGCGCCGAGTGTACTATGGGCTTTTTAATGGACTTCACGGCTTTCCAAAGTGAATAGTTTGACCCTCTATCGGCAGTCAAGTTTTCGAGGTAGTTGGTAGTCTCGCGACTTTTAAAATCTTGAAGTAAGTGCTTTAATTTGTTAGATAGCCCATTCAGAATGGTTTTATCAGGAGGAGCTCGAGACAAATGCCACCTCTTTCGAGCCTTTCTCTTTTCGCGTATGAGCTCTTCAATTTCGCGCGGGTAAATTGATCCGCTTTTCCTTACTCCAGTCTTCCGGAAAGAAGTATTGTTCCAAGCAGCGTCTTGGATAGTTCTAACGAGTTTATCGACTTCGTCTTCTATTTCTAAAGGGGTTGTAAGTGGTACATGTAGAGATACATTTTCTTTACAGTATTTCCTAAAGCCATCCCAGTCGGTGTTGTTATTCGTTAGCCTAGGCGCTCTCTCATTTTTTGCTAGACTTCCGCCGATTTTCAAAACGACTGCCGAGTGATCCGAACAGAGATCATAGCCTTCTTCTACATTTGTGAGGTGGCGGGGAACCCCTTTTGCGATAAAGAAGTCGACAAGGTCAGGTACTTTGTTTCTGTCGGTTGGCCAATACGTTGGCTTTCCCGTCGAAAGGAAAACCACGCCACGTTTCATGCTAGCTTTGAAGAGTACTCTAAATAAATAAATAAATAGAGTGGCGCAACAGCTCGAGGTGAACCAGGGCCAACTTCTCAACAATGTATGCTAGTGTGTTGATTTCTTTACATACAAGGGGACCTACAATTTTTTGCCGAATCCGAACGGCACTTTGAGAAGTTTTTCAAGACAATTAATACTCTCGGAGGGCTTGTCAAACCCTCGCGGAGGTGGGGACCGTGAAAAAGAACAAGTCTTTTTTTTTCAGGTGACGATGGTAGGATTCGAACCCAGACCTCCGGCGTAGTAAGCACACACACTAACCACTACGCCACGGCACCCCACTGAAGAGTACTCTACCTCTTGTTGAATTGCACCGTGATCCCCAAAAGGTGTTTTTCGCATTAAAGTCCCCGCCGATGATAAAATTCGACCCAAGTAAGTCAAAGAGGGGAGTAAGATCGTCGTCCGCTAGCCTATACTGTGGAGGAAAATAACTCGAGGCAATATTATAATCTAGGTGACCTATTTTTAACGATACTGAAGTTATTTGCATAGAGTCAAGCTCAATTTCTTCGTTTTTGTAATGCTTAATGCAGTCTTTGATGTAGAGAGAGGATCCGCCTCTCAAATTTTCTGATGGATGATGCGCGTGGTAGTTGATGTAACCTCTAATTTTGGGTCCGGATCCCTTCTTAAAGTGTGTTTCCGAAATCAGGCATAGGTCAATATTTTTTTTCCCCGTAGAAATACTTCTAGTTCGTCGATTTCCTTTAAAAGACCATTTGCATTCCATGTAAGTATGTTAATGAGCTTCATATTCATGATTTGTTATTTTAAACTCTAGCTCGCTCAGTTTGTCAAATATTACTTGATTAACTTTAGTTTGTTGCTCAAGCTTTTCCAATATCATAAATAATATTTGAGATACCGAATCTGTTGTGGTAGGTTCTGGAGGTTTGCTTTTGTGTGACGCGACTTCAGCGTACGATCTTGGGCCGATGAGTGATGATTTTCCCTTTGTACTTGGACCGGCGACGTTTTCTTGCGGAGTTTGTATATTTTTCCTCGTCAATCTCGTATTTCTGACCGATTTGGGAGTTTTCGGCTTGTCAGCTCTAGAACGTTTTGGGGTTGTGGCCCTATCTACAATATGTTGCTTAACAGTTTCGTGACGTTTTTGTAGCTCTATTGCGATTTCGCAACCTCGGTAGCTCGCCGGGTGACTTCCATTACAATTGGCGCAAGTCGCTGGGGCCTGACTGCTTACGTTGCAATCTTTTGAAAGATGTCCACCGGCGCATTTGACACATCGCGGTTCTTTTTGGCAGTACGCTTGAGTATGTCGGAAGCCTTGGCATCGCTTACATTGAGGTACTAGTCTATTGCCCTTTCGCTTGGGCTCAATTTTTACTCTGATATTTAGGATTGTTTTTATTTTATATATTTCGTTTATGTTTTCAATCCTATCGAACGTCAGCATGAAAATAGGAAGACCGCGCTTGATCACGGTGTCTTTTTCTCCTTCCGTACGTTGTTTTTCTTTCTTAAGTATGTTCACGGCATCAAGAATTTTAAAGCCTTGGGCTTGAACATCTTCAACAATTTCTTCCTTCGTGCAGGTTGGGTGAAGTCCCCTAGCGAAAACCCGAAGCGGCTTCTCGAATTTGTTTTCGTAAGTATACCATTGTACATTCTCGGTATTTAATTTTTGCGAAAGTGCGCGATAGGCATCAGCGTCATCGACATTGACTTTCCATACATTATTTCGAAGAGAAATTAAATTATACTTCGTCCCCAGAGTATTTTTTAAGATATTTCGCAGCTTTCCGTAGTCTGCGACCCCAACGACATTTATTGCAGGCGGTCGGCGAATTTTTTCTTCAATTTTCGCTGTCGCTTTTTTTGACACGGTTGGTGTTTCATCGTGTTTATATATGACCTCAACTACTGGCGAAGACCCAATTTTTCGTTTTTTGGTAGATCTTTTCTTGAGAGCCGGATTAGTTTCAGGTGCAAGCTCTTCTTCGTCTGTCACGTATTCGCTTTGACGCTTCGGCGTGTCCTCCCGTTTTGTAGTATCACGGGGATTCCTAAGAGCCTCGTTTTCTTTTCGTAATGAATCTACTTCATTTTTGAGCTCATGGTAGAGACGTTCCATATCTTTAAGCTTAGCGCGGAGTTCGTTGTTTTCCGCTTCAAAGCATTTAGTTTTCGCTGAGTCCCGATTAACCGGCGGACTTCCTTTCCCGGAGATGATCGATCTAGGTGGTGGTGATCGAGGTACCCTTGGTTTCTTCATAAAGGGATTTGAAAGCAATAAATGACTCTCCCCAGAATCCGTAGAGCCTACCTCCGAAGAGGGTGGATTTGCCAGTGATGCTGGATTACCACCTGGGGTATTACTTCCGTTGCATGGTTTGTATGCGCTACGCGCTCGGCATACGGAGGGTGGATTTTAGTCGCCTCTTACGACAGGCATGCCTTACCTCGGGTATCTTCTAACCCCTACCCGAAGAATAGTAAGAACCCCTACGCACTCTAACCCCTACGCACTTCATAGTAAGAAATTTTTGCTCTTTCATAATACTTCTTGACTACAACTAAGTAAACTTAATAAGTAGTTTACGCTTCCATAGTGTTGATCGCATTGGATAGGTTGCTTTCCAGTGAATGCACCTACTAAGCCGTTCATTCATGCGGCTTCACCCTACGTTGCTAGATCGAAGGGTCTTGTTCTTTGTAGTCGTCGCTCGTTGTTAACATCGTTAAGAGTCTCGTTTAGAGTACGGATCATTTCATTGTTGCAATGAACATGAAGGCGAGCATTTAGCTTTCGAGCAAAGTTTGTTACTTCTTCGCCCACGGTAGCTATTCCTAAATCTCTGTGAATATCGCTATTCCTAATATACCATGGAGCATTCACAATTGCTCTTAGTGTTTTGTTTTGGAAAGCCTGCAACATGGACATGTTGCTCGGCTTGGTACAACCCCAAAGTTGTATACCGTATGTCCAGGACGGCTTTAACACCTGCCTGTACAAGAGCAGTTTGTTATATGTGCTTAATTTCGAAAATCTTCCAATAAGCCAATACATTTCCCTGAGCCTAATCTCGAGCTCGTCACGCTTCTTCTTTACGTGTGGTTTCCACCTTAGTTTAGCGTCCAGTGTCATCCCTAGATACTTCGCTTCATTTGCATAAGGTATTTGTGCAGAGTTTATGAACAGAGGCAAATTGTTAACCCTTCTGTAAGTGAAATTCACATGCGTAGACTTGTTCTCGTTAAGAGCGATTCGCCAAGTCTTCGTCCAGACACAAAATCTGTCCAATGCTCGTTGGAGGTTTCTCGTTGATGACTCGACTGATTCACGTGTTGCCAGGATGGCCGTATCGTTGGCAAACGTGGCCACGACTGTCTCGTCATCTAGAGGTATGTCTCTTGTGTAGAGCAGGAACAGGGTCGGACCGAGGACGCTTCCCTGGGGTACGCCAGCCCGAATTTGCTTGAAACTCGAGTATTCACTACTACACCTAACACGAAAAAGTCTGCTTTCAAGATAATTTTCCAATATTTTAAACATGTCTTCCGGCAAGTTTTGCCGTAGCTTATATTTCAAGCCCTCGTGCCATACCTTGTCGAAGGCTTGCGATACGTCGAGGAAGAATTTTTTTATTCTGTAGACTTGATCTATTGTGGAATGGTTAGGTCTGAAACCGAATTGATGATCCGGGATCAAGCGTCTTTCTGCAATTAATGGTTGTAATCGCTTCAGCAGAAGTTTCTCGAATACTTTCGATATTATCGGCAGAAGCGATATGGGCCTATAAGATTTTTTATCATTTGCGCATTTCCCCGGTTTAGGAACAATAATGACTTCAGCAACTTTCCATTGTCTTGGAACGTATAGAAGTCTGAGAGAAGCGTTAATCATATAAAGTAGCTTGACTAATGCCTTTTTTGGTAGCTCTTTTAATATTTCCCAAGTGATCAGGTCGTAACCCGGGGCCTTATTATTTTTATGTTTGCTAATTGTCTGTCGGAGTTCAACTAACGAAACCTTTTTCATTCTAAAGCTATCAGGTTCCCCGTTGTTGTTTAGAACGTCAACCAACGGCGGACCGTCGAAAGGCTTGAATGTTTCTTCTAAATGTTCAGCAAACAAATTCGCTTTCTCTTTGTCTTCTCTTGCCCATTCGCCGTTAGCTTTTTTTATTGGTGCCGAGTGGATTATAGGTTTCTTGATATACTTAACTGCTTTCCACAGCGAGTAGTTTGAGCTCCTATCCGCCGACAAGCCTTCAAGGTATTTAGTGGTCTCACGATTTTTAAGATCTTGCAACATTCCTTTCAGTTTGTTAGAGAAGTGGTTCAATAGGGTTTTGTCTGGGGGGGGGGCCTCGTGCCTTGCCATCTCCTACGCGCTCTTCTCTTTTCACGAATCAATTCTTCGATTTTGAGCGGATATGTTTTACGTACATGCCCGTCGGTGCTAACTGTGTTCTTTTGGGACGAATTGTTGTTCCAAGCAGCGCTCTGAATTGCTTCAATGAATCTGTCAACTGCGGTTTCTAACTCGAAAGGAGTTTTCAATGGCACATTCAAGCCAACACCCTCCTTACAGTCCTTTCTGAAAGCGTCCCAGTTCATGTTTTTGCTGGCTAATCTAGGAGCTCTTTCTATTTTCGCCAGTCTTCCACCCATCTTCAAGATAACTCCTGAGTGGTCTGAGCAAAGATCATAACACTCTTCAATTCGCGTAAGGTATTTGGGGTACCCTTTAGCGATGAAAAAATCGACAAGGTCAGGCTTTTTATTCCTATCGGTTGGCCAATATGTTGGCTTACCCGTGGAGAAAAAGTCCACCCCACGCTTCATACTATTTTTGTACAGTAATCTGCCTCTTGTTGAATTGAATCGTGAGCCCCAAAAAGTATTCTTCGCGTTAAAGTCACCCCCAATGATAAAATTGGACCCAATGAAGTTAAGTTTAGTTTTAAGGACTTTTATTTAATAAATTTAAAAAAGCATACAATATTTGTTAACAAAGTCGTTTTTGTTTGGCCTGTGGCCGTCTACCAGATTGACAGTAATAATTCTATTTTTTGATTTTAATGCCACAAAGTAGGTGAAAAGTTACAAATACTAAACAAAAAAAAGTATTGGAAATTTAGCGGTCTAAAAATTGCCTTCAATGATGCGCCTTCTATAGTGTAATGCATTCACTACGTAGTTGAAGAGTAAATCCCATCCTCTTTCGCCATTTAAAATGATGACAGCTTCATCTTCCTCTAATACACGCTTACTGAAGTACCTTATGCGAAATTCGTTAAGGATAGGATATTTTGCTATGAAATGAAAAACATCTTCTCTCTCACTTAGGTTACACAGCTCACATAGGATTGGTAGGTCGGTTCCATGCGGTATGTAGTTAAGGCCGATTAGCTCCCCTCTCACCTTGAAGATAATGCTAATTTTTTCGATGGTATAGCAATTTAGAAAATAGGTATTGTCTTGAAGTTCTTGATTCATTTTACAATAATACATTCTATGCAGAGATGATCTGGCTTGTTGTACGTAGTTTTCATGCATGCTCTGCTCCACTCTTTCCAGTATCTTACTGAACTTGGTCCTCAATGATGCGGGTTCTTCGGTGGATGATATCCGGAATTCGACACCACAGCTCGACGCTAGATCATCCCATTCTTGAACTAGTTTTCCTCTTGTAGAAAAGATGTGTGACAAAACATACTTTGGAATCCTTTCGTTTTCCATTTCCATGACTTTTATTATATAGTTGAAATGTAATTTAAGCGTCACCAAGAAAAGCGGCGTACAACCTGATTCAAGAAATAACATGTAGTTGGGGGTGGAGTTTGGCAGTTTAAATACTCTTTTCAGAAAATATCGCAGAAATTTTTCGACAGATTCGAAAGACCGAAAGCCCCAAACTTGCGCGCCGTATAAGAGAATGGAAGCGGCAGTCGCGCGAAATATTTTATACTTCGATGTATGATTTATGTGTTTGTTCATTGTACAGCGGTTACAGATTGAAGATATTGCCCGCTTTGCTTCCGCTAACTTGGATTTAAAGTGCTTCTCCATACTCAGAGTAGATGACATCAATACTCCAAGGTACTTATAATCTCTTACAATTTCAACGCTTTGCCCTTGGTAAGTCCATTTTTCATTTAGAGAGTACCTTCCACCACCGCTTCTGAATATCATTATCTTCGATTTTTCGAGATTGACTGACAGGTTCCATGTTTTGCAATACTCTTCCAGTCTATTCATCATTAATTGCATTCCCATAATTGTGTCTGACAGAAAAACAATATCATCTGCATATTTCAATGCTGAGATCTTTTTTTGCCCAATCTCGACTCCCCCTTTTACCGCGTCAGTTATATCGTTGATAAATAAAAGTGCACTTAAGATGCATCCTTGTTTCACTCCCGTTGTTGTTGTAAACTCTTCTGAGATAAATTCTCCATCCCAGACATACGCCACGTTATTATCATACAATGCTCATATGATGTTTATAATTTTAGATGAAATTCCCATTCCATACATTTTGAAAAAAAGGGCTTCACGAGCTACGGAGCCAAATGTTGCTCGAAAATCGACAAAAAATGCATATAGTTTTTTATTTTTATTTTTGTAGATTTCAGCGATGTTATAAATTGTAAAAATTTGGTCTATTGTGGAGTAGTTTTTTCTAAATCCGGATTGCGACTCATCCAGTATTTTGCCGTTTTCAACTCACTGGGATAGCCTATTATAAATTAAAGCACCAAACAACTTGGCAGAAGTGTTCAAAAAGGAAATGCCTCTATAGTTAGATGGAATTTCATGATCTCCTTTTTTATGCAATGGATAAATTATCGCTTTCTTAAAACTTTCTGGCACAATTGCGGTTTCGAAGACTTTATTGAACTCTGACGTTATAGCTATGATGAATTCGGTAGTGCAATTTTTATAAAATTCAAAGGGGATGCGATCATCACCTGGGGCTTTCTTATTTTTTGTGTTTTTAATGACATGCAGTACTTTCTGTGTGCTGAATGGTGCATCCAGGTGTTCGTCGGTTATTTGCGGTGCAGAGTACTGGAACAGAGGTGAAAACTGCGGCTGATTTAAAACACTTTTGAAGTGGTCATATAATTGAGGTGCTTTTAAAGACGTGGAAATTAACTTTTTTCTTCCTATTATGTACTTGGCCGCCTTCCAGAATTCTGCCGATGATCTGGCACCATTTACAAGATCTACATTTTTTTGAGCAAATTCCGTTTTTTTCGCGACACAAATACGCTTATATTCTCTGTTTGCTAATTCATACAGTTTTTTGCATGTGTCGGTATTATAATGTTTAAGGAGTCTTAGAAATGCAAACGCCTTATTCCTTGCACCAACACACTCGTTATCAAACCATTTTGTCTACGAATTTTATTATGCGATGTAGGTTTGGGGCTTGGATAAGCCTTTTTGATTATATCCGTAAGATTTTTAATGTTTATAGCCGCATTTTCAGTGTACATACTTGCAAGTTCTACGTTAAGGTTTTGCTGAAAAACTTTGCGATGTTTATCATTCCAAGCTAGTTAAGGTAAGAGACTCATTGGTTTCCTACTTTCTTTCCTTGTTTCATACGATAATTCACATTCGATTTCAATAGGCATATGGTCCGAAAAGATACTCGTAGCTACGCAGAAATCTGTCAGTAGGTAATTCCAATTGCCAGATATCAGACAGTAATCAATTACTGAACAATATTTCCCTCGAACAAATGTGTACTCCCCTTGTGCATCGCTTATGGAGCCTCCGTTTAGAAAGTACAAGTCGAATGCGTCGGTTAGTTCAATAAGCTTTACTCCTTTACTATCACAAATTTCATGCTTGGACCTGCGCGTTTGAGCTAAAGCGGAGGATCCTCCTCCACTTACAAAATTATTTTGTGATAAACCTATTCGCCCATTGAGATCACCTATAATCATTAAATCTGTTGAGTTAAGTTGGAGAAGAGTATCGCAAAGTCTATCATAGTCGCGCTGCCAATGACTGCCATTTAAATATACTGGAACAATATGCTGTTTAGTTTTATTTGTTTCCACTTCCATGACATGCAATTTGTTTTTCTCATTAAAGTTCACTGATACACCGCTGATTGTTTTTTTATATCCATACAGTTCTCCTCCGCTGCCACGCCCAAAAACATTTGATTTTACTGCATAAGTCCACTTCAGTTCGTACTCCATAAAAAAATGTTCAAATTTATCTTCTTCTTTTTCTAGTATGTGTGTTTCAAACAATGCAAAAATATCGAAATTTTTTATATATTCAAAGAATTCATGATGTATTATTTTGTTTTTAAGCCCTGCAACGTTATAACTAAGTATTTTTAATGAAGAAAAACTTAACTCATTCTGATAGACTGCTGCTACTCATTCGTTTGAATCATGTGCGTGCGCGCTCCTTTTTTCGGCACATGTGACTGCTTGATTAGAATTCAAACCACTGCCAACTTCAGGTGCCTTGTATGACATCTCTCCTTCATTATTTTTGTTTTGATTCGTGTTGTTTTCAATAAATTCAATAAGTGCCGAAATCTCTCCAAACACATTTTGTAAAATGATTAAACTATTTTGCTGCCCACATTTTAAGCCTTCTGCTGGGTCCCACGTAAAAATTTTGTCGGAGACGTAAAGCCTGTCATCTCTTAACATGCACTTCACATTCGGGTTTTTGTGGCGCAAAATTTTCATGTGAACAACTTGGCTCTTCTTTGGCGCATGTTATGTGGCAAATCTCTATGAATGCGCACTTCAGTCCCCTTTAGTTTCTTCGCTTTGCCCAGAACCTTCCATGCATCTTCACGTTTTTTTCATTTTGACTACTATTGTGGCAGTACTATGGTTTCCCCTTGAAATACTGAAGGCGGTCTCAACGTCAGAGGTAGCACCATCATTCCCCATTAGTGAAGCGCATATCTCGACTGCTTTTTCCTTCATGTCGATATTGTTCTCTTTGGGTAGATGTACAACGATGTTTGATTCAGTGTTTTTTTGCATCAGTTTATCTAGTTGTGACTCAAGTATTTGATTACGCATCTCAAGTTGTGAAACTTTTGCAGATATTTGTTCATGTTTGAATTTCATATCAGAGAGCTCTGAGCACAGCAACTTAAAATCCGACTTGTTAAAGTCCGAAACCAGTTCCTTAACAAGCTCCTTGTTCTTTTTGGATTTGCTTGAGTTGGTCTATGCTTATTCCTGTAATGATATCCATCTTTTGAACAGGTGCCGGTGGACTACAACAAGGTCTACGTTTACCGTCTTGGGATTGTTCTGGCGAGATTGCTAACAAGTTCCTCTTACTCATTTATTGAGGTTAGCTTATGAACCTAATGTTTTTCAGCCTTTTTAAAACACATAAAGGAAAGACTCACTCAGCGTTTTTTTGTTTTTAGGATGGAAATACGCTATCAAAGATCACTATAAGCTAAGCTAATATTTTTTCCTTTACTTTGTATTATGTTATTTCAGTCTTTTTTGTAAGAGATAATTAATTTCACTTGTACTTTAGCTAGCTGTCAACTGTCAACCTCCACCCAATGAAGTCATACATACGATCAAGATCGTCTTCCACCAGTCTATATTCTGGCGGGAAATAACAAGATGCAATGTTATAATCTAAGCAGTCATTTTTTACAGAAACTGAACTGATCTGCATAGAGTCTAGCTCAACTTCTGTGTTCTTGAAGTGCTTTATGCAGTTCTTAATGTAGAGGGAGGATCCTCCTCTCGAATTTTGCGAAGGGTGATGTGCGTGATAGTCATTGTAACCTTTAAGTTTGGGTGTAGACCCGTTTTTAAGGTGAGTTTCCGTAATCATGCAAATATCAATATTGTTTTTCCGTAGAAATACTTCTAGTTCGTCTATTTTATTCAGAAGGCCGTTTGCATTCCATGTTAGTATTTTAAATAACTGTTTCATATTCATGTTCTCTTGTAATTTTTTCGAGGCTTAAACTCGAGCTTGCTCAGTTTGTCAAATATAACTTTGTTGATTTTAGTCTGATCCTCAAGTTTCTCCAAGATTACAGCGAGGATCTGAGACACTGCATCTGTTGTGGGCGATCTTGCCTTGTTTTCGTTTGCCGCAACCTGTGCGTATGATTTAGGTCCGACCAGTGGTGGTTTCTCCGCTGCACTTGAACTGGCGCCGCTCTTTTGTGGAGCCTTTTGTCGACGCCTCCTTTGCCAATCTTCCACTTTTGATCGGCTTTGGCGTCTTTGGAGTCTTTGGCTTAGGAGTTTCAGCAGGTTTTGGGCGTCCTAGGCTTTGATTCTGACCTCTAGTATTTTCCTTAAGAGGTTCTCGTCCCTTTTGCAGCTCTATGGCTACTTCGCATCCTCGATAGTTCGCGGGGTGGTTTCCGTGGCAATTGGCGCAATTTGCTGGAGCCTTTATGTCAACTTTGCACTCTGTTGAGAGGTGTTTTCCGGAACATTTCACGCAACGTGGTTCTTTTTGGCAGTAGGCACTTGTGTGCCTGAATTCTTGGCATCGCTTACACTGTGTATCAGTCTATTGCCCTTTCGCATGGGTTCGATTTTAACCCTGATGTTAAGTATCATTTTTATTTTATAAATATCGTTTATGCTCTCAGTTCTTTCAAAGGAGAGCATAAAAATTGGAAGGCCGCGTCTGATCACAGTGTCTCTTACTCCTTCCGTGCGTTGCTTTTCCTTTTTAATGATATTGATGGCATCAATAATTTTAAGGCCTTTATTTTTTACGTGTTTTACAACGTCTTCTTTTGTGTATGATGGGTGGAGCCCCCTTACAATGACTCGCAGTGGTTTTTCGTACTTATTTTGATAAGTATACCACTCGATTCTTTCTGCATTCAGTCTAAGAGACAGTGCGCGATAGGAATCGGCGTTGTCAACATTTACTTTCCACACGTTATTTCGGTGCGAGGTAATCTTATAGTTTTCTGTTCTCACCGTGTTTGCAAGAAGGTTGCGCAATCTCCCAAAGTCTGCTATCCCGACGATGTTTATTGCGGGAGGTGGACGAATTTTCGCTTCTGGTTTAGCCTTGTTTGAGCCAGAGGGCTTATCTTCTTTTTGTATTACTTCGGGAGAGGAATTCGCCTTTCGCTTCTTGCTAGACCTTTTCCTTAAGACTGAATCGGTCTCAAGTGCAAGTTCGTCCTCGTCCGTGAAGTATTCGACTGCTGGTCGGTTCGGTGTTGCACACTCTTTCGTTACCTCACAGTCTTTCGTTAAACGAGTATTTTTAATATCCTCGTTTTCTTTTCGCAGAGAGTCAACTTCCATTTATAGATCTTGGAAGAGTCGCTTCATTTCAGTAAGCTTAGCTCGGAGTTCATTATTCTCCTTTTCTAAGCTCTTAATTTTCACAGAGTCCTGGTTTACCGGTGGACTGCTTTTTCCGGATATGTTCGATCTAGGTGGTGGTGATCGATTTAGTTTTGTCCTTTTCTCAAAAGGATTTATAAGCAATAAATCCTTTTGAGACACACGCAAGCGTACTGCTAGAAAAAGCCGCGATGCATAAAATGCGCCGGCGAACATCTCTCGACGGATTGCAATGTCAGCAGTCAGGCCCCCGCGGTTTGCGCCAATTGCAGGGGAAGTCACCCAGCGAGCTACCGAGGTTGCGAAATTTCCATTGAGTTGCAAAAACGACATGAAGCTCCGAAGAAAAATAGTGAAAATAAGGGCCCAAGCCTAGAACCTCCTAAAGTAGGTAAACCAAAAACCCCTAAGTCGACAAGGGGTAAGGGTTTGATTAAAGGCAAAATTCAAAATGCGCAAGATAACGTCGCTGGCCCTTGTTCCCAACGGAGCCAAAAGGGAGAATCCACACTTGTTGGTCCAAGATCGTATGCTCAAGTCGCGTCACGTGTAAGTACGCCACAATCGGCCGCATCAGATTCGGTCTCTCAAATTCTAGGCATGATTTTAGAAAAGTTTGAGCAACAGGCGAAACTTAATCAAGTAATATTCAACAAATTGAGCGAGCTTGAGTTTAAACCTCGAAAAGCATTTAATAAAATATTATGAATATGGGAAAGTCAATCAAAATAATTACATGGAATGCAAACGGCCTTTTGCAAAAAATTGACGAAGGATTCCTACGGAAGAATAATGAAGACATATGCCTGATTTCGGAAGCCCACTTTAAAAAGGGTTCAGCACGCAAAATAAAAGGTTCCATTAATTATCACGCGCAACAACCTTCAGAAAATTCGAAAGGTGGATCCTCTCTCTACATTAAAGACTGCATTAAGCACTCCAAAAACGAAGAAATAGAACTTGATTCTATGCAAATAACCTCAGTCTCAGTAAAATTAAGTCACATAAATTGCAACATCGCGACGAGCTATTTTCCTCCGCAGTATCGGCTGGCAGATTAAGATCTTGCTCTGCTCTTTGATTCACTTGGGTCAAACTTTATCATCGGCGGGGACTTTAACGCGAAAAATACTTTTTGGGGCTCACGGTGCAATTCAACAAGAGGCAGAGCCCTCTTTAAAGCAAGTACAAAACGCGGCGTGATCTTCTT